>JAEIGN010000526.1:6057500-6372500 GCA_018903745.1 Drosophila repleta
TCGTTTTTCGGTTTCGGTTTTGGGTTTCGGTTTCGTTTGCGTTTGCATTTGCATTTGTAGTTTTATTTATGTAGCCGCAGGCGTTTTCAAGGGAAACTGGACAGTGGGCGAGAAAGAGACAGGAGATGTTGTACTTATGCTTAAACGTGGCCTCAGGGGAATTGAAGTAAGAGTAAAGTACTTTTAATTTGTAAATAATTTATTTAACTCGAGTGCAAGAGAAGAATTATGATATTTGTCACATTCAGCTGCGAGCGATTTTGCTCAAAAGTTAACTGCATATGAAACAAAGATAGTTTCCCACTCTCCCTCTCTCTCTCTCTCTCTCTCTATCTCTCTCTCTGTCTATCTGTCTCCCTCTGGGTCGAGTTTGCTGAAGTGCAGCAATTACCATCATAACAGCTTTCATATTATGCAAGCGTCCGCTGGGAAACACCGACAGCAACAGCTATGCGACAGCTCTGAAGTAACTGTCACAAAAAAAGCGAAGAAGAAGGAAGAACGAACAAAAAATAACTTCAGAGTTGCTGCTATTGCTTTATTGCTCCGCGGCTTAAGAGAGCGTCGCCGGCAAGAGCGGCACTACGAAGAGAGCGCTACGAACACATCACTGACCTACATTAAGCGGAAATTTATTTATGCCGGCTGCCAAATTGGTTCCCCAATGCGTTGGCAGTGCCCTTATGACTATGACGGATATGATTCGGTTTCTCTTCAGCTGCTGCCGCCACTTGGCTCTGTTTACGTTGTTGTTGTCGTTGTTGTTATTAGTATTGTTGTCGTTGGCTTTCTTGTTGTTGGTCATTGACTCTAATAATAATGGCTTGTAATTTGCATAAATAATGCTTGATTTTTGCATCGATGGTGTGTGTGTGTGTGAGTGTGTGTGAGTGTAAGTGTTTGTGTGTGTTTGTTGTCATTTTAAATAATTGAATGGCTTTGTTAGGGCTTGCTTAGTTAGCCAGCTGGCAGATGGACTCAATTATTTCGATAATTGCTCAAATTTTAGTTGGCTGGAAATACATGAGACTTTATATATTCAAGAACAATATCAATTATTGAAATTTAATTATTGGAAATATATATTAATTTTTTTTTAAATTATTTATTTATTTCTATTTTTAGTTTTTTATGATAATATTTAAGTAATAATAATATCTAAAAAAAAAAATAGATAATTTTCTTTAATGTATTCCTATTAAATATAATTACTATATGGAAGGTCGTACATATTAATAAGACAGCCATTTATTTAATATTTAAATATTTTTGTTTGGCGTTAAATAAATAAACATATAAATTGTAATAAAAAATAAAAAAATAATAATAAAAATAGTAAATTTAAGAATTAAATAAGCTAACAATTTTTCGTATATTAATAATGAAAACTATGATAATAAAATTGCTCATAGTCAATAAATTATAATTATAATAATAATTGATTATTAAATAAAATATAAATTAAATTTAATATACATTAACAAAATATTAAATCAGAAAATTAATTATTTTTATTTAAATAAAACATTTAAAAAAAATAAATTATTATTAAACAGATTGCATTAAATTTAATATATATTTAAAATAACAATAAACTCTAAAAATAAATCTTTTTCTTAAGTTATTTAAATATATTTAAAAAAGGTAATATAAAAAAATATTATTCAATAAATTAATATAAATCTATTATATATTAAAATAATATTAAGCGATAAAAATAAATTTTACATTGAAATTCTAATTATCTAAAAAGAACAACAAATAAATGATCAAATTAAATTAATAATTAACATGATTATTTATAATGATATTATTATAAATGATAAATACAAAAAATCAAATAGCTATAACAAGCAATAATATGAGATGTGTCAAGTAGTTTAGCAGATCCAAAAATTATCTTATCAGAAATAGATTTTATTATATTATATATAATATTTTAACTATATATTCTATATATATATATATATATATATATATATTTTTTTTTTTTTTATAGAAAAATAAAGTTTTGGTATTTCTGAAATAAAAAATCGATATATAACCTGATGTAAAACAGCTTACATTATATGCTTACATTTTAAATAAGCTATCATATAACATTTTATAAATTAACATAGTTCCTATATTTAAATTTGTAAAATTATTTTTGTATATATATATCCATCCTATAAAATCAAACGTTTATTTGAATACGCTTGAATGTGGCATGTGCATGGCTATAATTGATTAATTGTTTAACCTAATTGCAGCTTAATTTGTCTAAACAGCAAATGTCAAGCCAAAACATTTAATACTCGAAGTAAAACAACAATAAATTCTCGATTGGTAAACCCCAAATTATGGGCATGTCGACCGCAAAGAGGCGATTGCTTAACAGAGCGCTGTTAACACTTAACAGTGTCACGTTCTGTTACCGTGTATCTCTTAAGCGAGCGCTCGTTGGCTCTCTTGAAATCGTCGCATCGCACACCGACACACAAGCACACACTGAAAAACTTCGTTGGTTTGGCTGTCGGCAACTTCGTTGTTCACTTCAAACACGACACGAACTTCGCGACTCTCCGAGTTCGGCTAGCCGAAGCCATTAAACGAATAGTAACGAAGCACAGCGTCTGCCACTTGGTGTAATCAGTGCGTGCTGCTAAGTAAATTAGTTTAGTATGATTTTAGTGCGCAACGTTGACGGACGCGACGCTACGCGAAGCTAAGCCCAGCCAAGCGCCGTTTACAACAATAACGATAAACGACAATATCGCGCTCGTTGCCCATTTGTCTCTGTGTCTCTGTGTGTTTGTGCTGTGCACGACGTAATTGTGTTAGTGAGAGTGTTAAGCGCGTAACGGTACTTGCATTCAATTTCATATGCGTGTGCGAAAGACTTAGACAGTGCACGCCTTAAAGCATGCAACACCAAGCGAAATGTAAGAAATTAATAAGAGAAAATGTTCAAATAAATATTTAAAAAAATTAAACAAATATATTATAAATGATATTTTAAATTTTAAAAATTAAAAATGATTTTTTTTTATATTTTATAGTTAAAATTTTTAAATTTAAATTTTACATCTATTTTATATGAGCTTCCTTTGCTGCATATCCTTAGACCCTGTTTACTTTGGCAACTGCCAGACTTGATTGCATTTTCTAGGCGCCCAGCGAAGCGTGCTTCATTATGCCGCCGCCTTCCGTCGAGAGAAAAAAAACTATAGACAATAATGAATTGAATATAGAAATAGGAGCAGACTTTAATTGCGTTTTTATTCAGCGAATTCTTTTGATAAAAAACCTGAATGTTTCTCTCACTTTAAATGTTTTATATATTGTATATGTATAATTATTATTTTTATTTATTTAGAGAAGTTTGTTTTGCCATAATTGAGTGTAAAAATAATATTTACAAATGAAATATTGTTTGAAAATGAATATTTTAAGAGGGCTCAATTTTACGATTATTATTTGATTTAGTTTTGTATGACAAATTTAACTGTAGTCGGATGCAACCAACTGCAGAATACTTATTCAATTTGTTATTTTTAGTAATCTGTTAGAGAAACAAATCAAAAGTATTCAATATATAACGGAATTTATGTGAGACACTATGTACTATGGATATATATTTATTTCGTCGATCTTTATAGGATTGTAACAGTAACTCATGTGCCAAATTTGGACGCCTCCAATGGGTGTAGATATATACGACATGTCTTTTTGATCTAGGGTTGTCAACTCGAATATACATTCCATATCTTAACTCTCTAGACCTTCTAAAAGTAGTGCTTGCGATATGCCGTAAAATGTATTTTTCTAATTGACACGCCCCTAGTGGGCGTATTGGAAAAATCTTGACACTCTATTAGACGAGGCTATACGCGATATATAATACCAAATTTCAAGACTCTAGCTGCAACAGCGGCGAAATGGACGTACGGACGGACAGCACTACGGACGGATAGCAAGACGGACATTGCTCAAAAATAATATACACTTTTCACTGTCATGAATGTGTATAGTAAATGAATTCAATCAGCGTAGGCATTGTCTGGCATATACAACAGTATATAGCATTCCATTATATACACATATATATACATTCCGATATATATATATATAAACATATATATATTTCTATAAAAGATCTGGTCACAAACGCAAAAAGATGTCTAGAGCAGTGCCGATGTTCTGCTGCGCTCTGCTCGGGGATCATGCGACGGGCAAGACGAGCTTCGCCAAGCGCCATCTGACGGGCGAGTTTGTCAACAGCTACGATGCGAATAAGACCTATAAGACGACTCTGCTGGAGTTCCATACGAACGGGGGGGATATACGGTTCAGTCTGTGGAACACCAATCTAGTGGACGATTTCGACTATTTGAACGTACAGTGCGCCATCATTATGACGGACGTCAGCCGCAGCAGCACGTTCCTGCGCGTGCCCTTCATGCAGACTGCGCTTAATCTGCGCTTTGGCGACATTCCGATTGCCCTGTGCGGAAACAAGTTGGATCTGGGCAGGTCCAATGGGGTGGCTTACGGCCTGCTGACCGGCCAGCCGGAACAGTTCGAATACTTCGAGATGTCCGTCAAGAAGAGTTTCAACTGTGGCCAGCCCTTCCTCTGGCTGACTCGTCGCCTTCTCGGCAATGATCAGCTGGAGTTCGTGCCCAAGCTGGCTAGGCTGCCCCCAGACATGCCGCCAGCCAAGTGGAAGTCGGTTTTCAACCACCAGACGATCAGCCAGCTGCCGCCCATTGGGGATGATGAGTGGTAGTCCTTGATCCTTGATACTTTTCTGATTGTGTTCCATGAGTTGCGCGTGCCTTTGCTTCACTTACACTTTGTATTTTATATTTCTTATAGTTCAACAATATAATTTAGGAAACACACACTCAATTCACACCTGGCGCACACCTTTATGGTGGGTATTTTACCGTAATTTGAGGGTAAATTAAATGACTTTAGCCAAGCCCGTTTGGGTAGTTGAAGGGTTAGTTAGAATGAGCTAAGTTTGGGTTAGCTTAATGCAATTTAATCTATTTGATATATAGATATATATGTTGACTTAAAAACTTCATGTGAATCTAAATAATATTTTGGATGCATACATATCATCTATATAGACTTATATAGACAGCAATTTAATACAAAATTGCAAATTATGATGATCAGGAACATGATTATAAATTTATAATGCTTATACAGACTTTGAATGGATTCTGGGTATGAATGGTCATAGTTGGGAATGAGTGGATGCATAATACCCGCTTACAGCTCATTGATTAATATCAATACTTTCGCTTATGCTGGGCTATATACCAGTAGTTGCCAATCCATCTCCATATAGGATTGTTGCTCAATTGATTACAGCGTGAATATATCATATTTGATCAAGAGATTTGCAATAATTTAACTATCAAATCGAAACTTTAGAAAATATAAGTTCTTCAGATGGTCGTCAATATAATTAATATAATATGAAATATAATATTATATAAATATAATAAATTCTTAGTCCAGGGCGGTCCACAAGAGTAGAGCTTCAAGAGCGCCCTACATATGAGCTTTCATATGTTGATAGTAATGCAGTAAATTTCCAAGATTCAAGTGGATGCTATACAGGAATGGTAAAAAACCAATATACTGTCTTGATTTAAAGAATGAGTATATTGAAAATAAAATTTCCAATTCAAAAATAATTTTTCAAAATAATTTTTATAAATTTCTTGAGATTGGTTAAAATATTTTAAGAGTTGTGAGAATCAAATTCAAATTTAATTTTGAATTGAAAATATATCACAAATATTTTAAAACAATTTTCAAGATTATTATATTACTGCTACTACTACTTCTTTATCATATATACATATCATATATACATCATACCCATACATTAGCAATCTTAAAATTTAATATAAATAAATAAAATTTGGCTTAAATAATTATTTGTTGATTGCACCAGCAATCTATATGAATTATGAATATACATTCATATACATCCATATATATATTCATTTACAAATATTATTATTCATATTCAAATCGCGTTCGATAAGTGTAAAACCAAAACAAAATTTTCAGCCAATTGGCAGCCACAGTGCTGCACAGCTAAATATATCAACTAGCTTTAGTTTTAAAATTATGTATTAATTTATTAATATTTTTCTACATTTTGAATAAATTCTATTATCTATGATCATCAATAAGCTGCAATACAGTCATATTCATTTCATTAGAAACCACTCGAAATGCAGTTCTTTTGCTGACCGTTAATTGTGAGCAGCACTGTAAACAAGTCTAATGAAAAGCCGAAACGTTTTTGCCAAAACTAACAAAGAGCACTAGTTTGTTTTAACCATATTGCCAGCCACACGCACACAGAGACACACACACAGTCACACACACGTGCTGCGCCACAGGCAGCACAGCGATGCACGCATTTGCAATAAAGCCAACATGAAATTTGGCTGCATCCACTGAACGACCCTCGCTTGTGGCACGGCCATTCAATAACCAAGCCAAAATATGCGCCACGCAGTGGCAGCTGCAAAGGGGGGCACACAAAAGAAGAAACTTAATGTTCATTTCACAGAGTTTATCATTTTTCGAAATGCCTGAAGCTCAAGGCTTTGACAATTGTTAGTGTCTAATATAATTAATTAATAATTAAAGTTAATAATTAAGACAATTTAATACAATATTTAATTGATAACACAAAATACTTATAAAAAACAGACAAATTTATATTGAAAAAAATATTTAGAATGCATTAGTTCACACTTAATATCTAGTATGAATATCTATTATTTATTTTCAGTTTCCTCTAGATAAATATAAATTTTTTTAAATTTAACCGTAAAATATTTAAAATATTTCATATATTTTATAAGCAATCGCTATTGTATTTTATTTTGATATCAAATATTTGAACATAAAGAAAGGCAACCGCATATATGTAAATATTAATGGAATTTTTAAATCAATAAATGCGCTTATGAAATAAAAGTTAAACTATAGACTATTCTAATTATAAATGATATAAATGAATAATAATAAACTATTTAAATTACAAATTTCATAAAAGTTTAATATCAAAATTTTCTAAATATAAATTAAAATATTTATAGAAAAAAATTGTAAAAAAAAATAAAGGCATTTAAAATACATAATTTTTTAATTTTTTTTATATAAATATTTATATATTTTTAATTTGAATCAATAACTACTTCAAAACGTCTTATATACTTTTCTCTGATCACAAGCTCAACTTTTTCAATGGAAAATATTTTGTAAAATAAAATAAATATTGAATTATTTTATATATATATTTTTTACATTTTTATTTATATAAAAATCTTAAAATAAAATTTTTAAATATATTTTATATTAATCATATATATATTTTAAATAATATAATAAATATATAAAACTATAACTCTTTACTGTTTATTGTTCTATAAAAATAATTTATATATAAATTTTTAATTTTTAGCTCTTATTGTTTTAGGGTAAAAATTCTTGCATTTAGAAAACACTTATTTCTGGGTGGCAAATATTAAATTCACTTTTAAGCTGAAATCCAACTAAATTTAAACATAATAGAATTAGTCGAAAAACAAAACCGCTGCAAATGCTTGTGCACGCCACTGGCACACACTCCCACACACACTCACCCATACACTCTCCCACACACTCCCACACACACACACATACACACACACTGCGGAATGCCTTGAGCGTCTGTGCCTCGATGTGCGTGCGCTGCAAATATGTATTTTATGCTCTTTGTGTGGCTTGGCCGGCATTTTGGGTCCGGGCGCTGCTGTCCGCTAATTAGGCAATATGCACTCGATTGTGTTATAATCATTAAAACCGGAAAATGCATAGCCACCACGTACACACACAGAGAGAGAGAGAGAGAGAGAGATAGAGAAGAAGAGATTTGGGGGCATTGCAGAAATATTTCACCTAAATGACGACGATCGCAATTCGAGATGCAATTAAAAACCGCCAACAATTTTGGTAGCTTTGCTCTGGTGGCTCGGCTATTGCTCATTTCGGCATTTTTGAAATTTTAATAAAAATGTTTGCGATGCGCCAGTTGACATGAGTACTAAAGACTGTTTAATGCTCTGCTTTGGGAAAAAGGTACAGAAATTATAGTGAAAAGAAAACTAAATTGCTTCTATAAAAACATTAAATATTAGGCAAATGTTTTATTTTAATGTGGAATATTTATACAAAAATATATAAATATATAAAAATATTTATACAATAATATATAAATATTCCACATAAAAAAATAAATATTAATAAACATTAATAATAATATTTTATTTAAATAAGATTATTGTTTTTTCGGCAAATTATTAAAATAAGTCTTTATAAAAACTTGTGTACATTTATTTAAAATAAAAATCATTTGGAAACATAATAATATTTTTTGTTTGCAAATAAATAGGGAATTATATAAAATAATTATTGATTAATAATATATAAATATATTTTTATTCATATGCCCTAAAAAATAAAAATTGTTTAAAAGCATATGCTAATTCGAAGCGTATATCTGTATTATTTTTATTTGGCTGATCGATAATTCAGCAATATATAACATTGCATATATATATTTTATTATTTATTTATTTATTTTATTTTATTCTTTCCATTCCGTGGTGAAAAAAATATATATAAATTTTAAGCAATGCTTGTTTGTTTTTCCGTTCCTTTACAGTTACAGACTTTAAAATTAAGGTTATTTAGTGCACATACTTGTGTCCTTGCTTAGTCTAAAAATGAATAAGGACTGCTAGGTGTTATCTTCCGCAAACTTCTTATTTTTGACTGTGGGTTATGCAGTCGAGTGTGGTCAACGGAAACTTTTTTGCTTGAAAGCATTAATAAATTATAAATTGCAAGATAAATCAAGTCAGCTAAGTCATGTGTCTGTAAATGTGCTCGCAATGTAAATTTATATATTCAATATGAATTTAATTAAAATATAGAAAATTAAAAAATTGTTGAAGTTTTATTTGGCAATTGTAATAAACTACCTTAAATTTCTCTATAAAAGAAGAAAATAAAATTTAAAAAAAATTCAAGATATATATTTAAATATTTTATTATTTATTTATTTTATTTTTTATATTTATTATTTAATTATTTTAATAATATTATTTTTCAATTTTCTATTTTTTATTTTAATAATAATTATATTTTTATTATAATTTTTTTTTATTTTATTAATTTAATTTAATTAATTAATTTATTAATTTTAATATCTTAAATATATATATTTATATATATTTTTCTTATGAATATTTTCATATGTTAAAGTTTCATAAACTGTATTCCTCGTGTGCTCACATTGCACAATTATTTCGTGGCAGATTCGCTCAAGTTATGCAGCTTTTGATTCAATTTAATGTGTGTCTGGTATTTGGGAAAGTATTTCTGGTCCGTCACGTAGGCGAACTTAAAGTCAAAACTTTCTCGAGATGGCGAGCGCAAAGGAAAACCAACAGGAAGCGGATGTGAGCGAAAGCAAACACGTGTTGGCAAAATCTTTGCTGCAACAATGTAAACACTCGCCCTCAAATACACACGCACACACACACCATCACACACATACATATATATATACACTCACCTACACAAACATGCCTCAGCCTCATTGCATATGTAAACCGGCTTGTAAGCTGGCCAATTTTTTATGTATTTATGCATTTCTTGCTCTTACAGCAACATTTTCCCTTCACTCTCGCCTTCTTCTACTTCTCCTTCTTCTTCTTATATTTCCCCTGCTTTTTCTGCGTATTAAAGTTGTCGGTTGAGCAAATGCAGCAACAATAACGCCCACCGCTGCCACGCCCACCCACCATAGTAGGTTAATCAAATGCAAGGCAAGGAAAAGAAATTGCAATGCACTGGGCGAGGGTCGAGGGACGAGAGTCCTGCCCGACGGCTAGTTAGTGTGCGCGGGTGTCAGAGCTCGTTGGCGTCGCTTTGTGCGTCTGTGTGCGTGTTATATTAAAACATTTTCCAGCCGAGAAGAGACCCACAGCAACAGCAGCAGCAACTGCTGCAGCATCAGCGTCAGCAGCTGAGTGCAAAGGAAAACTGACAGCTGACGCAAGGACGTGGCCAGGACGACGTGCAGATATGCAGAAGGACATGGACACGGACCTGATTCATTTTAACTCGATATGCAACGAACTGCAGTCACAGCACGAAATTACCAAACACATTCAGCTCGACAACAACGAATTAGCCAGTCGAGTGCATCGGGCTTTAATCAGTCATGGATATGCTGGGCTACGGATTGAAGCTGGCGCCAATTGAACTAACAAGCTTAAAACTCTGATAGATATTGAACAAAAATGTAATTGAATTGGTAGAAATAGATACAAAAGACGAATTGCATGGAACTAATATAAAGAGGGCTCAGATCGATGTTGAGCGCAGCGGCAACGACTTCAGTAGATGATACTATAGATTAGCCAAAATGTCGAAAGGACGAATCATTTGCTGTTAACAAAGGCTGTTGATGATAGCAAATATAAGCTAATAAGTTCAGTCTTTATATGTTAAACCTAAAATAAACTAAATCATGAAGTCGAAAAACTCTTAAAGCTGAAAGCTAAAGTTTATAAACCTTTTTTTTAAGTTCAATTGAAGCTTAAAACTAATTAAATTTTTTTTTACATGTTGTCTTATACTTTTATTTTTTTTTTATTATATTTTATCATATTTATTTTATTTATTTTTATCATATTATTATACGCTCCTCGAAGCTACATTAAAGGCACCCACTTTTTTAGCTTATGCATATTTTTATATATTTTATTATTTACATATTAAATTTTAATTTTTTATTTTTTATTTTTTTTTTTTTTTTTCATATTTATATATTTTATTATATCCTTTTATTTATTTATATATTTCTTTTGTTTATTTTGTCATATAAATATATATTGTATTTTATTTTTATTTTATTGCATACTATTGTGTTTAATGTATTATTTTATCTACTGTTTTTATCTAAAGCATATCTATATTTTTATACGTAATATTGGCTTCATGTCAAGAGGGCGTCTGCAGTAGCTCAACTGTTAAGCTGTCTAGAGTTCTAGTTTCAGTTTTCATTGGCTTCATGAGGTACTTGAATACATTTTTATTTTATTGCTAAATCAAAAGAAAAGCTCAGAAGTATATCAATTTTCAAATTTGTATGTCGTAAGTTCATAAAATATGAATTTGTATAACCCAGATTTTACCTTTAGTGAACAGTTAAGTGTAAAGCTCAAATTTCTACAACTTACAGAAATTCTTAAATTATATTATTCTTATATTTTACTTTAAATACAACAAATATAACAATTCTATTTTTAATGGAAGATAAAGACAAGGGAAGATAAATAAATATTTTTCTGTTTTGTAAAGTTTAATAAAAGTAAAACAATAAAATCTCTGCATATATAACTTTAAATTTCCAGAGAAATTAAAGCAAAACAAATTGTGTTTTCTTATTGCCAATAAAAAATAGAATTTTTAACAAATACGAACTTATTTTTAAGCTATTTACACAGAGTTTGTGCGCCTCCCTCAAAAGTTGTTTGGCTTTAGGCAACCTGAAGGTGCCTAGGACAGCCTTGTGGGGGAGGCAACGAAAATTCTACAAAAAAACAGCGAAAATAAAGATTTAAAAACTGTATTCCCTAAATTTAAGTAATATATGTTGGCATATGCTCGCTCTTAATATGTATTCTGCTAAGCTGATAATTCATTTAAATTTTTAATTTTATATATATTTCTATTATTATTATATTTTTTAAAACTATGTATTATTTATTTTAACTTAAAAAAAGGAAATTGATTTATTTAACCGAATGGTTTGAACTCCATTGAACTCATTCCATTTATATATATATTTTTTTGCATATTTATATTGTCAGCTGCTATCCATTTGGCAAGTCCGGAAAGTGGAATCTTTTGAGGCGCCTTTGGTTATTATTAGAGCTATCCAGTACTCCTAATGCTAGAATATTGCCGTGGCCATCTGAGATTGTTTCTATTTCGTGTTTGACATTTAAATGTTAAATTTCCAATCGAAATATTCTTTAATGATGATGATAAATTGAAGAAATCAATGAACGCTAAATACTCTACTACACATTTACATTTCAGAAATAATTTCTTTTAGTTTAGAATATAATAAACGAATTTGGTATTAGCAGCTTATGCTCTTTAACTAGTTTCCCCCAACTAACTGCCCATCCAGCTAGAGCATTTATGAATCTGACATTAATCTGATATCATAGAATAACCCAGCTATGGAAATATTCAACTATTATCATAAATAAATCTCATTTTTGTACCGAGTCCATTTCAGTTTAAGTTAATACATTCTATTCATTCCAATTGATGGAAAACATGAAAAACACGCACATGATGAAGGCATAATTTTTATACATTCGTCCTTCGTCCTTCCTATGCTTTTGTAAAGGGAAATATTTAAGCTTTAAAAGGACGCGTCGATTTCGTAAATAATTATTGAAGTTTGCAAGTTGCGAGCGAGAAAAACAAGCGACAGCTGTCGAGCTGGGCTCGAAGGGGTCGCGCCTTAGACAGCGACTTCCGCTGGGTGTCAACTGCTGCGCTTCGCTTCGCCTTTTTTTTGGCAACAAAATATTAAAGTTGGCAAAACACGAATTGACAATTGATGGCCAGCCAGGTATTTGGGCTTAATTTCTGACGCTTTATGCACATCGAAATACCTGAACGATGCCAGCAGGTGACATAAAACAAGCCTTTTATGCGACAAGCAGCTGCCTGCAGTTGCCGACACGCAAAGCTGGCACACAAATGTGATAAATATATATATGTGTGTTGAGGAATGCCAGTCGGAATGGGCATCGCGTGAGTCGCGTGAAATATAGTTAGAAAACAAAGCGATTTCGGGCGGGGAGGATAAGGATAAGACTCGGGGCAGGGCGGGACGGGGCCATCATCATTTGTTATTCTCCTGGCCGGCTAAATAAGCGAAAGGCATGCAGGATTAGCGACTCGAAACGACAGTTGAAATCATTGGACGCCATTTTGTTTGTTTGGGCAAAGCGATCCGCGCGTCGAGCTGTTGCCGCATTTCAGTGTTTGTCATTTAACGATTGACAGTTGTTGATAAAGGGCCAAATGAAATGGAAATGGAGGAAAACAAAGCAAAACAAAGTAAAGGAGAGCAAAACAATAAGCAACAAACAACAGTTGCGACAATCAACGAACACAACACTAAACACTAAACACCTCCAGCTGCCAGTGTTGACAGTCGCCATGAAAATGTTAATGAGGCGCCAAACCCAAAGAGGTGTCAACTGCTTAGCCCAAATTGTAACTTGGCCTAAAGAAGCTGCACTCTCATACTAGCCTCTTTCTCTCCCTCTCTCTCTCTCCCTTTCTTAAGCTATTTATCATTATGACATTGTTTGGCTTTTCGAGCTGATTTGCCTAGGGAGCTGCGCCAGCTGCGTCGCCTTAGGTCTCCAAGCTGTTAATCAAAGCTGGCACAAAAGTTTCCAGCAACATTCAGCTGGGGAATAGGTTTTTGATTCAAATATGAGTGAAGCTCTTTGCACTCGGTTCAGCTTGAGAGCAAAAAGGATATGTTGGGCTTCAGAAGCAGCAGGAGCACCAAGTCGTCTCCTCTTTGCGCCTTTTTGCATGTGAATCAATGGGAAATAGTTTAATTGCTGCAGTTGCTGTAGCTGAGTTCGTTAAGTAACCCAGGGGCGTAGTTTAGCCAGTAAACAGCTCATATTCCATTTAATATTTATTGCATATCGTATTATATAAGCTGAATGACCTAGCTGTGTTTTAATAAGTATATAATTATATTTTATATTCATAAAAGTATTTCTTCTGATTACATAGCCATAAATTTATAAATAAATTGATATGTTTTATAATTCTTTTAAATGATTAATTTTCGTAAATACTTATCAAGTGCAGAATTTGAAATGATTGGGCGAAAAATAAGACTTGTTTGTTCCTTATTGCCTTGGTTTAACTAATTTCGTATTCGTAAAGATGAAAATGAAATAAAGTGATGAAAACATCCTCTTGAGTCATGTTGTTACTTGACTATGATTTTTAAATAATTTAATCAATTTTTCGAATTAAAAATATCGCATTTGCTATTATCTCTCTTTATATTATTTAGTTTAATTCTTATTACTTTCGCTTAAAGTAATTTACTAAAAATATAACTCTCACACATGATAAAAGACATATTTTTAGCCTTTAAAATATATCAATAAAGTTATATACATATTTATTTTGCACTGCGCCATCAAAGTGCACAAAGAATCTGTTGGAGGACATAAAGCCAATCCTGGCCTCACCCCAGCACGCCTCGCCTGACTCGTAATCATTTCACATTTACTCAATTACGTTCATAAATGTCAGATTGGGGCCGTGTTTGGGGCTGGTTCTCTGGGCCAGCGCGTCGCCAGACGACAACCGGTTAAGCCAATTTATTAAATAAAAAACCATTTGTCACATTTTATTCAAGTTTTCAACGCCTTTTTGGCTTTGCGTGGCCCGTTGCTATCTTTATGACATTTTCAGCGGTCAATGGAAGCCCCTAAAAAGCCATAAAGCCAGCGCCGCGACCTCGCCGAAAGCGGTCACAAAAGGCCGACTGGACAAAAGGTCAGCCCGAGCGACATTTCGCTTCATTAATTTCACCTGGGCGACTGATAAAAAAAAAAAAAACCGCCATCGTTGATCATAAAAATAATATGTAATAACCAGATAATAACAATACCTTTGCCAGAGCCTTTTTCATTATTTATTTTGTAATTTTTTTGTTCGTTATATTTTGGCCGAAAGACAGATTTTCGACGTTACGACTTGAAAGAAGTCGACAGACTCGCAAAGACAATGCCACTTGCCCACCGCAATTAGTTGATTGCCGAGGCAGGCTCAACTCCATCAAAGATTGTAAGTGCTTTCAATTTCATAGCCAAGCAGAGGCTGTCTTTCTCTTTCTCTCCCTCTCTCTTTCTCCCTCTCTCTCTCTCTCTGGGTCGCTCTCAACGGAAATTAAACTTGTCCAAAAGTTTAAATGCCTTTCAGCCGCTTCCCGTTGTGTTTTGCTTGACTTTTGTTCTCAAGTTGCCATTGCCATTGCCACGCCCCGCTCAGCCAGCCCCCCCATCGAGCTGGCTGGCCATTTCTCCCACATAGTTTCCATTTACGTACATTTATTGTATGTGCCCACTCGACGAGTTTTCTAATTTGCGCGCAGCAAGCAATTAAAGGCGGCATCCGTTTTGATGCTCCAAGGCATCTCCTCTCCCTCTCTCCTCTCTCTCTTCCCTTCTCCTCTCTCTCTATACACATCATATTATAAAGCGCTGCATGCACATCCATCGCAGCTGCTTAGGCTACAAATTAAGCATGTCAAGTTACTCATACGCCTCGTTATCCCATCGCCCGCCATCTCAAGTGTAGCTAATGAGCGCCGACTAGCAACCTTGACTGCCTTGATCTTTTCACTCATAGTTTCATGGATGTGAAGAGAGCGTCTGCCTAGTATTGCCTAGTCGCTCACACTTACAATTCACTTTATTTACATATCAAATAGAATTTATGTGAAGGTTAAATGTTAATCAGCTGGAAAAAGATGCTGTGCGTGGCCAACGTGTTATGAAGAGAGTTTTAGTAGCTTGAAAACTGTATAAATAATCAAAATTTTTTAGAAATATTTATATTATTTTTATAAAACTTAAGTTTTTAACTAAATTTATATTTATTTCAGCCATTAATAATATTAGTATAAAACTTTTGTAATATTAACATTTATAAATTAATAATATATTATCATTTAATACAAATATATATTATTAATTGAATATATGAATATATGTTATAACACAAATAAAATGAAAAATAATTTTATAAATTACTTTAAATAAATTAGTATAAATATAATATTTTAAATAATAATTTTATGATTAAATGAATTTATAAAATATTATTTCACTATATGAATTCATATAATAATAATATTTTAAAATAATTTGATAAATTAATATAATATAAGTATTATAAATAATAATGCTTTATAAAATAATTATAATTTATAAAAAAAATATAAATAAAATAGTGTAATAATTTTATAAATAATAACTTTATGATTATATGAATTTGAAAAAAAAATATTTATTAATAATAATTTATTAATAGTAATTTTCCAATATAACTTGATAAATTAATATAATATAAGTATTATAAATAATAATGCTTTATAAAATAATAATAATTTATAAAAAATATATTTTAATAAAAATATTATACAAATTATTAATTTTCTCTTTAAGTTTTATTTTAATGTGCAATATATCTTTTTTTTATAATCAGAAAATTGTATAATTTTTGGATTATCATTTACTTACAATATTAGGTAAATGTACTATAAAATAATACAGTTTTCATAAAATGTATTTTTCATAATAATAATATTTAAAATTAGAAGACAAATATATATTTTTTATATATTTTTTTTTGGTTTGGCTGAGGTTGCAATGCTTTATTCATAATCAACCAGCTCAGCACGCTAACCACTTTGTCGGCCTGCATTCTATCTCGGACTGCCTGTCACCTGGAAGCCGAGCTAGCAAGGCCGACCACACTTGAGTTATTTTAAGAGCCTCCCTGATCTGTCAACTGCAGACTTCTGTTGAGACTATTGATTTGCCTTCGCCTCGATACTCTAGCTAAGTTTTAATTATTTGAGATTTTTATGAATGCAGCATGGGATGGCAGCGTTCACTTGTTTTGTATGTGACCTGACAAGAGAGAGAGAGAGAGAGAAAGAGTGGGAGATAGAAATATAGGAAGAGGGAGTCATGCTCTAACTCTAAAGCAAAAGCCAAGCATTCTTTTATACAAACTGTGTGTATTCAAAGCCGAGTCCGGCTTATTGTGGATGAGACAGTTTTATATAAGTATTTTTTTTATTATTTATGCTGAGAGACCTTTTGTGTACATTTACTCATATTTACATTATATTTCGTACTTAAACTAAAATTAATTTTAAATTTAAATTTTAATTTTAAAATAGAATAGAAAGCTTCACTGACTTTCTTTAAAAAATGTAGAAAAATATATAAGCTAACACGAGCAGAAGCGAACAAATACCTCAATCCAGAATCTCCAAGCAGACGATATTGAATATTTTATTGGCTACTGAATTCCACTGAAATTCAGATTTATTTGTCTTCCTGGAAATACGACTGAGCGCCACGAGACGCTAAGGTGGCAAGGATGAGCTTAAGCTGTGTTTCGAAGTTCTTTCTCGTATTGAGTGGGCTTCTTTTAATGTGCAGAAATTTGAAAGAAGGTTGAATTTAAGGCATATATATATTATTATATATATATATATTAAATTCCTTTTAAAATATTTGATTTGAAAGTGGCAGCTAAAGCTCTCGCTGAACTTGAAAAATGTTTCTCTGCAGAGAAGTCATGTGCAACTGTTGCCTAGGGCTGATGCACTTACAGCTGACAGGAAGGAAATGTCTGAAAGAATTTTAAATGGAGCAGACTCTCTAGCTCTGTCGCCCGCTCTTTCCCTCTTACTCATCCTCTCTCACCCAGTGTTCGTATCAGTGATAAGCGCTGCTCATGCAACCATAATTAAGCCACAAAGTTGCCAACTATTAATGCCGGCTATGCATGCTGTTAGCACATAATTTATAACTCACTCATGCAAAGGGCAAACAGAGGGACAGAAAGAGAGAGAGAGAGAGAGAGAGAGAGCTGAGAGAATTGTTAAACGTTGCGTTATGCAAATGAATAAATAATTAAATATTTAATAATGCCATGATGAAAACTCACACATAAATAAATTTGTAATAATAGCAATAATAAATGTGCGCATTAAAAAAAGATGTTTATTAAAACATGCCATGCATTTTGATATCATAATTTGCACATGTATTTATTTATTTATTTTTTGCTATTTGCAGTTGAGGACAGCGTTAAAGTCCTTGGGGATGCGCCGGCAGCAGCAGCGCTGCAATGCGAAATGCATTTTGCCACTCAGCCAAGGGCTGAACAAATTGTTGCGCGTAAATATTTAACGGTCGCAATGAATTGCCACTGAAACAAAGATAAAGAACGCATTTTCGCACAGATAAAGCGTTTGCGAGACGAGGCGAGCCGAGGCACCCCCAGCAAACTATGCAACTACTCGCATTCGCATTCGCGTAAACATTGACAAAAGCAAACCAAACAACATTACAGCAAAGCAAAGCACAAAAAAAAAATATAATAATAATAATAGGGCAAATATTAAACAGTCAAGGAGAAAGACAGAGAGAGAGGAAGAAACGAACGCATAAACAAATAAAAATGAAAATTAAAATATTTCCGCTGACAGCGGATGCGACAGCAGCAGCGACAGCGACAACAGCGACAAGAGCAGCAATGAAACTGCAACGGAAACATAAAATGCCGGAAATATGCTCATGGCTAATTGTTGCCGCTGCCGCCGTCTCGGCCAGTTGGTTGACCCTTTCGCGGTCTCTGGCCGCCGCACAGGACGCCCACGACGAGGACAGCGAGATGCATCAGCATCATTTGGATCTGTTGCACCATCAGCAGCAGCATTCCGATTTCATTATTGGCGAATCCGAGGAACGCGACCACATAGCACATCATCTGGGTAAGCTTAGAGCTAATATACAAAACTATTCAAGAGAATTTTTGATATAGCTGAAATTTTATTTGACAATCTTCTATATCCATATTGCAATTGACTTAATATTGAAATAAAATATTTACTCGATATATATAATATATAATATAAATATACTATTTAGTAATATTAAAAATTAAAAAATTAATATAATATTTAAGTAGACTTTTTTATAAAATACAATAAACATTTTTTAAATAATAATAATAGGGAAATAATATAACAATAAATAATATATTTAAAATAAATGAATTAGTTTTCTATATTAAATTTAATTAATTTATTTTATTTATGGTATATGTCATATACTTAAATAAATATTATTATATTATTAAAAATATTTATAAGAAAAATTTAGTATATAAATTGCATTAATTTGTTTTCTATAATATTTTTAAAGTAATTACTATTATTATTTAGTTTTTTATATTTAATTCAATTTAATTATTTTCTTAAGCTCTATAGCGCATTTATCTCTTGACCCTAATTAATTTATTGGCAAATACGCTTGTATCTTTTTTTTGTTCGAAATAAATTATTAAAATTCTTTTGAAAACAACCTAAATTAAAATATATAAAAAAATAGAAATAATATGTATAATATTTATTAACTAGTTTTCTGTTTGTTTTTTTCTTTCTTTTATATTTAGGTGACTACTTTTTTATAATACATACTTAAAATTATTATTAAATTAGTTTATAAATTTCAAATTTAACAAAAAATCTAAAGAATTAACAACTAGATTGGTTTCCTTCAATTTATTTATTATTTTTTATTTTATTGTGAAAAATGTATTTCAAATATACTAAAAATACTTTTCGATTATCTCAAACTATACATCTTTTTATATTTTATACCCCAGCTGCTCATAAGTTAGTCGGACATCATAAATACTAAGTTTTTAAGTCCACAATATTTTAAATATAAATTATAATTTATAAAACTTAAATCAAATATAAAGCCAGTTAAATTGTTCTACTCCGACTCCGCATTGCCAGACTACAAAAACTCTTAAGTCAAAAATATACTTAAATTTGTCTTAAAACCAGCTTACTAGTTAAAGAGTTAAAAGTCTTAATTTAGTAAATACTTTAATATAATAAATTGTTTTTCGAATATAAATCGAAAGGCAAAGAAAAAACGAAAACAATTTCAATTGCAGTCGAGTAACTGAATTCGAGCTCTGTGGATTATGTGACTTAGTACCTGTCCGAGTTGGTTGGGAGCTGCGTATCGAACTTTTAAGCTCGAGCACAATAATAAGAGCTACTCGTGCAAGTCCTTTGACAAATTAAAGCGTCGAAAAGAGAAAGTCTCTGCGAGCACTCGAGATGAATTCCAGCCACGTCACTTGTTCGATTTTTTTTTTTTGGAGTCGACACTAAAGTACACAGAGAGAGGGTGAGAGGGGGAGGTAAAAGTCCCCACAAAGGGGTGGCAGTTGGGGGCAGTTAGCACGCTCTATTTGCGTTTGCTTTTGCTTAGCACAAGGTCAACTTGGCGTGTGGCTGCCAAGTGCCAACAAACTTTTGAGTGTCGCCCGGCTGTAGCCGCCGCCACTCCTTGTCACTTGAGCGGAATTATGTGAATGACAGGCGGGCGGGGAGCTGGGGAGGCTGTGGAGTTTTGGGGCTGCCCCAAAACACCAGTTTGGCTCATTGCACACGGCGGGGCAGCTGCGAAGGACGTGCCTTTTGGTCGGCCGGGCTTTAGTGGCTGTTTAAGTTGGCCCTAAGACCTAAGCCGTTCACAGAATAATTAAAGCGCCCACATGGCGTATGCGTATTCACCTCGCATTCACAGTCGAACTGCGGCTGCCTGACATAAACTGTGGCCTGTCTGTGCCCAAATGTCTAAGCACACACACACACACGCATGAGTCCAGAGCCTTGTTTTGTGGCCACTTAAGTTTTCTTTGTGCCTGACTTGTGGGCTGCTGTGGCTGCTGCCGCTGCTGCTGCTACTGTGGGTGCTCAACAAGTGGGCAACAGTTGACATTCCAAATCCCTCTGTCAGTCTGTCTGTCTCTGTGTGTGTGTGTGTTTTGCTAAATATGAAAGCATCTACTTAGGCCGTTGGCTTCCCTGGCTGGACACAAAAAGTGATTGACACTCTGATTGATGGCGCTTTGGGTCGTCGAGCTGAGTTTTCTTCCTTTTTTTTTTGGCTTTATGACTTGACAATGTTGAGCAAGTTTTTCATTGCGCATTGCACTGAATTTCAAGCGAGCTCTTTTTGATTACACACACACACATGTGTGAGCCAACAAGACTCTTTTTTAGCCATAATCAACAAGTTTATGGCAAATTTATGAGGCTATGAAAATTTTAGAAAAGGGTTTCTCCTCCCCTTTGATTGAGTTATTTCTGTGTAGGAAATAAGGAGTAGACTTTTGAGTTATGGCATTATTATTGCTGGTGTAAATTGGTAAATTGATTTATTTAATTTAATTATTTGCTATTAATAAGATATAAATTTTGAATTTTATTTAATAATATTAATTAAGATGAGTTATATTTTTGATATATTGATTACTAGAAAATTATTAAGAGTATTCATTTTTATCAATTTTAATATAAAAAATATATTTCTATTATTTATTTCCAATAATATTTACATAAATTCTGATTGAGAAATAAAGAAATTTAAAAAAATATATAAATAAAAAAAATAATAAAAATAATTTTAAAATACTTCTTAGAGACCTCAATTAATTTCAAAGAGCAGAGAGTTTCACTAGGAAAAACGTTGCAATTTTTAATAGTTATATCTCAACTTTTCAGTTTTTTTAAATTTTATTCCCTTCTATTTATAAATAATTCTGGGTGGGGAAATATAGTTCGTCTAAATGTATAATATTTATAATAATGTCTAATAATATTTATTAATATTAAATAAAATTTAATAATATTTAACAATATTTAAATAATTATATATTATTATATATATTTAATTATATATTTTAATTATATATTTTGAATGCAATTATTTTGTATCCTTTTATAAGATCAGGGGAAAAATGTCATAAATTGTGAGACTTTTATTTAAAATTTATTCAAAATACTTTTTATTTTATTTCATTATTAATTTGTATAATAAAACCTTAAGAACTATTTTATTTTTATTATTTTTTAAGTTATTTACCATTCGATTGAAACTAATAATCAGAATAATTTGCGGCTGCAGTCGATTTAAAAGCTATGTAATATATTAAATTATTGTTATAATAGATTAGATTGGAAGCAGAACTCAGTTCTAAAACGAAGAAAGCCCACAGGAAACAGTTGAAGCAGTAATAAGTTAACAAATAGAGAATAAAACATCTCAGCTCATTTCCACGTATAAGATAATATTTTAAAATTTAAATGAGCTAACACAGACTCAATTTTAATTCAACTTTCAACTTTTATTGAAAAACGTTCGCATTGAAAAGGCTAATAGCTGCCGTTATTGTAATTAAAAGTTTCGCTCGGAATAAATAAATATTGAAATAATTGGGAAACGCGCACAATTCGATATTAATTTATGTACAAACTGCAAAACTTTTGGCATTTAGCTATCAAAAAAGTTTATGCCGCTGTCTGCCGATGTGTGTGTGTCGGAGATAGTTGCGCTTTGCTCATCTCTTAATAGGATTTTAATCACGTAGTCTAAACTTTAGCGTTATATCAATTTTGTCTGTCTTCCGCGGCACGTTTAACTCTGTCAGATGAAATTTCTCTTTCTTGCTCTGTCTCTCTCTCTCTCCGTCTCTCTCTCTCTCGTTTTTCCTCTGATTGCGCTGTGCATTTCGTGATGTTTGGGCGCCTGCCACGCCCAATTCCCTGCACAGTTAAACATCGAGCTGCCCCGATCCTTTGCTGCTGCAATTGTTTGACAATTTTTCAACAATTTTCCCCCAGCTCGAAAAAAATTGGACGCCTCCCGACAGCAAAAAGCGAAGAGAGAAACTCTTGCCATTCACAGCTTCCCATTGCCTGTGCGCGTGTGTGTGTGTGTGTGTGTGTGCGTTGTTGTGTGCATCTTTCACACGCTTTTGCGCTGCCGCTAAAAGTATGCAACACTTTTTGCCGCTTTGCATTGTTTAGCGCGTCGCCCGGCCAACGGGGCGAATGAGCAACGGGCGAAGCAAAAAAGTGAGCTGCGCCCAGAGCAGAGCAGAAGCCAACTACAATCACGGCCGCTGCTGGCCTTTGAGGCGTTTTGTTGCTTTATTGTGTGGTGTGTGCGTGTTGTTCTTTGTTATAGTCGTTGTTGTTATTGTTGTTGCTGTTACATCTGTTGCTGTAATTTGTATTTCATTTTGCATACTTCTTACGTGACAGTTAAAAAGGGTATATAAGAGTGGTTTTAGGGTATATGCGGCAGCTAAAGAGTTGACACTATATTCAAATATATTATATATCATAATCTATATTGACTAGCAGCGAAATGCCTGGGGTCTATATAGACTTACACTTGCAGAGTTGAATGGATAGGCGAACGAGCATTGGAGCACAGCAATATGCTCCTTTTACTCAGTAAACTCGTCATATTGCAGAAGAGAATAGCTTGTGGAAGTAAATAAGTCCAGACATAAGATGTATGTTTAAGCTGGCTTATAGACCCTCCTACTAGCTTAGACTTAAAGCTTAATGCGCTAGGGGGCCTCAGACAATGAACCGTACGAAATTACACTGAATAAAGCTACATCTTTTAACAGACAGACGAATGGACAGACGGACATTGCTGTATTGAGCAACTTCTTGAGTCTTCAATAACATCTCATAGTTCAATTCTTCAATCAGACTCAATTGCTAATATGCAACATTAGTTTCACATTAAAGCTATTAATATAATCAAGGCTACACTGTGTAAGATCTCGACTCAAGTTGGTGCTGAACGCATAACATCGCTCTCATTGCACAGATTCTATAAAAATTTGACTTTTGAGCTGAATCACAGAGTGCATACCTAGATCATATACAACGAAATGAGACTATCCTCAGAAATAGATAAGAAAATATTAATTTTTAAATTTTTTTTCTCATTATTTATTTTTATTTTTAATTTTTGTATTTTTAATTGTTGTATTTTTGTATATTATTTAAAAAAATATATAATATATATTATGTAAAAAATATATAAATATTATTAATATTAATATTATATTATTATTATTAAATGTTTTCAATTTAATTATTTTTTATTTTTAATTGTTGTATTTTTGTATTTTATTTAAAATTTGTTTTCTTATTATTAATTTTTATTTTAATTTTTTATTGTTGTATTTTTGTATATTGTTTGTAAAAAAATAATATTATATATTATATAAAAAATATATTAGTATTATATTATATAAAAATTATATTAATATTCAAATATATAATTAATATTATATTACATAAAAATTTTTTAAATATATTATTATTTTTATTTTTAATTATTTGATTTTTGTATATTAAATAATATTTTTTTTTTTAAATTTCTTAATATTTGCAATCAGTTTCTCTAAATATGCATAATATTTAAATTGAATGAGCTACAGCTGGTTATGCCCTGCTGATTGTCGCTCCGCTTTGTCTGAGAAGCTTACAACTAATGTGATCTACTCAAAGCGGTTCGAAGGTCCTTATGATGCTATGCTGAACTTTGCTGATAAAATTATATCAGTGCATCAAAGAGCATTGCTTATGATTTAAAATTATTAGCAAAGAAGAATATTTTAAATATTTTTACAAATAAATGGGATGCTCATAAATATAATTTATATCTACTGCTGTTGCTGTTGCTATTGTAATTGGAGCATAGAATCCAAGTATTTTGCTATATTCTATCGCAATATTCATAAATGCTTGCTCAAAATAGTTTTCATTCTATTGCAATTTCCCTTTTTATTTACCCCCCATCGACTCGCTTTTCATATTAAAGTAAAAGAATATTTTTGTTATATTTTTTCAGTCTCTCATTTTAACTAATATTTGTTAGTCCTTTTCCGTCCGCTGCACTACAGGGCATTCGAGTTTCATCAGTTGCCTTTTCGGTCTCTCTCGCATCTTGTTGCGCTTTTTGGCTCTTGCCTCTTGGCGAATGTTTGTTTTTAGCATCATTTGACGTTGGCTTCGTTTGTTCGTGTCTCGTTTGAAGTTGCCTTTGTAGTTCTCCATTACAGAGCCAGATAATAAAAGAGAGAGAGAGAGAGAGAGAGAGAGAGATGGAAATTTAATTTAGCCTGAGACTCACTAGCACTTTGCATTTGACCCATGCCCTGGGCAGCTGGCGCAATTTATTTTTGTTTTGATAATGAAAACTCTCGACATTGGCAAATATCCGAGAAATAAATGTGACAGTGGCCAACGCACGACGCACAACTCAATTAGCCAAAGTTTTATGGCCAGCACTTTGACTTCTAGCAGAATGCGATATGATAAAGTTATTCGAGAGTCGCTCGAGCTGCCCGCCTCACCTCTGCCTGACACATGACACAGTGCATTGGCCACAACCTCTCAGAATTTCAACATTAAATTTGACTTTGGCTAATTTTGAAACTCGGTTTTTGGCCATTTGGCTGAGCGAAGCTTTTGCCTGTTTTTCTCCCATTCGCAACAAAGTTGAGTTGAGTTTGCCTCCCTCTCCCTTTCTCTGCCTCTCTCTCTCTCTCTCTCTCAGCTCTCCACCCAGCAACAATCTCAGCTCACGTACGCAACTCGAAGTTTTATAATCATCTGGCAAGTTTGCTGACCAAGTTGCCTGCGCTAACTTGGCCCGAATGCAACTTCAGGTATGCAGCGAGTGCTTAAACTGCCACAAAAGAAACCCCAAATGCTCGCCTTAGCTGCGTATTAAACGAAGAAATATGTGCGGGAAATCAAGCGAAGCAATTATAAACGAAAATCAATTATTATAAGTATAAGAGAAGTGAAGGGTGGGCCAGTAGGAGGAATATTACTATATATTGAAAATATATAGTACTATATATATTACTAAAATAAATGTATTTACAATAATTTATTTGTATTTAATGTATTTATATTCTTTTTTTAAATTTTTTTATTCACCAAATTAAAATAAATTAAATATCTTATTTACTTACATTAATTATTTTTTATGTATTTTTATTTTTTATTTTTATTTTATTTTATATTTATTTTTTTTTTTTTTTAATATAAATAAAGAGAGAAATAAATATGCTGCAAAATAAATTGAATTAAATAATATAACAAAGAAAACAAATTATATAATATATATAATAATTTTTAATAATAATATTAATATTTTTAAATTTTTATAATTTATAACAAATTACTAAATAATAAAAGATAACGTCCTTCTGCAAAGCTCTCGATTACTTGGAATATTGAATATTAAAATAATCCATAAGATTTGCCTTTAATTTTCTTTATTCTGATATTAGAGTTAAGTTGAAGCTATGAGTCTAGAACAGGCCCACATAATGCATATTGGCAAGACTGCAAGCTCTGCTCAATCGATGCTCCTTCTATAAAGGATAAAGTTTACTAAGAGACCTGCAGATGGCGAGACTTTTGAAACTATGTTTTTAAAATCTGAAATAATGATAATTGATCTAATGCAAGCCACTTAATGCGATTCTCAATATTTCTTAATATTGTTTATAGATATTAAAAAAAAGAAGAGAGTAGAGTTTATTTGAGAGAGCTACTAGATTATCAACCAAACAGCCTGGCTAGGCTACTCTACTGTATCTAAGAGATCTGCTAGCCAGCGAATTAGAACAAGGAAGAGACAGAGGCGCCACTAGCCTCAAGCGAACCTCCTGTTGATTAGCAACTTCACTTAAAATCTGTCAAATATCAGCTTCAACTTTTCCTTTAATAGTTATATAATAAATAACTCTTTCTTACCCGATCAATATTGCTCGTTTGCTTCCAAAAAGCTTTTAAAACACATTTAATTAATTTCAGCTTAGATGAAGTTGCCTAAAAATTATAAGGACTCTCGCTGTAGATATTTTATTAAATAAAATATAGTAAAAAAAAAAACAATTTAATATATTCATAAGTTGAAATGTAAAATTTTACTAAAACATTCTGCTGTGGTTAAGCTTGGACTACTTTTAGCATAATAATTTAAAAGTGGGCATGACCTATCTGAGCTCTCTGTAATTCCTTAAAGATTTCTATATACATTTCAGCTCACACTTTTGGCATTTTTGTTTCTTACAATTTGCCTTAAACATTTATAAATATATTATGAACCACCAAAAATAAGCAAACCCACCGTTTCCCTTCTAAGAATTCAGAGACCTAATTTTTGTGAATATTCAGTGTCGAGAGTTTGTTTATGTTTATTTATACTGTCTTTTAGTCCTTTTTTAAAGACCTTTATTATTGATTCAGTAAAAAAATAAAACATTTTGTTTCATTTAATTAAAAAATCTCCAACTTCTGTAAATCTATAAATAAGAAAATAAATGAAAGGTAGCCAAACAAAGGAGAAGAATAGAACGTGTTCCTTAAACAACAAAGGAAATATTATTAGCCACGTGTGGGCGAGGCATGTGAGCAGGAGATAATGCAGAGCAGACATTTCGAATGTAATTCAGAATGAGAATGAAGCGGGAAGCTCCACGAAATGCTGCTTTTTATCGGATTTAAAATATTTCATAATTCAAGTACAGCTCTCAGTGCTATTTTTGATGTGATGTGATGAAAGCTGAAAGGAAATGGTTGAGAGAGTGTAGAGGTAGTAGACGGTGGAATTTGCTTTGTATTTTCTTTTTTTTTTTTAAATTTAATCAATTTATTGTTTGAGTAAATGTCAAGTATAAATAGGCGTCTCACTATTCTTAACTATCTTAACTATCTAATAAAATTCAATTATATTTTTCAAATTGAATATATGTGAGAGGAGCTTACAATTCTTTTATATAAAGCCTTTCTATGCAATTCTCAACGTTATGCAGCGCTCAAGATATCACATATGATTAGGTCAATCTAGAATAATAATAATAATAATAATAATAATAATAGTATTATAATAATAATGATAATAATAACAATAATATTAATAATAATATTGATAATGATATTGATAATGATAATTATAGTAAAAAAAACTAATAATAAAAATAATAATAATAATAATGAAGTAATAATAATAGTGATGATGATAATGATAATGATTATAACAAAAATAATACTAATAATAATAATAAAGTAATAACATAAGTAATAATGATATTAATAACAATAATAATAATATTTTAATAATATTAATAAAAACAATAATTATAATAATTATAATAATAATAATAATAATAATAATAACAAGAAAACTACTAATACAGCTCTGAAGAGCTTATATTCTATGCATCTCTATGCAATAGTCAATTTTTCATATTTTATTCAACTCTATATATATATTTTATTTTTTTTATTTTGGCCTCTCTCGTCAACTCTCCCATTTTACATACGATTTCGCCGCTTTAAACTCTGTAAAATTTGAAGTTTATCCTCCCTGCCCAATTCTCCTGTTACTTATTCAAGGCTTCCCTATGAGAGTATTAAGTATTTATGTATTGTGGCTTCCTCTATAATTTTCTATATCAGTCTTCTCTGGGCGATTCTCATAGATTGTGCATTTCGATGTCAGCTTTAAGCTCTTCTATTTGATGTCTCAGTAGGCACTTTTTCGTTTCTCTTCATATTCGTTAGCTTCTTATGCCTAACTTTTATGTTTAGCGCCTCCCTCTGCGCTTCTCAAATTGTTCAATTGGCTTAAACTGAGCTTCCGCTAGCGCAGGCCAAACAATTGCTTCACTTCGTCACTTCCTGAACACTTTTCGGAATGCGGAATAGCAAAGCGGCCATAATTCAGGCTCATTCTAAGCAGCTGTCGAATGGGTAGGGCCAATCGCTATCATTAGCCGAGCAAACAAAGCAGGCCAACAACAATATTTAGCCAAGCCATTTACAAATTGTCGACAAATTTGTGCAACTTTCAGGCAATTGTTGACACCGTCCAACAAGGTTGAGGCTCACTTGGATATCCGCCGCGCTAAGCAGTCTCCGTCTCAGTCTCCGTCTCCGTCTCCGTCTGTCTGGCTAATAAATCATTGAGACTTGACACGAAAATTGGCTTAAATGCGTTAGCATTATGGCCAAAATCAACAGTCCAGACTGAAGGCGGCCTTAAGCCAGGAGGAGGCTGCCTGATGTCTGTCGCAGCAGGTGCGTCGCTTCTCAGGATGTGCGTAAATTAATATGTCCCGCCCCGCCCCGCCCAAAAAAAAAGTAAAAGAAGAAGTAGAGGAAAAGGAGGGGAAGTAAAAGAAAATTCACAGCTTCGCAGTTTTTCGCCAGAATTCTTTATTGTTTTTCTGGCCAGCGCCGTAGATATTCATTTGTGTGTTTCACTCTTAGCTCTTCGCTCTCTTACGCCCGCTCTTAAAGCTTTAAAGCATCTTTCTTGGCGCATTGCCGCCAGCAAAATGGCATAATAAATAAATCTACTTTGAATTAGCGCCATTTACTTTACATTTATTTCTGCCGCCGTCCAATTTATGGCGCCCACCGTTTCGAACATTTTTTTTTCATTTTTTTTTTTCTGTTCGCTTTGTTGTTGCCAACAATTTCGGCGCGTGCTTTTTGGCTAATGAAGTTTTGAGGTCTGGCCCACTGAGCCTGTCCCCGCAAGGTGAGTGCAATCAAGCGGTAAACAGAAATAGCTCAATTTGAAATATGTTCATAAGCTCTTGTGGGCTTAATGATAAGGAAATGACAGATGAGGAGGCAGACAGAGGGCGGCCGCTCCTCGAACAGCCCCCAGAATTGGTCCATATTGAACTTGTGGCGTAAAAGCATTTACATTTCATTATTTATGAATAATACCTCTCTTTTGGTTACCCAAATTGAGTTTCAACACGTGTCTCTCTTTGTTTTCTCTTTGTATTATATTGAGAACTTGATTTTATTCTCTTAAGAAGAGAAATATTTGAGCGAACGATCGAACTGTTGGTTAAAAGTACCGAAAAACACTCAATTTGCGTCTCTTTGTAATGCTCTTTGCAATATTAAAGGCTCTCTTATATTCATTTATATTCTAATGATCTCTTTGCTGCAGTTCTTTTGCCTCTTTACATTATTCTGTTAGTTTTCTTCAGTTCTGTTCTAATCTTCTCAACAGACTCACTCTCATGTAATATTCCCTCTACTCGACTACTGCAAAAAAAAAAAACTCTTTAAATGAGATCAACTGCATGAGCGCTAATGGCTCCTCTCCTAGACAGAGTTACTTCTCTCTCTTCTCTCTCTCTCTCTCTCTCTCTCTCTCTCTCTCTCCGAAATACAGTGGATAAGCATATTCTACTGTTAAAAGATCTCAATTGTAAACATATTCAGTCAACGCTCTTTGCTGCATCCACTCTCCCACTCAAACCTTGAGTTCTGAACAAAGAGGCAAGAAGTAAGAGAGCAGCAACTGTAAAAAAGTCGCTCACACTCTCACTCTCAACATCTGCTATGGTCAGTCATGTTTAACATTATCCACTCTTCCTGCCTCTGCAGCACTGTTAAAAAACATCCATCGTCACGATTGAGCTTCTTTTAACAGAGCCAATCGTGCTCTGCAGGTCAAACATTATAACACTCGCTGATTAGCCACTCGCACACTTACTTGCTCTGCAGCTCACACTGTTAATAGGCTCCATATTAACATAACATAGCATAACATGCACATAGGAGGGAATGAGCTTTAACGGCGATTGTTAATAGGTCACTCACACCACCGCATTAAAATGAGATCAAACCAGTAACAGTGCTAAAGGCGACAAACTACTCATACTCACATTTCTAATATTACTGAGTAAACATTATCCACTCTCACTTACTCTGCAACTTTGATCTAAAGGGAATGCCATAGGCAGAGCCACACACAGAGCAAGAGTTGAGCCAAAGCAGAACCAGAGCCATAGGCAGAGCCATAGGCAGAGCCGGAGTTGAGCCAAATAAGAGAATAAGAGAGATAGATAATGCAAAGCCACTCACACTCACTCTCCCACTCTCCCTCTTCCACTCTCACTCTCGCTCTAACCATCACACTCACACAGCTGCAACTGCATGCATGCCTGCTAGGCGCACGATGAGTTTAATAAGTTTTGCTCAATGTACTCTGATCTCACATGCTGTTTTCACTCAATGCATCTGGTGTGCTTAGCATTAACATGCGCTCGCAAGGCGGCTGCTGCTTATCAGTTGCTCTTCAACGTTCGCTGTGATCGGAGCTGTGGCGCATTAGTTCTGTCGCGTTTTAAATTTTCTACATATATATATATGTGTGTTCATACTTATCACCGTAAGTATGCATATACATATGTATTTTTGTATGTGCGTCGTGTGTACAGTATATTTAGTACCGTTGGCTTGCATTATGATCCATTGCCGAGTGCCGTTGACTTTTTTGCTCATATTCTTTTTGCTGCTGAATATTCTGTTGGGTTTTTTTTCAACTTTGCTCTTCGCAGATAGCGAAAAAAAAATGTTTGATGTTAGCGACGGCAATTGCCTGCGGTGCAAACACATATTGAAGAGCTTATGAGCAGCAAATGTGAGTGTGAATGGAAGGAAAGGAGAATGGAAAATTGCAGAGAATATAGAAAAAGTGCGCAGCAAATGAGGTATTTGAGTGAAAATGTTCAAATATTATGCGAATGCTCCTCGTTCACGAAGAAAAAATACAAGACGAGTGAGTATATGTATGTATATGTGAGAGACTTGAACTCAGTTGATAAAGTGTTGGGACGTCGCAATATATTTCTAAGTGTACAAAGAAAAAAAAAATAAATCAATATATAATAATAAATAAAATAAAAAATAAATATATAAAAAAAAATAAAAATATAATAATTTAAAAAATTAAAAAAAAAATAAAAAAAAACGAATTAATCAAGAAATATATATTAATAATAATAAGTATATTTTTTTTTTGAGTGCATAAAATTTCAAAAAATATTTGTTAATGTACAATTATAATACTATTATTAAAATGAAAGTTAATTAAAATACCAAAAATAATAATAATATATAATAATAATATTATTATATAAACAATTGTAGTAATATCGTATAATTCTATAAAGCTGATTTTCTTGATTCTTTGACTAGAATCAAGAGTGAACTTAATTTAAAAATTTTGTGGAATGTAAAAACAAAATATGAAGATATATAAAAAGTCTTGTTCTATACTATACTGTCTACTATATAAAATTGATCTAAATTAAGAATATTAAGACCTGACTCTTTTAAGAATAACTCTAAAGTATTTAATATTCAAGAATTCAGCTGGAAAATATCTTCCGCTTAGTTTCAACTCGCTTCAAGCTTCAAATTATTATTGCTGAAGCTGCTTAGTATTTTCTGAGATTGTGTATTGAAACTGTATAAATCTATAATGTAATACTCTTTAATATAATAGGGGATATATATATTATATATATAATATATATATCTCCTGTATTTCAGTCAAATATGCTTAAGGTAATTCGACTTTTGAAAGGCACAAAAACAGCCAGCCAAAGTTTACTTTTGCTACATTTACATGCCAATCTCTTCCCCCCTCTCTCTCTCTCTCTCTCGCTTCCTCTCTATCCTTCACTCCCTCTACAGTGACACATGCCGTCGTCTGTGCTCAACGATTGCTATTGATTTTTAGCGGCGTTCCGTTGGCCACCTTGGCATATATATTTCGCCTAGTTTTTCGGCACGATGACAGCAAAAAAAGTCAGAAAAAAAACAAGTCAAAGAAAATAAAATAAATAGAAAAAAAAATATTAAGTTATTTATAAGCGCAAGGGCCTTGGACTCTAACCGATGCGTGCAGACACACTGTCAATAGAGCAAATGAATTGGAATTTGCCTGAAATGCGAGAAATTGTCATAAAAAGAACGAAAATAAGGACGAAAATAATGTGAAAGGCGCAAATATGAATGAGGCAAGGAAAAGCCAGCGAAATGAAAGCAAATTTTCAATTAATTTTCATGCTCAACAATTTGGCGCCGTTTGCGTTTTAATAAACGCCAAACACATGCTAACAACTGGAGTTGTTGTTGTTTGAGTTGTTGTAAGGAACAATTGCAGCGAAGCTGGTGAAATGACTTTGTGGAAATGTCACAGCTGGCTGGCAAAGGCAAATACAGTTTGTGGCTCTTGCCGCAACGCACAAAAGTATGCAATAAATTCGATTTCTGCTAAGGGCAGCAGCAGAGGATGCCGGGTAGCGGGCAGCGGGCAGCGGATGAGGGTCTTTGGATTCGGGCTGCCAAACATCAAATGCAACAAAATTCTCCAGGCAAGAGCTTTGCTGTCGACTCGCTGCCTCCAGCTACAGCTACAGCTACAACTACAGCCACAGCCTGTTTGCAATATTTTGTATTGCATAGTTGCAACGAGCACACAGACTCAGATACAGATATATATATATATATATATATATATATATATATATATATATATATATATATATATATATATATATTATATATATATATATATACAGCTCTATATATATATGTGCCACAAATGTTGCAAGTGAATGCTACGTACCACCTCGCCCAGCGACAGGCAGCTCTGCTGCTGCTGCTTCAAGCCAACTTTTCTTCAAAAAGTTCACATTCTGCGCTCCGCTTGGCGTGACGTGATTTAGCAGCCGAACTGAGTCGACGTGACCGTGAAAATGGGGCAGCAGCTCATCAAATAAATATAGAGATCCACATAAAGTAGTTGCAAGAGCCAACTCGGACGGCAATTTCTATGCTGAATAGACAGCGCGCACAATGCTGAGCGAGACCGAAGAGATTGTGGAGCAGAAGTGAGAGATTTAGAAAGTTTTTGATTAGGATATATCAGGGATTGAGGAGATGGAAATTTAGTCTTAAATTAAGGTTCATAGTTTTATTACAAGTACGTAGAATTGTTAGCATTTGGCTTGGCAACTCTGGAGATTACAGGGTATCTGAAAGTCATGCATATGATTATTATTATCAACTTGTGCCTTTTGGTATTTTTATTACTTATTTATCATCATTTAAACATAATTTATTAAATATAAAGAGAAAGTTTATATAAACAGTTGCAGGGTATAGTTTAGTCGTACATTCCGAGCTTTGCATTGCTTCAAATATTTATTAAGCAGCATTTAAAATAGATTTAGATAAACTGTAAGAATTCGACAGAAATACGTACAGGGTATCTGCTAGTCAGTCATTTTCCATTATTACTCATTTTTCTATTAATATTGAAAGACAATTGCAAAAACCTAACTTTATTTTTTAAGTATAGGGTATCTGCTAGTCGTGCATTCGACTTTTATTACTACTTTTAATTACTTATTCAAGTTATTAATATTAATTTGTCTGCATAAATGCCAAGCGCTAGCTCAGCCACCCATGTAAAGGGTATCTGCTAGTCGTGCATACCCACCTACCCACCTACCTTTGATATCAGCTATCAACACTGCTTTCAATAAGCAATTAAGCCATTTACCGCTTAACATATTTAGTCACAACCAGAGCTCGCAAATAACAGTTGAGCATTTTGCGTGGTCTTCGAATAACAGTTTTCACTGAGTATTTGACGAAAATGCTCGCGAGCGAGCGAAAACAAAGGGTCTTCGCTCAGTTCGCTCGCGCTCGGACTACAACCGTTTTTTTCGTTTCTCATTTGTTTCGGTCAGACCGCGAGCGAACGCTTGAGTAAAATTAAGAAAAAGGTCTTTGGGCGACTGACCGACTGAGCGACTGTTCATGTGCGATGCAAAAGTACTTTGTGTATGGTATTAATCAAAGTACGCAAAATATTCTTCCGTCGCAAGTTTGTATCTTACATTTACTAAATATTTCAATTTTTTAATGATATCAAGCTTAAACTGCCACATTAAAATGCGCTTGCACAGGTAGTTCTAATCAGCAACTTATTTTTAGCCCTGCATTTCATATTAATGAACTGCGAAGTTCAATAAGCGCAGGCAATTTAAATGTATAATTAGATATTTAACTTAACAATAGGCAGTATAAGTTTAGTACTAGTTAAATAACATCTTAATACCAAAAAAAAATCATTTTTTTCCAACAAGGCAAATTATTGTAAGAGTGTCAAAAGACCTTTTTCATTGACTTTTTCGGTCATTTGCTCACTTGCTGAGGCTCAGCTCGCGACCAGAAAAACTTTCGCTCGCGAACTGATGTTCAGCAATAACGATCGACGCAAAAAACCCAAAAAACAACCCTCATGCGAAGACCGATTCAGACAAGAAAAAATCGCTCTTGCTCAGAGCGAGAGCGGAATATTTTCTTTTTTTCGCTTCTGCTCTGACTTTGAGCGTGACGAAAAAACGCTCAACTGTTATTTGCAAGCTCTGGTCACAACACAATCGTGTTGCACACCTAGCTAATATCAATATCTCCCTTCCACTCTACCTCTCTCTCTCTCTCTCTCTCTCTGTCTCCGTCATCCCTTGTTAATTATGTAATCAATTAGCCTTGTTCAATACGCCGTTAGACTAACGCTATTATACAGCCAATAAAGACAGTAATCATATCATGCAAATCCAAATTCCATCTCTCTGGCAACTGGCAACGCACGAGCGTAAATCCATTTGCACAGCATTTACTAAATATTTGATGAGGCGCTGCATTACCTGTCCGTTTGGGGGAGGGCAACCCCGTGTGGCAGCAGCTGCTGCTGCTGCACAAAAGTCAAATTGTGCATTTTGTGCAGAACTTCATTCTGCGGTTGGCGAAAATTACGGCGAGCAGCTCGTAAAGAAGGCGCCGCACCAAATGCGCTAAAATATTGGAAAAATGCACGAAGCGGGCAGAGGCTAAGCCCAGCCACCCCTCACAACCCTTCGACTCTGTTTAACTATGTGGCTAGCTGTGTATCTGTGTGTGTGTATGTGATTATGTGGTATTTTTTGGCGGTTGCCGTGCAACCTGTTTATCTGCGCATATTGATGGCAAGTGCTCAATGCTTAAACCACAAATTGAATTTCCGCCAGAGCAAAGCGAACTCAAATTAACTACGTAATATCTGTAACACGTAACTCTTTAACACTCCCTCTAACAGACACACTCTCTCTCTCTCTCCCTCTTTCTCTGTCTCTTTTCAAATCTTAAAGCGGAAATGCAAAATCACGAGGAGCTGCTGGAAGACATACGCGAGGACACCGTCGTCAACGTGATACCAGAGAAAGGTAAGATAACACTCTCGCCATCCACATTCCTCTTAGCAATTGCAGCTATTTCAATTTCCCAGTATGTACAGGAAGGCAAGTTATTTATTCGAGTATTTGCTAAGGTTAGAGTAACAGTTTCCTTTAAAGCTGCTAAGGAAATTTCACAGAAAAAAACGAAGTTTTTTTTAGTTTTTAAAATATATTATGTATATATTACATCATTAAATAATTATTAAAATTCATATGAATAATTATTCATATAAAAATAAAATACAGAAATACCTTAAAACTTGTATTTTTGATAGTTTCATAATTTTATAAATTAAATTCAGGTATACCAGACATATGTCTGCTAAAAGTTATTATAACATAAATATGTTTTATTAAATAAGCCTTATAATAATATTTTTACAAATTAGATAGCCTAATTTGCCTTCTATTAGGCAAGCAAATACTTATTTAATTTAATGAATTACTTAAATATTAATGCAGTCTGTGCTGCAGTTCGTTATTTGAAATTTTGACTATTTAGCATAATATTCAATTAACTTATAAATAATATACAATTCAGTTTAACAATTTTTAAATTTTTTCAACTAAAATTATATTATAAATAAATATTTATCGAATTTTGGAAAACGTTTCACGGAAAAAGTAGTTCGAAATTGTTTGAAAATCTTTAATTTTATATAAAACTATTTTCATATTTCCACATAATTTCGATTATTTACTAAAACTAATGAATTTATTTGTTTTTTTTTATGGAATTTTTTTTTGTATTTTATTGTTATATAATAATTATAGCATACTTATAAATTAATAAAGACCAATAAATAATAATTTTTGTTATAGATATATTTTTTAATTAACCTAAAATTTTGTATCTTATTTATTATTATTATATTTTAATGTTTTTTTATTCAATAATACTCTCAACTTTTTATTAAATTAATTTTTTATTGTTACCTTTTTTTTAAATTTAATATTGATATTTAATATTTTCTAATTGGTATAAAATTAATTTTTTATTGCTTTTTAAAATTTTTTTTTATTATTATTTAATTTTTTTTTTTATTATTTCCAAAATGAACTTACCTTTCCTTTTCTTTTATAGAGCATACTCTCTTCGGCTTGCTCTGGGCCACATTTGAGTCGCGTGTTGTTGCGTGTATCGTGTTACTTATGCCAAGCATCACGTGCTCACTTCCCATTTCTGGCCCTTCACTTTCCATCCACCGTTAGGCGACATTAAGTCCGTCGCGATTCGGTGTCTGTCTTCAGCTGCTGAGCTGCTGTTGTCGCAGCATTTTTTCTCGCTTTTAAATTTTATTTATTGTAAATTGTATTTGAAACGTGCTGAGGTTCCATTTCTGCCTAACCACCCCAGCCCTCCTCAGCCCCCAGCCCGCAGCCCATTCCCAACTCTAAACTTCGACGCAGCGCAAGAAAAATGCTGAAGCTAAATCTGCCCTTGGCTGGCAAATGAATGTGTGTGTGCGAGTGTGTGCGTGTGTGTGTGTGTCGTGCAACTTAATAGAGTTGTTTAGCATTTAAATAGCGCCATTTGCCGGCTGTTCTTGCTGCTGCTGTTGTTGTTGTTGTCGTTGCTGAGCTTATTAAGTTGAAACGCCGAGCCGAGCCGAGTCGAGTCGAGTCGAGTCGACTTGCGTCGCGTCGAGTTGACTTAATAAAGTGAGCTTAAAGTTGAAAGAGAGTGAGAGCACGGAAATGCGCCTAGTTGGCTTATGAATGTCTTGAGAATGCGGCCTAAAAACCACTCAGCGATAAGCCAAAGTGGTTGCATAATTGTATTTTATAACAAACGGAAAAGAAACGAAATATAACTAAATAATAATAATAATAATATGAGCTGATGGGATGCGAGCAGCCAAATGAGTGCGAGCAGTAGAGTCAGCAGCAAAGCATGGTAATCGTAGCTGTAAAACTGTATTAAATATGTTTCCATTGCTGTAATATTATGAAAATATAAATTGATTATTTCAATAATTATAAATTAATATTTAAATAAAAAATAAAATATTATTTTATTTATTTATATTATATTACTTTATTTTTTAGAAAGTAAATATTAAAATAATGATAAAAATATTGAAATATTAAAATAATTTTGTAATGAATACTTAAATAATTGTACAAAAAATATTATTAATATTATAAAAAAAAATTTTGTAAATGAAACAAAATTACTTAAATATTTTTTTATCATTAAAAAAATTTATGTTCTATAAAAAATAAATTAATTTATTTGAATATACGAAATGTTTTAAATCAAATTTTAATGGTGAACTTGCACAACATATTTGAAATTATTTATTTATTTGTATTATTTATATAAAAAATTTAAAATTATTTTGCGTATTACCTAAACTTGTATTATATTCATAAATTATTTAAATTAAATCAGAAATAATTATTAAAAACTCTGAATTTATTAGACATTATTAATTGTCACAAAACTTTTTCTGAATGATATATTATAAAGTTGAGCTTTTGTTATTATTATTATTATTATTATTATTATTATTATTATTATTATTATTATTATTATTATTGTATATAACTAATATATTAAATATATATATTATATTTAATTTATATATTTTCCACTATCATTCAGATAATGTTTTCTGTTAATCAATCAATATCTTTTCACATATTCATTGGTCACAAAATCGAAAACAATTTGTGCGCATATAATTTTTATGACATATTTAAAGGGCGCATTTATATTTGAAGAGGGATATTACCTTAATCCGCCTTAATCCGCACACGTATTTATCGATATAATGTGTGCACTTGCGACAGACAAGATTACAATTACCAATATGCCAAAAGTGAAGAAAAGGGAAGCTTAACAAAAGCTTAGCCCAAAAGCCTTGCTGTTTACTTGCCAAAGACTTAGCAGTTAAACCACTTCAGAATAAACACACACACACATGCACACACACATACACCCACCTACACACACACACACACACAGGATAAACACAAAGAACCACAGCAAATAGGCACACCCTTGGGTTAGCTTAAAAACGATTTGCTTTATTCGCATATATCATAAGCATTATGTTAAGTGCGGAGAGAGAGAAAGAGGGAGAGAGGGGGAGAGAGAGTGGGGGAGAGTGTGCATGAGGATGTGCAATAAATCCACTCAACGCACAAGACATATGCACATTAAATCCTAATTTCATGTGCCCATAAATCCACTAAACAATCACACCCAATGCTGCCCGGAATGATGTGCCACAACAAAATATGTAACGAATTTGGCGAATTTGCACATATTTACACACGAACGCGCCGAAAAGTATGCCATAAAAATACACGCAACGGGGGAGGGAGGCAGACGGAGAGTGGGGGGGGAGGGTGGCGAGGCGAGGCACATATCAATATAAGCGAAGCCAAATCAAATGAGTTGGCAAAAGGCAACAGCAGAACCCAAACAGAGAGGACGAGAGAGAGAGAGGGAGTGAGAGAGAGACAGTAAGAGGAAGCGGAAGGGACATAGACATAGACACAGGACAGTCTGTGGCAAATTTTTATTGACGCGACAGTAGCTGGATATTCGAGGCTTATTAACAGTCTCCGTGGAGAGCGGCAAGTGCCATTCGCGCCACTCCCCCTTCTGCGCCATTATTATTATCTAGTGGAGCATACTTGAGCGCAGCGATTAGCAAACAGAATAACCGAAGCTCGAATACGCTTGCTCTTTTGTTGATGCCAGGGCTTCCACAACTTTTCGCCCGCTTTCTATGGGTTCTTTGAGCCAAATAACTTTATAATGCCGCTTTTTATCAGCTTTTTATCAGTTGAGTCAGAATTTGACGGGGATTGGTGTGGAGTCTAAAGGCTCTTGAGCATTAGTGCATTAAAAAGTTAGAGTTTGACAAGCTGTTGCTTAACATGCATAATTATGTGAGACAGGCAACTCTGCAGTGGGAGCTCTGTTAGCTGCAGATATGTTAAAGTTAGTTTTATATGACTTTAACAGCACATTAACAGTGGTATTTAACATGATTGTATATTGATATGCTAAGTTGTTAGGCAGAACGAGCTGCCACTGTAATATGTAAAATGTTAACAGTGCATTGTTAATTATAGTCGCTTATCATAGCTATGTTATGTTAATATTGGAACTGTTTTACATTCTGTCATCGTATGTTAGCAGCAGAATAAGATGAGTATATGTTAATTCCTCAAAGTGTAATCGGGTTTACTCAATTATTATAATAATATAAAAATTTTAAAATCCAAATATTTTTTTTTGTATAATTTAAATATTTTTTATAATTTTAATATATTATTATTATTTATATTTATTTGTTTTTATTTATATATTTTATTTGAATACTTTTTTTTTAATTTATTATGGTAGAAATATTATCATGGTTTTTTGATTTTAAAATTTATTTTCAATTTAATTTTGTTTCCAACTTTTTATTTTTCATTTTTTTTATTAATTTGTCCTAATTTCTCTCCCTTTTTATTACAGTTAAAACACCTCAGTCGCAGATTAGTGTATAATAAATGATGCCGAACGTGATATTCAGACAGAGATTAGGCGACAATCCGCAACATGACAAGACGCACAGCACACATGCACGCAGACAAGCAAGCAACTTGGCAACATACAAAGTTGTTGCTGCTGGTCTGTTGTTCTTCTCAGTGTGTCGAGCTGAGTTTCATACTTTTGACGCCGTTTACCCCTTGCAAGTGAGATTTACAGTCACATCAATACACATATAAAAAAAACTTCCTCACACTGCACGACTCGCCTCGCCTCGTCTCATCTCCAAGGGCTCTGATGTGGCCTCTCTCTTTGCTTATCACATTGTTTACGCATTTTGAGTACAAGATTGTTATGTGTTGATTTGCTTTAACTGACGCGTGCCCCGCATATAAGAAAGCATTCCCCAGCCGACGCCTCCTTTACGCTCTTGTTTTTTTTTTTTGTCATTTTTGTTTTCATAACATTCACGGGGCGTATACGTAACGCCAACTTTGTTGAGGTCTTCTTGACATGTCAACGACACGAACAAACACACACAAAAAACAGCCGACAAGTGTGTGGGTGTGTGTGTGTGTGTGGACACACGTTTAAAGGCTGTCACTCAAAACCACAAATCTGTTGAATACTTGCGGGCGCGCCTTTAAAGTCAACCCGCGCACTTGAGCGCTTCGCTGGGCATTCGAGCACTGATTGACAGCGCAAAAAGCTGAACTTGGACTGAGAACCGACGCCCGAATATATATTCGCTAGGCAGAGCCTACTCAAATTGCTCTAGCCTTAGCTTGAAAGTGAAATTCTCTTTGTGTCAAATAGTTTTTGCTTTTTTTAGACGCGTATTTATCAACCCATTTACATAACATTTGTATTAATATATCGACATGGAAATATTCTAGGAAATAAGCGCGCCAATGCACATCAATAAGTCACAATAGGTAGATAATGCAGACTTTTTTGAGTGTTTATTATTAATATATATGTTCTTAGCCATATTCAACGTTTTTATCTTTAAAAAGAATTTATTTGAAATGATTAAAATATTTATTTTTAAATGTAAATGTAAATGTTTGAATTGAATTGTAAATGAGCGATCCTTCAAGGTTTTTTATTTATTTTAATTATATTTAATTTTTAATTAATTTATTTATTATATTATATTAAATAATAAGATATTATTTTAAGAAATATTATTTAAAAGAATTTCTAGTTTTATAATATTAAGGTAGCGGAAAAATCCTGTTTAATAAAATATAGCAATTTTTTTATATTAATCATAAAAAAATTCAAAATTTTACATTTTTAAGAAAATGGTTCTGTAAAAAAAACTTTTTAATTTCAGTTTTGCCTTTTGAATTATATTCTTGATCAAAAACCACTTTTTTTATATATCATTTATTTTAATTATAACTGAAATTAAATATATTAATGTTAGACATTGGCATTGTCATTGTTATAAAACTTCACAATTAATTTAAACAAAATATAGTTTTTTTTTTAATTAAATAAAAATCAATTTAATGTATGTATTTAATACTTTTTCTCCGATGTATACAATATGTATTAATAACAATAATTTGTTATAAATTAATTAGGATTATTCAATTATATATACATTACGTTTAACTCTTGTTTACTTGATTAAATAATATGAATCTTATTTTTAAGTAATTCATATATTGTAAATCTGAGCCGTAGGCTATTTTTCGAATGCATTAAATAGCAGCAAAATGAGGTTTTCAGTTGACCCAAATATCATTGGTTATACCATGCCATTGACATAGTCCTGATGAACCAACACGATCATGTTCTTGCGCTATGAGCAAGCTATGTATGATTTTCCTTTCAGCCGCCCCCATAAGCATGCCCATGCCCCTGTTCCAACAATGGTTCCTAGTTGACTTATATATATCCTTGGTCTTAACATACCGTTGATATAGTCCTGATGAACCTAATAGGTCTAATCTTTGCGAAATGCGCTTAGAAATGGCCAAAAATATGTTTGATCTCATTTTCAGCTGGGTTTTGTTGGGTTTTAGCCGAAAAATTAATATTTTAAGCTGTCATTATAGCGTTTACATAGCGCTGCAAATAACATTACTGAAAAAAATTAATGCCTAACCTAGGGGGCGGCCGTTGAAGCCGCTGGGATTCAAAATTTTAATGTTAAAATCGGCAAAATACCAGGCGACCAGAAATCAGTAGAAGGGTGAAAAATGTTAGTTAACAGTTGGTTAACATGGTACTGTTAAGTCACTGTTAACATTACATAATTATGTTAATTTAACAGCGGGTTAACATATTTATGTTAACTTAACAGAGAGTTAACATTATCATGTTAAGTTACCAGTGATATGTTAACGCGCTGTTAACTAAAATTTTGCACCCTGCTACTCATTTCTGTTCGCCTGGTACTTCAGCAGAATTTGTACCAAAAGTTCGGGATTTTCGCGGCTGAACACCTCGCCCCCTAAAATATGCAACGTAATTTTGCACAGTGCATTCTAACGACCGTTGATTTTCAAACAAAAATTGCCTAGAAATTTGCTGCGACAAATAAAACAAAAAACTTTTCCTTAAATTTCTTTAAAATTTTTTTTGCTTCCTAAATTTACATATTTTTTTTTTTTTTTATAAATTTAAGGTATATTAACAATTTCACTTAAATATTAAAAATACATACATACTGAATATGCTGAGCTTAAAATAATTATTATACAGAATTTGCTATACTTGTCTATATCTATGGTATGTACGATACAATCTGTGAGGCATACGACATTTTCGACTCGTGGCTGTTATATATATAGAGGCCTTCCCTGAAATATATAGATAAGATATAAATTATGTAAATATTTAAAAAAGTCAAGTAAAGGTGCTCTTTTTACGTATATTTATATACGTAAATATTATATAGAATATCGTTTATGCTCAATGATCTATGTTCGTAAAATTTACAAACCACTTTAATGATACCCAATGATGTTTAGACACCAGAGCTAAAGTATCTAATAATGGAAAAACATATTTTTATTTTTCATTTTTAGGGCAAATGGATGAATATTCTTCAATCAATATTTATCATAGGCACTTTCACAGTAAATTTTAAATTTTTACTGCCATAAATAAAGTTTTTCATGAGTAACAGAGTAAAATATAATATTTTATAATTATTATTCGAAAATCCAAGAAAAAGGGCAATTTTTCATATTTGAACTGAGAACTTATGAAAATGCTGTTCATGTGTAAATCTAGATACTTTATTTTTATAGTAGTTATATTTTTCTGATCCTAAATGTCACTCAAATAAAAATTAGAATTATTTACTTAGTTATAACTATAAATATACCTTCAATAGGCAGAATCTCACTCTTTTATTATACTTGTTTCGTTTCACATTAATTTCAGCATATTTCACACAATTTTACACAATTTCCAAATCAGTTTTTCTGTTAACTAACATTTGCTATATTTAAACAGTTTCTTTTAAATTTCTTGTGCCGTGTTTTCGCGTCACTCTCACAATGCAGTTCGTTGCTGTCAGTCGCATTATCTAAGAATCGAGGCTCTTAGCTTGAGTGTTTAGCTAAAGTTAAGCTCCCCTATTCTAAGATAAGTCAAACTCAATGATTTCATCACATACGAATAGCTATCAATAGTGTGTGACTTTCAGTTGAATCTAATGAAAGGTATATATAGAGGTTTCGACTAGTCGAATATACGGAAACACTCTGATATGTACCTTGTTTTAGATTCGACCGAATAAATGCGCCTTCAATTCCAAAATCTAAGCCCGGTTTCTCTGCTTTCTCTTTTCAATTTGCAGATTTGCCCAAGTTCGGGGAACTTTTGCAGAATGTCACCGTGCCGGTTAGTCGTGAGGCTGTGCTCCAGTGTGTTGTCGACAATTTGCAAACGTATAAGGTAAGTGGGCGGTGGACGGTGGGCGTTGGGCGTGTCTCGTGATAGTTTGGCAATCCGTTAACAATTAGAATGGGCCCGTGTTGGGCTAGGTGTTGCTCCTAATGGAATTTTGCCGGCGGCGCTGTCATTTCAAACAGTTTACACTTCATCAAATAAAACGTGGCATAGTTTCACTTTGCGTGTGTGAGTGCCCTTACGTGTGTGTGTCCCTCTCTCTCTCTCTCTCTCTCTCTCTCTCTCTCTCTCTCTCTGTGTGCGTGTCGTCTCGTTAAACGCATAATGCGTGCGCCATTTACGTTGACCCTTTTTCGTAAGGGTTTTCCAGTTACTTTTCGCTCCCCGGCAAACGGGGCACGTTCCAAGCCCCCTGGGCGCCACTTTGATTTCGTGACCGACCCGAGCAGAGGCCACCAAAGAAGCGCTCAATGAATTGCCGAAAAAAAAGAACGAAAATAGCAAACGGCTGGCCACAAATTTTTGTTAGTCAGCTCTTAGGCCCATGCCACTGGGCCGAAGGTAGCAAATGGACCTGGCCAAAGCGCACGCAACAAATTGATAATCTTACGGGTTGGCCTGCTGCCCGATGATGATATCGTCCCATGCTCGAATACTAAATGCGATGCTTATTATGTTGGTAATTCGAAATAATGTTGTTTGCCATTGTCTGGTGTCTGTTGTCCGTTGTCCGTTGCTGCATTTAAGCGTACAAATTGAAAGCTAGGGAATTGATGTCTTTCATAACATGCAAAGAAGACAACAATTTCTCTACCTTATAATTTGAGCGCTCTTCTCGATGAGTGTGCTGGGACCTGAGATGGCCATATTTTATTTAATTTAATTTTATTTTTTTGAGTCTTTTCGTACGCTGTTTAGTTGTCTACGCCCAGCTTTAAGTGCTCCAGACTGTATAGCAATTGTATACAAACTATGCAATGAGGAATACTCAGAGCTTGACTTAGTCATTTTTCGATTTCACTCTAAAAAGTCAGAGCTTAAATCTAAAGGCACTTATTACATCAGCACACAAAACGTTGGCCGCTTTTCGACGACATTTTTGGTGTCTTTGGGCTAATAAATGAGCTCGGGCCACGCTAGCGAGGCATTAACATTGCACCTGAAGCGAGTTGAACGCTTTAGTTTCATAATTTTGTACTCACTTAAATTCACACACACACATATATATATATACTTCTCTTTGTGCAGATTGCGTGGCTACGTGTCGATACACAAACGATTTTAACGATACAAAATCACGTCATAACCAAAAATCATCGCATGAGCATTACTCACGCCGAGAAACGTGCTTGGATACTGCGTATACGTGATGTCAAGGAGTCCGACAAAGGATGGTACTAAACTCAATCTATATGACTATAAAAATATAAACATATCACATACCTTTCTTAACTTTAATACTAACTTAATATCTATACTAGATATAGACTCTAAGAGTACATGAAAACATAAAGTGCATGGATTTTATGACTGATTTTATTTTTTATTTCATTTTTCTTAAGGCTTATAATTATATTTTGCCAAAAAAATGTGCTTAAAATAGGAATCGAACATGAAAATATTAAAATAAATCTAAGTTGACATTATTTATTTTTTTAATCAAAGAAATTATAGCTTAAGAAATAATTCATTTTTATTTTTGTATAACTTTAATATATATTTATATTCGGGGTATTATTCCAAAGATTACTCTACATTAGTATTCATTGCTTTATTAAACATATTTTCTTTTTTGACTTTTAATTTTAAGCTCTGAATTTTTATAAATTTGTGTTAAATAAATAAAAATAAAAATTGTGTGAACATGCTTATATTAAATGTTCCAAAATTAAATTTTAAAATAAAATTGGTCTATACTTTTTTTTATCATTTATATTCAATATGCAATACAGACTTAACAAATCATTAAACCAAAGTTGTTAAATATTTATTTATTATTATTTACAATATTATTTAATATAAAATTAACTTCAAGAACTTAGTAAAAATTTTCCTATTCAAATAATAAGTAAATAAATTATTTCAATAATTCTTTTCCCAAAAAGACATATTTTCTTTAACAATTTTCAAGCTCTTATATGCAAATAATAAATAACATTTTTTTTTTAAACTTTTGTGTTGTATATAAAAATATATTTTTTATCATTTCTGAGATTTCTTATTAAATGTATAATTAAATAATTTAGTTGCGTAAGTCGTTTGCATACAGAGTTGATTTTTTTTTACTTTTTAACATTTTGATTTTAAATAATAAATTCCAAAACTTTTTTTAATTTTTTCTTGTGAGCTTTTATTTAAAACAAATATATGTATATAATAATTTAAATATTTTTAATATTGTTTGCACTTAAATTTTTATTCTTAAAATATTTTCATATATTTTTATATATTTTTTTTTATATTTTCTGTTTATATTATATTATATATTATATATGTTATATATAATAACGACATTTTCTGCTGAGCAGTTTATTATTTCCCAGATACTGCTTAACTTGATCGCACATAAATCTTTCTATATCTTTTACTGTTCTGATTTACTCTTGCTTTAAATTTATATGGCCGTGTATTAAACCGCTTCCATTTATGCTACGCAGCTCGTAGTTTTTATTTATACAGCGTTTTACGATCATGTTTATTTCATATTTATGTACACATTTAGCCATAAAACGCTTTCACGCATGCCTTCTTATCGTGTTTCGTTTTACAAGCTGAGACATGGAAAGCGAAATGTTGGCTCACATGAAAAATCCTTTACAACCCGCAGGTATATGTGCCAAATAAACACGGATCCGATGAAGAGTCAAGTCGGCTATTTGGATGTTGTCGGTGAGTAAACAAAGCCCTCATAGAACTATGCACTTTACAGCCGCTAGTCGTGACTAGTGTGTGTGCTGTACTTTAAGAAAAATAAAAAACTCAACTCTCTGGCAGCTACAATTACACGTAAATTAACTTTTATGGGCGAGTGTGAGTCGGAATTGAAATTTTATTTATCTGGGGGGCGCGCAGTCAGTCAGCGAGTCGATCGACTTGTGATAGTTCTTTTGCTCTCCACAAATTGCGCTAATTGCTCAGCCAAGTGGCGAGTGGAGTCGTTTAGGTGTTCCAATCGAGAGTCGGCAAAGTTGCGAACAACTTTCAACTGGCTCACGATTGAGTCTAATTGCTGCGCTTCAAAGGGGCGAGCGCTTTGCAAACTATTGGCTAATTGAGTTAGCCAGCGCTTTAAGCCGAGCATAAGGGCGGTTTTTAAAGCGGGCCCTACTTTTCACTTAGCCACCACATTAGTTAGATCCTTTTTCTACCCACTGAGACAATGAACAGTCAGAAGGCACCTGGCCCGGCCCAAGTGAAAGGTAATGAAACAATTTACATGCTACGTGCTGCCTCGCTCTATATATATACATATATATGTATCTGTTCATTTCCATGTCCGTTTCTATGTCCGTGTTCGTGTCCGTGTCTGTCCATGTGCCCACGTTAATTATTCAGCTGGCGTACAAAAACCTCAGAGGAGACAAGCTCAGCGTCGGATCCCAGACAGATTTTAAATGAATATGCCGCCCCCAAGGCATGGTTAGGGCTCTGGTTGGGTCTCTGGTCGGGTCGCTGGCTTGCTCTCGTGCCGGGACTCGCCCCACTCATCTCATTCAGCCCAAAAACCGCGGCATTTTACTACGGTCGTAAGTAACCACTTTGGTTGATTGTGTTTTCATTGATGTCGAAACACATTATGTGCTGCCTACACAGCGCCAAATTTGTCAGCTCCCATAGCAACAGATACAAAGTGTGTCAGCATTTTGCTAGCCCGTTTTTTGTGCAGTGCCCAAACCGCTTCACACCCAAATAACCAAAAGTTCGTAAGCAAAGCGAGCGGAGCAGAGGCTTTAAAGCAATTCAGCTTAGGCACAATGAAAGTGCGCGACTTTTCGTAGCATACTTTTCAGCGCTCGGCGCATGAACTCAATTGCGGCTGAACTATAAAGCTCCGAACTGACGCCATTATTGACGTCATTATTAATGTGACATATTTTAAGCAACATCAAGAGAATATTTCTGGTTCCATTATTATTTATATTTAAGTTCTATTAAAAGGCTAAAAAATATATGTATATATTCAATTATGATAGGAAGGCATATAAAATAAAATAAATAAATAAAAAAATATATATATTAAATAATATATAATGAATAATAAATAATTAATAATAAATAAAAATGATAAATAATAAATGATAAATAATAAATAATAAATAATAAATAATAAATAATAAATAATAAATAATAAATAATAAATAATAAATAATAAATAATAAATAATAAATAATAAATAATAAATAATAAATAAATAAATAAATAAATAAATAAATAAAAGAAAAGTATAAAAAAATATATAAATAAATTAATGTGTAAATAAAAAAAATAAATAAATAAACATATAAATAAATTATATTTATTTAAACATTAAAACAATTATAATATAAATTTAAAATAAATATTAAAAAAAAAACAATATTAGCTTATTCATTTAATTGAAGTTTTCATTTTAAAATTAATATAAGTGGGATCAGATTTAATCTATAAAATATATCAACAAATTCATACATTATTTTCCATTTTCAATTTTGGGTACTGAGCATAAAACTTAAAAAAAAATAAATTAAATACAAATTGTATCCAATATATATATATTAGCTTGTAGATCTTAAATGTTAAAGATGCCAAACTCTGTGAAGGTTCTGGTGCATTGAATACCTTTTCCATGCACTGTAAAGTAGAAGATAATAATAATAAAAATTAAATTAAGCAAACAAATAATTAAAATAATAAATTTGATGCATCAGCTAACAATAACTCTTAGAGTAAGCTCAGATAACTTTTCGTTTATCCTCAATGTACTTATACACACAAGCAAGCATTTAAAATATTGTGATATTCCCTCTACTTCTACTTTTATACTCTGTCATTTTCTGTCCCTCCAAGACTTGTCTTCGACCACGCTTCATATTTTACTTTGGCTGTTGTCTGTGTACACAAGTAGTCTCCAGCTTGTCGCAGTATTCCAAGTATTTTCTAGTCGGGCACACACGACTAGACCACTCAAACTTTGTTCATTTATAATTTAATTTCAAGTTTTCTTTAGCACAAAATAAATCAAAGAAATATCAAAAAGACGAGAAAATAATCAAAGACGTATAAAAAAAAAGACATTTCAAATAGAAACACAAATTTTTAGCACGCAAATAAAATTATATTTCCTCTTCTTCACACCGCTGGCCAAACAAATGCAAAAATAGTTCAATTTTCGCAAACTATTAGCCTAAAAATACATCGCTAGAAAGTATTTGAATTGTGAATTTTTCATATACCGCCGAGCGAGACAAATATATATAATCTATTATCAGAGCCGCCCGCGAAGCAAATCAAATAAAATGCATGAGCAAAAGAATCGAATGGAAAAATATGGATGCTAGCCGCAGAGGCATAAAACATATGACTGTGCTCGGACAATGCCTTTAACAGCATAAGCAAAACATCAATTGGCAAAATATATTGTTTCGAATAAATAATTCAATGGCTCGCTGGCTGGCGCACAAAAACAATCAGCAGCACAAACAACTAGGCGACAGGCGACAAAAACAAAAACTGAATAACTTTAACAAATAAACAGAAGCAGAAAAAAAACGAAATATTGTCAAATAAAATAAAAAGCAAAATGTGTCCACAATTTTTTACGAACGTGAAATTTGTTGTCCATTTTCGGTCAGCTTTGATGCATGACAGTGGAGGCGATGGCCATTGCTTGATTGCGCTCCCTCTCCCTCTCTCTCTCTCTCTCTCTCTCTCTCTCTCTGTCTGTGTGTGTGTGTGTGTTTGTGTTTGCCTGTGTCTGTCTGTGTATGGAGGAGAGTTGTGGGCTGGGGCTAAGCGTAGCCAAGTGGGCGCATTCAAGTGGAAAAGCTGTGAAAGTGTCAAAACGACGTTGGGTGGCACATCGAAACAGGATTTGTTGACTCAGTGCATGGCGTCAAATGTTTGAAAAATGGCATTTTAATGCATCGAATTTACAACTGACAGCAGCAAAAATATCTCCAGAAGCTGTCGCTGGCATTCCTAATTTCCATAGCCAGTCCAGCAGGAGAGATCTCAGCTTAGCTGCAGTAAATAGAGCTAAGAGTTGGAACTTGTCGCTCAGCTGCATGAATAACTTTACGACTCATTAGTCAGAGTAGCCACAGAGAGCTCTCGATATATACTGAGTTAAGTCTGCTCATTCACAATCGATAGCTTAGTCACAGTAGTCATTACTAATTGGAGTATATCTCGAGCTGATCATTGAGCAAGTTCTCTCATTCTAAAACTCTAAAACATAAAATAAAAAGTTAACATATTATAATTATATATATAAAACTACATTAAAACAAATAAATATTATATATAATATTTACATATTTTATTTTATATATTTACATATATATTATTATATATTTTTTATCATTTGCCTAAGCTGAAGCCTAATTTGCTCGCGCTTGGAATTAGTTTTAATCTCTCATCACATTTGAGTTCATTTCATAAATTATCACCCATTGAGCCACAACAGCGATAAAAAATCGTTTGCCTCACACCTTGCGGGTGCGGCCCTTTGTGATTGAGGCTAGAGAGGCCATTACGGCCAAGCCAACGGGCCCTGTGCTGCCTACTCAACTTGTTCAACATGACGTATACGTAATACGTGTGCATGTGGGGGTGTACGCGTGTAGATTAAAAAGGAAAAGTACATTTTGTAAAACATGCCCATCATTGTTTACACGAAGACTTTCAAGTTTCGACGTGTAGACGAAGTGCGTCATAGCTGGGACTCTGTGATGGCTTTCTCTCTCTCTCACCCCCTCTCTCCCTCTCTGCCTTTTCAATAAGTTGTTGTAGTATAGATTTGCCAAATTACTGAGCATTTCTGGACGTTGAAAGCTGCTCTTAAATGCTCCAGTTATAAAATGCACATTTCGTTCGGCTGCCTCATTAAGTGGCCAGCAAACAGTCTCGTCCATTCCCATTGCTTGCCTGCCTACCTTCCTCCCTGCCCTGCCCCTGTCGCTCACTTCTCTTTTTGGCAAGTGAAAAATTGTCAAGCGTGAAATTATAATTAATTGCCAAGTAACACCAGAGACTGGCACGCACAACAGACGACAGGTCCGGGTCCGGGTCTGGGTCCGAGTCCATGTCCCTTTCCCTGTCCGTGCCCGGGTGGCCGTCCTGGTCCAGTCGCTCGCTCTCTGCTAGCTGGCAGATAGCTCTCGCTGCATGTAAATGTCAAAAATGGGAACAAGCGACGTGTCCTTGTAGGATATGCATGAGTCCCTTATTCACTTTGTGCACCGACGAAAACTTGTTGAAGATGTCGCAGCTGCACAAGACTTTAATTGCACAAATGAGTGCTTATTTAACTTCTGACCACAACACAATAATTTGGGCCAAAGAAGAAAGTAAATCAAGTAAATAAATCATTTTTTCATTGTGGGAAACTATACAAAAGGTATTTCAGTACCAATTCCAGACTAACTACCAATTCACAGAGTCGCAAAGCATATTAAACCTAATGGATCAAGATTAAGACTATAACTATAAGCATTAATGTTTTATTGATAGTTACAGAATAGTTAGAGCTCTCCACTCTTATGATTTGGTATGGGCAAAAGTAGACCCCCCAGCAGATAAGCATGTTCAGCTCGCTTCAATTAAGACTCAGATTAGTTGAGATAATTATTTATAATTTGAAATTTATCACTTTGTTATATGATACTCAAATTGGATTACAGAATTGCTTGCTGATTGAAGTGGATCTCTTAGCAACTCGAAGGGAATACGCTTATATATGATGAAAATATGAAGAGAGGAAGTTATGTGTTCCACAAAGGACAAAAAGCAAAAATGAATATTATACTGATACTTATATTGTGATGCTTTAAAAATTATGTTTAAAAAAACTTGACACATGAGTAAAATACTAAAAAAGGAAATGCACAAGCAAAACTTATAATACAAGTTTGTTTTTTGCATATTCAAGAATTTAAAAAATTGATTAGATAATCTATTATTACAATCTAAAGACTTAACATGAGCAAACGCTGTATGAAGCTAATGACAGCATGCGTTTTTTTTAAACTCAGTAATTTAATTTAAAATAAATATAATACTTAATATGAAATATATATAGTATATCAATATTTTATATATAATATATATAGTTTATAAATATTTGTTTTACGCATCTATAAAAATAAATAATTAAAAATATGAATATAATAAAAAATATCAAAAATAATCTTTATACAAATTTATTTAAAATTTTTTAAAATTATTCCAAAATTGTTTAATTAAATTATACCAAAACTCAATATGAAAAGCACTCTCGTTTAATTTTATTCCCAAAAATAATGAATAATATTAAAACAGCATATAACAAATATTTTATTATTTACTTCAATTTTAATATGAAATTCAACATTCTTGCCAAAATATTCTGCTATTTAAATATTTATTTAAAATTTATAAAAATCAATTATGGCCGCCCGAAACAGTTAGGCAAAGTAGCGACAATTTGCTAAAAGCCTGATGCAAATAAAGCCACTCAACAAAAATTCTTTATTGCATTTTCTCTCGCTCACATGTCACCACCAACAACAACAACAACAACAACTGTTAACCAACCAAATAACCAACCAACCAACCAACAATGTCAACAACAACAATAACTACAACAAACAAACAATGCTGCCAACTGCTGACACCTGGCGAACAATTCATGGACTCCATGCCCATTTCATTGGACCATCGCACCGTTGCACGGCCCACGCGGCGCATGAATAATATGTCGCCTGTAACTGTTGCCATAACTATGCCTGTGTGTGTGTGTGTGTGTGTGTGTGTGTGTGTGTGTTCCCACATACACAGTGCCACCAGACATACTGGACTATCCCACTAGCACGGACATGGTCATACGCGAGGGGTCAAACGTAACCCTCAAATGCGCCGCGACCGGGTCACCAACGCCAACGATAACCTGGCGACGCGAAGGTGGCGAGCTGATACCACTACCCAATGGAGCTGAGGGTAAGTACAACTCTCTCTATCAGTCTCCCTCTCTCTCTGTCTCTCTGTGTGTGGGTGTCTGCATTTGCACGCTGCGTGCATGACAAATGGACTCTGGCGGAGGATTCTGCGGGTCACCATGTAAATTATTTGCCCCAATGTCGAAGTCAAACAAAGACGCGTGTTTTCTTCGCATTAAACTCCATGCGCTGCGTTTTAAAGCAGCTTCATGTGTGTCGCTCCCCTAGAAGCGTGAGTGCAGCCAACTGCAGCACGACTCAATAATAACTAACGCCTGGCCATAATTACTTGGCCATTCGTGACTGCACTCATGGCCGAGTGTTGTAAGCGCAATACTGCGAGTGTGAATTTATGGATGAGAAATTTGTAAGGGCGAAGTTAAAGAAAAAGTCTTTAGCTCAACACAATTGAAGTGTTAAGGATTACTGAGCTAACAGAGCAAAGCAGATGAAAATTGAACTTAATTACTGATGATGAACTAGTTTTTGTTTTAACTAAATATATGTCTATATTTTAAAAATACCTTATTATATAAACTAGTGTCTTTCGACTGCATCAGTTAGCAGGGGAGTTCAGAGAAACTGCTTTTTATGATATTTCAAAATTATTTCTTGAGCTAAATTTATCAAATTTTAAAAATTAATCAATTGGTTTATCATAACGAATTTAAACATTATTTTCTTTTGTTAACATTATTTTTTTTTATTTATTTATTTATTATTCAAAAAATAAGTATTTAAAATAAAAATTGGAAGCATACATAGGAAAAAATCAGTTTGATTCATTATTGTTCATATTATTCTAATAATTTTGATTTATTTTTTAATCTAATAATATTATATTTTAGTTGTTTTTTTTTTAAAATTAATTAAATTATTTAAAAAAGTATTTGAAATAGAAACCTGAAGCATACATAAGGAAAACCTCATTTGATTTAATATTGCTTTTATCTCAACTATTTTTATTTTTGTTTTATTATAATAATACTTCATTATAATAATTATTTTCCTAATTTTTTTTTTTTTATTTTTATACATAATAATAATATCATCACACTACTAACCATTCAAAAATTACTCAACTCACCGTCCCAGCTATCACATCAATGTTTTAAGCTCCAACGCATCAATTGACTCACGTAAAAACTGCCAACGAAAAAAATAAAGATATAATTATATTTTACATCATTATGTACATTTTTTAAATTTTACTTTAAATAATAAAATAAATTGTTATATACAAGTGTTCGTCCTAAATTTCTTCACATAGCTATTTTTTACCATTTTAAAATTAAAATTTTAAGCATTATCTACTTCATAAACTATTTATATTTTGTTTGATGAAAAATAAATGAAAATGATAATTATAAAGTATATTTTGAAAGACCTAAGTCAGGAGTATTCAATTATTTATCCAAAATATGGAAATCAGTTAATTATCATTAATAACTCTACATGAATAATACAATTATATTTAATATTCTATTTAATTTTAAAATAAAATAAATTAGAATTAATTATTATTAATTAATACAAACATAAGTTTTATTTAATTGTTCTTCAATAATTTTTGGGTCCTCCGATCCCTAATTTGTCCTTTACTTCACCTTATATCAGGTTTTTCTTAGTTTTTACAACTTTAACAACAAATTTCCACTCAAGAATATTGCCTAGAACCACTTAAAATAGACTGCGGTCACAGAGCTCTCGTTCGTTGTGTATTTAGCAGAGAGAGTGGGAAATTGAGTACAGGTTAGTCGGAAAATAGTGAAGTTTGCTATTTGATGGTTATCAGACCACAAGTAGTTGATCATATACACCATTGAGTGCATTAAGGCTGGCCCACAATGTGGCAGCGATAATGTTTGCCAACGTATGACAGGTGCCTAAGTCGCAACGTGCAATGAGCCATTCCAATTCACATGCCCAGCCACGCTCAGTCACCCTCGGTCAGACACAGTGTGTGTGTGTGAGTGTGCTGGTGGCAAATGAAACATTCATTACAGCCACTTGGCCAAATCGATAAATCGGTCAGCGGCCAACGATTTTGACTTGAACCCATAAAATGCCAATGTGCAGGCAGCCAAACAATTTTGAGGCCAGGCAACAGCTAGGAAATATAGGTGAGAGCATAAGAACTGAGCTCGAGCCAATCAAACTTCGAATTGACTTGCTCCACAATTGCTGACAGAGACTGAGCTCTCTGAAAATTTGTAATTGGCATGCATATTGGCCAAAAATTGCCTCAACACTGAGCTGATTAAACAACCAGAAGAAGATTATTTCAGCAGAGCACAAAGATGTTATTAAAGCACTTCTTTTTTCCTCGAATACTGTTGCAGCCAAATCTTGACTTGATAAACATTACATCTACTTTGCACTAGCAAAATGAAGACTTGATAATTGGTTTGCTAGACTTAAAATGGGTGAAATGGGCATTGATGATGATGATAGAGAGACTGTTACTGATGAAAACATCAAAAAAATGTTAACAAAATTATTTTTGATGAACTCAAGTGAAGTTGATAGAGCTAGCTGAGGGTTTGAATATATCGTGCATGATAATGGATGCAACCCGAGCTAACACTCCACCATATACACCATATCAATGAATTCGATGGCAAAATTGTATGAATTGTGCTACAAATTTCATTCGCATCCACAGCGTTCGTTTTCTAAGCTCAGGAGAATTTATATAGAGCTTATGAACAAATTAACAAAAAATAGAAACTAAGAACTATTTTGAAGCTAAATAATATTTAATTATTATTTAATATATATAAATCGCTTCATGAAAATGTTCTCGACCCCATTATATACAGAAATATATGTTTCCTAGGGGTTTTGAAGATATTTCACATATGTTATGATATACAAATATATATTGTTAATGTTATATTATTAATAATATATTTATAAATAATTCATTTTATTCGACATCTTTTTATTCTTCCTGTTTTTAGCTTTAAATTTTAAGTTTAAATTCTTAACTTTGAAATATGCTTTTTATTTCATATATTAATGTAAATAGTAGCAAGATAGGCCTATATTTCTGTTTAAAAAATTATTTGAGCACATGATATTTAATATGATATAAAAAAGAATATATCAAATATATAAGTATATAGAATTTATATAATACAAACAAGAGTTATTTGTGTTTGAAATAGAATTTAAATGAAAGTGAATAAGTCATATATTAGATTTTTATTTCTTCGAAATAATATTGAAGTAATCAAACTAAGCCATATAAAGTTATCCTCTTTGCAAGACAAATGTTACATATTAATAAAGCAAACCTCTTGATCTGATTTGATTTCGATATTGTTTGTTAGGCATTTAATAACATAACTAATTGACTTGTAATGCTTCTCTCTCTCTCTCACTCTGTCACTATCTCACTCTCTATCTCCCTTTACAGCCATCGCATACAATGGCTCGTTCCTGACCATTGCCAAAGTGAACCGCTTGAATATGGGCGCCTATCTCTGCATTGCCTCCAATGGCATACCGCCAACAGTGAGCAAACGTGTCATGCTCATTGTGCACTGTAAGTATTTGGGCAACGCGAATGCGGCTGGGTAAGGGTATAAGTGTAGTCCTCGACTGGGGTGCATATCAATTTTGCATATTTAAATATTTATAGTTTTGCGCCAGAGCGCCGCATGGCGTCTCTCACTCTCTCTGTGGGACGCTGGCGTGTGAGCAATGTGCTGCAGACTGGAACACACACACACACACACACACACATACACACAAAGAGCCACTTCAAATCTTGCCATAGAAAATATGCTGTGCATTTTAATATTGCCCGAGAGTAGCACAAACAACTTCCCTCGCTCTCTCTCTCCCTCCCTCTCTCCCTCTCGCCCTTTGGCGCTTTGTCTGTCTGTCTGTCTGTCTAGCTGGCTGCATACTTTTAGGTGCCATGCATAAAGTAAATAATTAAGTGTGCCCCAGCTAGTTAGCATTTTTAGCGCTCCTTTGCTCTCTGCACTGCCGCCCAGCTCCCTCCCCCCTTGACTATCAACTCCGCTGCTAATTAAATAAAAATTTAAGTTGCTCAACAATTTGCGGAGCAACTTTACTGCTAGCCGCGCTCTAAAATGCCCTGGATACTCGCGTAAATTCCAGACTTGAGTTGAGGTAAGCCATTTAAGCCCCAATAGCAAAAAGCAAACGCTGACCCTCTCAGCCCCACCTCTAATAAAAATTAAAAAGCAATTAGTTGGATAAATAAAAGCGGGCAAACCGCAACAAATCGCATTGGCAAACAATAACAAATGGAATTTTATATGAATGCGAATACCTTTGGCTCGCTCACATGCCACAACATTAACTCTCTGCGTGTGTGTGTGTGTGTGCGTGTGTGTGTGCGTATGTGTGTGCGTGTGTGTGTGCGTATGTGTGTATATATCCTCTATATGTGTTCTATTGCATTCATTTGAGCCACATTGTTGAGCTGCCATTACAATTACATTCCGCTATTACACGTAACTATTTCCCACTCGCTCTCTCTCTCTCTCTCTCTCTCTCTCTCTCTCTCTCTCTCTCTCTCTCTCTCTCTCTCTCTCTCCCTCTCGCTCTGTCTCTCACACTCACTGACTTTTCAACTTTTTCCATTTATAGTTCCGCCAATGATTTGGATACAAAATCAATTAGTTGGCGCCGCATTGGCCCAGAACATTTCTCTCGAATGCCAATCGGAAGCATATCCCAAGTCCATCAATTACTGGATGAAGAATGATACGATTATTGTGCCGGGTAAGTGAAAGCTCCAAGTACTCCTAAATAGAAAAATACATAAATACCAAATACTAAATATACACTAAAAGAGGCGTCAGGCATTTTCTACTAATTTATTAAAGTTCGTAATTAATTATGAATATTATATTTATATTAAATATTAGACTAAACATAGAAGTAAATTACACTGGCCAACAAAATTAACTTTAGTCATCAGGCTAAATAATAATTTTCGATAAGCTGTCAACATGCTTAAAGAATTAATGTTAATTAATGTTTCTATATGCTGTATACACTGCGCGTCATCCCTCATATTCACCGTAGATGTTGAATATCTTCGATATCATTTGAGCTTGAGTCTCCAAATTTGGTTTCCATGAAACTCTGTTTTATTCTTCTTAAAATAAAATAAGATTGGACTCCGTATCTTTCCAGGAAGTATTTTTTTAAAATTTTTTTGAAAAAAGACAACAACAAAACGGTTGCAATAGTTGATATCTTGCTCAATTTGGTCACCACAGTTGCCAAATTGATTATGTAGACCAAAAAATTGATTTTGTTTAAGAAAAGTAATACTTAAACAAATTATACAGTTTAATCTTTACCAAAATTGATTATAATGCATCAATGTTCCTATATGCTATATATATGCATATCTATAGTTGTTCAAAACCTCGCCAGCTGCATTGATAAGGTCGGTGGTTAGTGACTTTTATCAGAGTGTATGATAATATATGTATTTAGATAAATATATCGCTCTGAACTAAGGTAAATATTGAATATATAATTTATACGCATTTATATATATTTATGTATATGAGTCAGAGTGATTCCTGTACAGTCTCTGTATCTTAGTCTGGCTGCCACCTTCGCCTACCGAAACAACCCAATCTAGGCGAGTCTTTGAGTCTTTGGTAATTGTGGCAAGGCAGACATCAACTTGAATTGACACATCTATCACACATCTATATATAAGCTGTTGCTGAATCAGCCAAAGTAAGATTTGATGGTATGCTCCAATTTCTAAAGTTGGCTTGCAGAATGATCCCACAACAGAGAGAGCTGTGAATGACTTTGGCCTTTTGTATTGTAATTGGTTGTCAAATCTAGACTATGGCTGTGGGCCTTAATATCAAAGCCAAGCCGATTATCAACGTAACGTTGGAGTTGAAGTGCTCTGCATCTCTAATAGCATATAATGTTGTTATCATATCTATTGCATACTCCAATACATCGTCAATATCGTTAGCTATCGCGCTGATTAACACTGCCCGACAGCAGTCGCAGCTTTTTCATGCAGCTGACTTCGGCTCGGCTTTCCGTGATGTCAGACAAATTTACTGGGCTGCCAGCGACCATTCACTGTTCAATAGCTCCAAGCGTCGACTAAGCTTGATCGAGGCGCGACAGAATTCACTGAACACATTAATAGCAATCCCTGATAAGCTAATCTATGTTCGACGAAGCGTTGGCATCTGGGCTGGGCCCAACGAGTATAGCTATCAATATCAGCTAAAATGGCAATAATTCTAATTGAAATGTCCGTCTGTGGTCAGAAGAGACGTTTATACTGTATGCAGAACGAGCTTAGCTTATCAATAATTTTACTTAGCTTATTAACTTTATTATTGGTTTGTATGTGTCTTCACACTTACTCAAAGTATTCATATAATGAATACAGCATTTTTGTTGTCTTTGGATTGCGAATATGTTGTTATATATGTATGTATATACATATGTATATATTGCCGCTGGAGCGCCCTCAATTCTGCTCGTGCCCTTATCAATAACATAATGCTTGGCTGTGAGGCTGCTGATAAGGCAGCGTGTGGACTTTTAAAATCAATTAATCCATACTCGGCAAGACGCCCAATAACCGATATTATAAAAGCTGAACTCAGTTTGTCTAACTACTGATAGCAGTGTTGTAAGCCGCGAGAAGTTCTTTTCTCTTTGTACTTTGGCCATGCACATAAGAACTGTTTTTTATTTTTAGAATTTTTAGAATAATTTCAGAGTTCAAATTTTATTTAAAAAATAAAAAAATATATAGAAAAATATATAGGAGTTAAGAAAAATATAAAATACTTTCAAAAACGTTAAAGATCTGTATAAAAATATGATTAAAGTACCAGAAGTGTGAAAGACTTATATATACACTATATTTTGAATTCCCTTTAAATCGCATTTAAACTCAATTTCTTTTATAAGGTAAAACGCACTTTGATTTGATCTATTTATAATTCCAAAGAGATCAAATTCTCAACTTTCAAGAAATGTATTAGAAATGAGATCTTAATAATAATGGATAAAAATTATTAGAGACTTCATGCAGAAGTCAATGATGAGAGTTCGCAATCTAGTTTAAGCCGACAGTTACAGATCACCTTTCAGAATAGACTTTCGTTCAATAACATCTGCTCCAAGTGAGCTGGTATATATATATTTACATAAATCTATGTTATGAAGTGTTATATGCTGCTCGCTTTGACTCCATCACGTAAGGCTGCTGCCATTGCAGGTATCCACTATCAATCGAAGTTTGTTTTGCTTTTAGCATTCTGCTATCGCTGCACTTAAAACTCTATTAACAACGAGCTAAGCCCACTTTCACATAATCCAACAAAATGTAATTAATTTGACGCAGTGTCTGCTGGTGATGGTGATGGTGCTGGCAACTGCGCGATGATTGCTCTCCGACCCTTAGGCACAATTTCAACTTAATTTCCTGCGGCCATTATAGGAGCTGGCCATCCATCCATCCAGCCATCCATCCATTCACTCAAACGCCCACTCATCTTGCACGGCAAATGAACTGCATACAGAAAAAAACAAAAAAGCACAAAGCCAACGACGGTCGCACACTCCAAACCGCAACCTGCACTTGCTCCCTCAGCTTCAGTTCCCTGCACCTGCCCCCTTGCCCTTATCAGCGAATGCTCTGTGAAAAAGTCACACAGACACACAGAAACTTTACGTTTTTTACCCTCTCTCTCTCTCTCTCTCTCTCTCTATCTCTCTCTCTCTCTCTATCTCTCTTTTTTTTTGGCGTGTTGTTTTCAGTCTGCCCTGTGACACAAAATGGAAAAAGTGATTGAAAATGACCTCAAGTCAAAAGCAGTTTCAGTAGCCGGCAACTGTCGTCCAGCGCTGAGTTTTTAATGGAGTTTCTTTTTGTTTTTTTTTTTTTTTTTTTGGCCCTTTTTTGACTTTCTTTTTCGAAGTTCGTCGGATTTCATAAGTACGTGAAAGGGTTGCTTTTAGAACTTCGCCAAGTGCCAACTTTAAGCTGCTTACGCGCATAAAACATTGCGAACTGAACTTGAAAATTGACTGAGAATTATAATTCCTCGAGTGAGATCATTGGGCATTAATATAAATTGATCTTTGCATCAGAGTGATAGCCTCAGCGACTGATGAAAAATCATAATTATGGAAGACAAACGGAACTTGGAAAGTGATTTCAAATTATTTGCGATGGTGAGCTCATTTCGCTGTATTAAAATGCTTATTAGACAGATAACCTCTTCAGTAGACTGGTGACCTCTGCAAGTGAGAAGCAAATAATAAAAATCATAATTATGGAAGACAAACGCAACTTGGAAAGTGATTTCAAAATATTTGCGATGATGAGCTCATTTCGCTGTATTAAAATGCTCATTAAACTGATAACCGCTTCATTAAATAACCTTAAATAACCAGATAACCTCGCCAAGTGATAAGCTCAATATATGAGAAAACATAAATCATAAAAAAACCTAATTATGGAAAGCAGACGTCAATGGCTAATCTCACATTTGCATTTGACCTAAGCTGCTGTGTCCAAAAATATTTGTTGCCAAGCGGCAGATTGATTCTTCGAAATGGCAAATGTTTGCGTTTCTGTGAAATGGTAATTAAACTTGTTAATTTCTTAATCTGTGAATGGCTTATCGCTGTCGAAAACTAAGGGCAGAAGGTTAAATTGCGATTCTGTGAAATGAACACAATTTGATTTTTAAATGCAATACGTTAGTTGAATATTTCTTGGATTTTACTTAATACTCCTTGCATGCCTGCCTGCCTGCCTGTCTCTTTCTCTCTCTCTCTCTCTACCTCTCTCTCTATCTCTCTCTCTCTCTCTCTCTCTCTCTCTCTCTCTCTCTCTCTCTCTCTATCTCTATCTCGAATATCTTCTTGGTGCCAATTTTAAATGAGAATTTGCACTTGCGTATTCCATAAAAGTATTTGTAAAAAGAATTTTGGATTTATTTATTTTATTATTTATTTATTTTATTATTTATTTAAATATTTATTTAAAAAATGCTGTATAATGCATTAATGTTTCTATATATTCTATATGTTTTGGGTGGCCAAATTCTTCGTTACTTCACATTCTTATAAATTTCAATCCCCGCCCATATCAAAATGAGAATTTTAAAATGTTAATTTGTATTTGTAAAAGTATTTTTAAAATTTTTTGATAAGCAAAAGTTTTTGGAAAAGCTGTTGCCAATTCTAATATAAATTTGCACAAATTCTCTTTTATACTTTATTGTTTCTATATGTTTGATATGCATATCAATAGTTCACGATTAGATCGGTTGCTTATGTCACCCAAAGGGAAACGACTATTTTAATGCAATTTTATTTGAAGTTGAAACCCCGCAATGTCCGTTAACGAAGCTTAAACGCAACGTATAATATATTTATTAAATATATGTACATAACAGGCTGACATCATCTTGATCTCACATTGTTCTTATAGAAATTTTCTAAAATTTGCAGAAAATGCTATAAGCATAATTAAATCAAAGAGCATCAATTAAAAAAAAAAAAAAAATAAAAGATTTGATGAAATTCATATTGTTCAAGCACGAACATACAAATACATAACAATAAAAAAATGACTCCGACGCGCTCATCGACAAGAAGAAAGTGCAACATAAATAAATAAGAGCCACATGCGTGGACATTAGGTTACATAATTTAAGCTATGATTTATGCATGAGTCAGAGTATAAAATCCCTGCCTCAGAAGAATGAAGGCTCAGTACGAAACTAATCACGACCGCAGTTTAAGTATATTTACATATCCTACTGTTCTATATTGTTTTTTTTTTTATGTGTTGCATAAGAAACCTTTTTATTAGCAAAGGTGATCTGACTATATAATTTAAATGAATTACTTTCCAATTTGGATATGATTCGATGAGCCTAATGCAATATAGAATATTTGGAGTATCTCATATAGGAGATCCTTGAGGCATCCGCTAATTGTAACTGGAAATTAAAATTTGTTTTTCAACATTTGTTTATACGCTGTTCATTCTTTATTTAATGCAAAAATATTTCAAAGTAAATCGAATGTATACATTCTTTTGAGCGGGCACTTAGGGTGAGGCTGATAGCACAGTGATCGAAGCACAATCCATTTCATTGAAGATGTAGTGGCGAAGGGAATCCTTATGGGAAATCGAAGTCTGCCAGGGCTGAGAATCGATTAGTTGCTTTAAAGCGCTCTCTTTCTCAGCGCTACAGCTTCGGATTGCCTGATGAGTGGCTCGACGTTTCCGATGGTGATAACCTTTTATTCCATATCCATGCCAGTCGGCGTACGCATTGCATTTGCTCCTTAGGCTAGTAAGGACTTCAATGAACTGGAGTTGCGGCTCTTTGAACGACATCAATAGAACTTCTCTGTCCTGGGATCAATAACAACAAGATAAGAATATCGTGTCTGCTTACACTCTCTGCGCTACTTACAGTTTTGGCTGCTTTGAAAAGACCAAGGAGCACATTGATATTGTCCTTGTCCTGCTTCAATTCCTCTTCTACTTGTTTGACAATTCGAATGGCATTGTCTAACTTTCGGTCAATTAAATCGAATACCTCAAGTATGTCATCAATTTGTTGCTGTATAGCTTGTCGTGTTGGCGGCATTTTATAACGCGCGCCAAATATGCTAAAAATGCTGGCAAATGTGGATCGTACATAGTCGATAAATGATCGGGCACGTTGATTCTCTATCTCAGAAATTCTTCTGCCTTGTTCGCCGGACGGTGAGAAGTCAGCCTTCACATCACTTACGATTGAGTCAAATAAATTCCTTAGCTTGGCAACTTTTTCTTGGACCTGAGTTAGTAACTCCAATGACTTTGAAGTTATATTCACGCCCCTTTCCATTGCAGTGCCAAGCACCTTCACCAGAATATCTTTGTCAGTATCTGTCAAACTGTCGTCCCCGATGAAGCGTATATAAAGGCTGAGTGTACTATTCAGGGATACGCAGTAAGAGAAGACGGGGTCCACACAGTCCTCGTATTGGAGACGTGCAGCAGAGTTCAGTGCCCGTAAGTCATTTAACTTTGACTTGGCAATACCCTGGTAGTTGGTCATAGATTGATCGACCAATTGGATTGCCACTTGAATTTGTGTGAAATTGGCCTTGTTATCGAGCTCTCGAGTTTCTTTCCAAAAATGGGCTGGATTATTGCCTTTAAGACACACATATAATATACACGGCACACAATATTATTTGTGTATAATCTAAATATTAATATTATATACATTATATATGCACTCCAAGACTGTCAAATACTATTAACTTTAGCATAACACACACAATGAATACCCTATGAAGAAAGCTTAAATATTATTTTCATTGAATTTTTTGTTGAGATTACGAATAAAAATAAATACAATTAAATTTTATTTTGGAAATTAATTATTTTTTCATTGTGAAGGTAATAAAATGTAATAAATTGATTTTGTTTATATTTAAAATATAATATTATAATATTTATAAATAAATAAATAAAATGTATAATAAATTGATTCTTATCTCATAAAAAATGCATAATGAGTATTATTTGTAAAAATCATGTTTTATTATTATTATATTATATTATATTATATTATATTATATTATTTTATATTATATTATATTATATTATATTATATTATATTATATTATATTATATTATATTATATTATATTATATTATATTATATTATATTTTTCGTTCACTCAAATATTTGTTTTTTTGTTTTTATTATTTTATTTTATTATTATTTATTTGTATTCATAATTGCTAAATTTATAAATAAAAAAAATTAAATATTTATGCAGAAAAATAAATTGATTTTCAATAATAATAATAAATAATTAATTAATAATAAATAATAATTTATAATGCAAAATAAATATTATTATTTAGAAAAGAAAGAATCAAAGGGATTAAAAAAAAAATAAATATATGCAAAATAAATCTAATTTTGAAATACTTTTTCGAATGGTTTATATTATAGGAGTGTTGATTCAAGTCTGTTAACTGAGCTTTTACTTAACTGACATACCAACCATGCTGATTTAGCTCAAGAGTCACCAAGATCATACGGAATCGGGTGGACCCCAATCAATTTGAGTGTTGGGTATTTTTCGCATGAATGACGTGCTCCCGAATTTTTGAGCTTATCAGTATAGCTGAGGGTATATAAATGGGATATATATATATACAGCCCGTGTGCATAGACAATGTACGATTCTGATGGTGGAACACTTTTTCGAATGGTTTATATTATAGGAGTATTGATTCAAGTCTGATGACTGATCTTTTACTTAGCTGACATACCAACCATGCTGATTTAGCTCAAGAGTCACCAAGATCATACGGAATCGGGTGGACCCCAATCAATTTGAGTGTTGGGTATTTTTCGCAAGAATGGCGTGTTGCCGAATTTTTGAGCATGTCAGCTTATCAGCTGAGGGTATATAAATGGGATAGAGATGCCGAAGAACAGTCAGTGTGCAAAACATGTTGAACGTTCATGTGCTTGTGGTTTGTCTTCTTGCCTCTGGGGCAGCTCTCGCCAAGTACGAGGGGAACAAGGACACAAAAATTCTCGACTTTTATAATGAGAAAGGGATATTTTTCGACAAGTTGATTTCGTCGGGAGCAATTGACGGCTTGACGCCTGCGATCGACAAAATAGATGTCAACACGAAAACAAATCTTCGACGCGCTGCCATCCCATTCTCAACAATGCGTGGCGAGATCATATCCTGGTGCGTGGAGGTGGCCAATACGATTACGGCTGTCAGCGACGGCAGGCGCATGGAACGAAGTCGACAAAACTTCACAACGAATGTTGAGAGGGCATTAGAGGAGATGAAGATATTTATTGATATGGCGATCGCGGACCTACTTAAAGCGCAGCATAAAGACTTCCGGGCGACATTCGAAATTTCCCAAGGTGCGTTGAAAATAAAAGTGAATCAAGGCGAAATACCGCACGACATAAACAGGATGTTCCGTTCACTCTGGCAACAACTTATTGCGGATCCGAATCTCCGCGAAGTTCGCTCCAAAAGTAGGTTCGTTGACAAAATGATCAACGCGACCCACATCATTGAGGAAGCCCTCCGAGAGATCCGCCAGTCCACACTTGGGCCTTTCGGGAAATATAACATGACTGAAAAATGCCAGCCCATTTACAAGATGTTGGAATCACGGTGAGTGAAGTTCAAGGTTTAGATCCGTTGGCAAAAATATTATGAAATGTCTGCCCGACTGCCAGTCGGGCAATTGAGCATATAATTTGAAATTTTTTAGAACGTGTCGAACGTGCCGACTTCAGACTTGGAATTTGTAATTTCTTTCAATATTATTTTATTTATTTATTTTATTATTTTCGAATTTAGTCCATCGTCGCCGCAAAATCAAGATCCGATAATCATAGCGTCGAACCCAGATAAAATAAAAGTCAACCTAAAGGGATGTGGAAATTTTTTCGGTTATTCTACTCAATGCGGAGCATCTTTCTCCAAGTCAACCATGGTGCAACTGCAGCAGAACTACCGAAATGAGAAGACTCTCAACGAGTTCTTTGATAGAATGGATAGATCCAATGCACCATCGGGATGCAAAGGTGCTATTAAATCAATTATTGAACATAAATATCCCTTATGGGGACACAAAGTGGATGACATGGAGGATTGGGAAACTATGTACTTTTTAGTATGCCCCCAGAAAACGCCCGATGAGCTCCAAATATGGGTTTGAATATTATTTCAAAATAAATCGAGCGTTATTGTAATGCACTAAAGTGGAGAAAATAAATTTTGAATTTCTAATAAAAATACGTTTTTACTGATAACATCAATAATATATGGAAGCTATGTTTGGGGGTTATCAATATATATATATATATATATATTTATATAATTGTGAGTGGGTATATTTTCATATATATATTTATGTATTTTTATATACATATTTATTAATATAAATCATTAATAACATATAACTATGTAAAAATATTAAAATATACAAATATATATTTATTTCAATATTTGTAAATTTATGTATTAATATATTTATAAATTTATATATTTATATTTAATATATTTATATTTTAATGTATTTATATATTTATATACAACATATAAGGAGAACATGAAGGGGTGCTTTTCTGACGGCAGGCATTGTATATTTCTATATGCACACATTCTATCGACTTTCTCTCGTGTATTTGGAGAGTGAGTCATTATAATATTTATATAAAGAGAGCCTCTCTTGCTCTCTCGGGTGTTGATAAGAATTACGCTTCAAGCTCTTGTATATAAGTATATATCATCTCAAATCTATTTTTTTGTCTATCCCATAGATGCGTGCCATAAAGAGCACATAGAGTATCAAACTATAGTAAATTATATGTATATAGTATAAGTGCTCAGTGCCTTGGCCTCAGCTGTTTATATTTATATACATAATAAAATAAATAAAATCAACAGAATATAATCAAAAAGCATGAGTCACACTGCTTTAAAAACTGAAATGAAAAAACTTTCTTTAATCTTTGCTCAAATCACGTTTCGTAAGTCTGAGGCATTCAAATGCTTTTCAGTCAAGACACCAAAACTAATTTGGTTTAAAACAACAACAACAATGTGAGCTTAAATCTGAGTCTCAGTTTCGAGCCATTTGGAAACATTTTAGTAAACTAATCAGTTGCTTAGCTGCCATGCATAACAATTGCCTGTGGTCGACTTCACAGTTAGTTAGTCGGCGGCAAGGTGGAAGCGGCCGGCTTAGTTTCGACTAAACGAAATCTAACCGACATCAAACGTAAATCAAAACCGAGCAAAGCAACTGACTCCATGGGGGAGGTCGCTTCGCTTCTTGTATAAATTAAAATGAACGATTTGCAGGGAGTGGGGTTGGGCGCTCCCAAGATGACAACAAGTCGAGGTAGAATTCGGGTTCTACTCAATTCTATTTAGTCTTCTTTTAAGCCAAATTACTTTGGCCAGGACAAGTCCAGACAAAGGACAAACACACGTATGCTCCGCTTGAAGACCTGGCACCGTATGTCACTTAAACAGGCTCTGTTGACTGACTGACTGACTCACTGTGGCCAAATGGGTTAACTTTCATTGCGGCTATATATGAGCTTGTTACGCCGCCCACACACACACACACACACAGATACACACTCGTCACGATGTACATGAAGCAATTACTAAACGTATTTATCACTCTTTCTCTATCTCTATCTCTCCCTCTCTCTCTATCTCTATCTCTCCCTCTCTCTCTGTGTTTCTGTTGCAGGTGAACGCTTTGTGCCAGAAACCTTTGAGTCGGGCTATAAAATAACAATGCGTCTGACCATCTACGACGTTGACATTTCCGACTTTGGTGCCTATCGCTGTGTGGCCAAGAACTCGCTGGGCGACACAGATGGTGCGATCAAATTGTACCGTAAGTATTTCCCCAAAAACAACAACAACAGCAATAACTATAAACGTAAATGTTAATGTAACGGCTTAAGCAGTCTCTCGCATAACTCAGACAGCCAAGGGTATGTAATGCGGGCCTCTAACTATTTTAATTAATTTCGGCTCAAATGCGAAAGGAAGCAAACAATGTGCATAATAAATCGGAAAATAAACTTTGGTTACCTTTGACCCAGGTCAAGCGACTGAACTTGGGCGTGGCCCCATCATTGGCAGTGATTGATTTATGAGCTGAGCTGTGCTCGATGAAGTTAGCTTCTCGGATGCATAAATAAATATACTTTCGAGACGATGACGATAATGGACGTGCTACAGATTAATCATTTATGCCTTATAATTCCCCAACAGAGTAGGGTAAATCGGTGTTACTTGCGGTCAACTGTAACCCAGACACGATGAGACGACGTTCGATATTGATATCTGCTCTGCCTTCAGTGACATCTCTCAATCTAATACTTTTCAGATATTCCACAAACAACCACAATTACAACGATGGCGCCAACTGTATCGATCAACACTGTGTCCGTTGTTAATGTCAAGTACAACAAAGGTATTAAACAAGTAATTTTAATCGATAAATATCGAGAGAGCTTTTCAGGCAGACAATTATTAAATTTATTTTTGATGTGTGAACTAAATATATAAATAATTATAAATAAATATTTTGGTTCAGATAAAGGTTAAATAAATTGATTTGTAATTTCTTACCTTTGGACCTTAAATTTTAAATATTAGATTCAATCTGAAATGAAAGAAGAGAAAAAGAAAGTAATTAAAATAAATTAATAATTAAAAATTAAGTTTTGTATTTTACTATTTTATTTTATAAACAAAATAAATTTATTAAAAATAGCAATTATTTAATTTATTATAAGTAAATTAAATTAAATTAATAATATGAACTATATAATTTTTGTATTTCTTTATTTTGTCATTATCGTTATTGTTTATTGAAACTAATTGTATTGTAAATTATATATTTATTATTATTCTTATTTTTATTATTATTTAATATTAATTAAATAATATATTTATATATAATAATTTTAAAAACATTCCTACCCAAAGGAGTAAACTCTTCAACTCTCTCGATGTTTATCGCACTGAGAACTAACTTCATACAGCCACTCACGAGCTCCTTCACTTCACAGAGCAACGCTACAGCAGCAATAGCAACTCGAACAGCAATAATCCCTACAACTACAACAACAATCCGCAGAACAGCAACAACAAGTCGCAGCGCAATAAGGGCAAGTCTTTGGATCAGGCGCCCTCGACACTGAACAATGTGTATATGGGCGCCACGTCGAGCTTGTGGAACTCACAGGATCATCATTCGACGGGCACAAGCCGTGGCAGAGATCATCACCAGCAGCAGCAACAGCAGCACCAGCAGCATCTGGGTGAGTTGTGGGTGAGGGCAAGGATAAACCCTTGACATCTGCGAGCTACTTAACGCATCGAAGGACACTTCAACTTGTTTCCTACCCTTGGGCCAATATTTTTATTGGCTAACTGTGTGTGTGTCTCTGTGTGTGTGTCTGCTAGAGCTTCTCATGACACAGCATACTATAAATATTTGGCCATTTATTTTATGTTTATGACAAATCATAACGACTTCAGCCGGGCTTAAGGGCTCTGTCCTGCCGTCGACACTTGTTAGATACAGATACTTTGGCTCAAGTCATGAAAAATATATATCCTTTGCCAACCATACGCCATCCCCACTCACGCTCCCTCCCTCTGTCTCTATCTCTCGTTCTCTATATATTTGGTCTCTCCCTGTGTCCTTTTGCCAATGAAAATATGACTTTCTAGCATGCAATTCTGCTGCCCGGAGCGAAAAACTGCTGCCCCTGCTGCCCAGCTCGGCACGCAACGCTGCCAAAGTTTCTGGTATCTGGTGTAATGTGCTGCTAATGTGGCTCATCATAATGTACAATCATCATAAATAATAAGGGGCACAAATCTCGATGTTTGTGTTAAGCACATAATATCCCTGAGGTGTTCGACTCGCAACAAGAACTAAAGCAGCTCCTGTAATTGATTAGGCATATAGAAACTCTAGGCTTTAACATTTATACGAATTCGACACTACACAATTGGCTTTTGAGAAAGATTTCAAAGAGACATTTTCCTATTAAATATTAAATAAAATTATATGAAATAAAAATATTTATATATATTTTCAGCTTGCTTAAAAATAATTTTTTGTTCATTAGTAAAATTTATATTTGTTTAATTTTAAGCTTGAAATTAATATTTCAAATTAAAATAAAATATTTCAAATTAAAAAATTGACATATTTTATATGAAATCTATATATTTTAAATATTGATAAAAAATTATTTTATATATTTAATTTAAAAAATTAAATTGAATTTTAATTTTAATTTAAAAGTAATTTTAATATATAATAAAATTGAATATAATAATTATATAAATTTCAATATTTTGCTTATGTTTCTTTAATATAAGTTCAAGCTAAAATATTATTTTAAAAATTTATTTAATGTTTTTTTTTTCAATTTTCACTCTAATTTTAAATTTTGTTTACACAAATATATTTTTCAACTAAAAAGTATATTTATAGTTAAACAAAGAAAATGTATTTTTCAATAGTTTATAATTAATATTATTTAAGATTTTTAACACATAAAAAAGAGATATGCCGAATAACAATGTATTATTTTTTATATATATATTTTTAAATATATATTTATAGAGTTTTAATATTATTGCAGTTTATTTTTCCCAGTCTGCATAACACTTTAATTTTAGGTTTAAAATGAAAACTTGCACACTAAATATATATTTAACTTCATATAAATTATGAAGTACTGTACAAAAAGTTCTCAATATTCCCAAAACTTTTTAATTTGATTATAGTTTTAGCTTAATTCTCTTAGGCATCAAATCTTGTAATTATTCTCATTTAGTTTTACATATGTATTTAGCAAAGTTGCCCTGGGAGATACAGCATATTTGAATGCTTGGCGTACATTCTTGCAGCTGAAGCTGCGCCTGCTTTGGTTGCATTATGTAAAAGTCAAAGTGTTGCCTCGCTGCTTGCTCATAGTGGCTGCCAATCAATAAACATAAAATTTTACACAACTCCCAGCGCAACCCGTCAATGCCTTTGCCTGCTTACAATCGACGACAATATCCATATCCTGCTGCCGGCTGGCGGCTGGTGGCTGAGGGGCGTGGCAACGCATAAAACTTTACAGGCGCCTTGTTGTAGTGGAAAATTTGTGCATACGCGTTTCGACTAAAATAAAATGCACTCGACAGAGCGCAAGAAGCAGCAGAAACAGCACCAGCAGCAGCAGCAGCACCAAAATCAAATCGAACAAATTGAATATGAGAGAAGGCGGAGGAGCAGGAGGGAGAGGAGCAGAATACAATAGATAGGACAGCTGGACGGGGGCGCACTATAAAAATTGCAGACAAATTGCACATAAGGCGTCAAGGCGAAGAACCCAGCTAAACCCCAACATCCACAGTCCCATCAAACGTCTGTGGCCCGACCCCTGCTCGCACGCCAAGACGAAGACAGCGACGACCCGCATCACGCCTCGCCTTTGGCTACAGCCATTTTTGGCAAACGACAGCGAAAATGTTGCGTTTACGCCAGAGGCAAAATGGCTAGTCGAGGGGGAGGCTGAAAGATGGAGCCGCCGCTGTTACGCCTGGTAATGGCGGGCTTGGCCTGGGGCAGGGGCAGGGACAGGGGAGGGGCTTGGTGCTGCAATGACGACAACTTTCAAGCCTGGCATGCAACGTCGTAAGCGCTGCGTTTACAGTTAGATTTATTACCTGCTAGATGTTGCACATATCGCGACAAAGAGAGAGGGATACAGAGAGAGAGAGAGAGAGAAAGAGAGAGAGAGTGAGGGAGGCAGCATGTGAATGGCATTGGGCGTGCGCTTATCACTGCTGAGCTTTGCATATGTCGCGACTTTGTTTTTCTTTTATTTCCAGAGGGTCTTTGCTGCTTTGAGGCAACGCAGTTTGCACAGCAAATGACAATTGGCAAATATACAGCGAACACATAGATAGTTAATAGATAGTTAAGAGCTTGCATAGGCAAATTTATTAGGCAAATTTCCTATTTTTAGTTCAATTTATGCAAAGTTCGAGGAGTGAGACTAAGTAGAAATGAATTGCTTTAAGACAACTGTTACAGCTGTAGTCAAAGCTAAAAAAAAATAAAAAAAAATAAAATTTTACATTATTTTTTCTACTTTTGCAATCAATTATATTTTATATACAAAGTTTATGAAATTAGAAAAATTAAATTTTATTATATTTAGTTGATATTATATATTTTTTCTGTATTTAATTTATTATTCTATTATTATTTATTTATTTTAATATTATTTTATTATTCTATATCTATTATATTTTATATTTTTTTTTTTAGCTTAATACAATTTCTTACAGAATCTTTGAAATTAAAATTAAGATAAATGGGTTTCAAGCCTTATTTAAAACTTATTTTAAACTTTTTTGTATTAATAATAATATAATTTATAAAAATTAAAATAATTATAGCGTAAAAAGATCGTAAAATAATAATTTATTACTTTCTTGATAAATTTAATATTAATAAAAATGAAATAAATATGAAAGTATGAAAAAATATAAGATTTATTTCATGTATAGGTAAACATTAAAATATAACTAAAAATTATATATTAATATATAAACAAGCAAAAAAAATTTAATGCAATTTTTTTTATGTTTAGTCCTTAAACTAAATATCTAAATTTCCTATTAAATAATTCAGGCAATAACGCCTTGATGTCTCAAGACTGTTTTAAAAATATATTTATTATATTAAATAATTTAAAAATATATAAAATATTTTTGAATGACATATTAATTTGATAAATAATAACTTATTAATTCCTTAACTGATTAAAAAACTTATGTTGTTGATTAACATATAGCAAATAGATAATATCTATAATATTCAAATACCTTTAAATACCAAATGCCTATAACATTGAAATAATAGTATTTCTAAAAAATATATTCACATTGGGTTAAGCAATAAGTTAATTTGAATTCAATTTCGATCTCATGCAGCAAAACACATTTAAGGACTGCGTGGCGCTGGCCGCAATCAAAAATGAAATGCAGCAATTGCATTTCGGGCTGCGCACTTAAACAGTCATTAAAATGTTGCAATCAGCCACAAAAGCTGTTGCCGCTGCTGCTGTTGCTGCTGTTGCTGTAGCTTTCATTTTTAATTTGCTCGGCCAACGGGCAACAATATGACACAAATTACAAGGAAATGCAATAAAAACAAAAATGAGCGCAACACCCGCCGGAAGTGCGACTGCCCACATGCGCCCGACCCTTCTCCAACGGCGACTTCGACTACGACTGCGACTGCGACTATAAGGGACTTCATGATGATTACTGGCATTCAGCGGGCCGCAATAATTTGCTTATAATTTGCCGAGCGAGAAGTGAAAAATGATAAAGTAAATGAAATGCAACAGACAGCAGCAGCAGCAGCAGCGGCAGCTGCAATTGCAGCCGGGGAATGTGGCAAGCATTTGGGAATGGCATCGCGTGCCTTCAGCATTTTATTTCGCTTCTTCTTTTTTTGCTTCTTTCCATTTTTATTATAGTTTGAAGCCGCCAAGTGTGCAACTGTTCCTGCCACATGGCGTTAAATGCAATGAAAACCGAAATGTAACGCATACGCCCCGTTCGCCATTCAAGTGGAGTCTCAAGTGCCGACGGCTGTTCTCCCCCTTTACGCTGTTGTTTTTTGTTCACTTGTGTATTAAGTGCAACAGGCGCAACAATTGAGGTGTGAAGCTCTGGCTGTGTGTGTGTTGGTGCAACACTTGCCGAAAGGGTGTCAATTTAAAGAGCGCTAATGGAGCGCGTCAAAGAGGAGCTCGGGTCATGCTGTGGCTGGGCCGCCAGCGAAATCTCTTTTTCAATCACCCAATGAAATATGAAATATTCAATAAATATATACACATATAAGCAGCAGCTCAAAGAACTCCCTAGGCATCTATAGCATGGCCACTGCCGAGGGTTGCTCGAACAGCTTGTTTTCTATTAGCTGCAGCCGGGCTGCGGCTCGATTGCACCCGAGGGCATGCACAGAATTATGCAGAAATTACTTAAAGCTTAGTTTCAAGTAGTCGCCACGCAGCCTATAAAAGCCGAGCGAGATAAAGCGTTTACACCCGCCGGCGTTTCGTTGTTCTTTATGGTTAAGCGCTTTAAAGACACCGCTGGGACCTACTCACACACAGACAGGCAAAGACACAGGCACATAAACACATGCTCAAGCGTCAATAAAAATCAGCCAGACATTCACACACACAGAGACACACACAGACACACTCCCACACACAAACACACACATCGAACGACCGGCAGGGACAGCGCGGAGCAGGACACGTTGCAGGACCGGGGAAAAACTCGTTCTTTCACACATGGAAATGTTTGCAGACGCCAGCAAAACAAACCAAGCCAAGCCGTGGCAGGCCAGGCCAGCTCAGCGGGTGGGCGGGGCCAGGAAAAGCTGCTTATAGAAAAATAAAAGCCAAAAGACATACAAATAAATTTTTCGACCCGGTGCAAAGCAATTTGCGCACTTCCGTTTATAAAAATAAAATAAAAAGGGTTCCTCGTTAAAAACAAAACGAACCGAACTACGTTTAGAGAGCAGCAGAAAACAAAATATACCAAAAATAAAAAGAAAGACATAGAGTCGATGCGTTATTTTTCACTGCTCTGACAAACTTAGTTCAATGAAGTTCGAAGAAGCGAAAAGAGCACTTGATTTAGTTATCAAATATATAAAGAGAAAGAGGAAGAGATGGGGGTTATGTGAACGACAAGAATGGATATTTGAGATATATTTATTTAGGAAAGGCTAAGAATATTTGTAAATTAAATTAAAGAATTATTGTAAGCTCTTTACATATATTATAATATAAAAAAAATTTCATATAATATTTGTAAAATGTAAATGTAAAAATTGATACATACTTATGTATATTCATTTAATTTTAACATTAAACAATTTTTTTCACAAACATTTTTTTTTAATTTTTATATATATATATATTATTTTTATTTTTAATAGAAATTTTAATAAAGTCTTTTTTGAGCAATATTCAAATTATATATTAAATTTATTATTAAGTATAAGAGAACAACTTTAAAAAATTTATTATATATATTTATTTTCTAATTTTAAAAATATATTTTTACTTTAAATTTTATTTGTGCAATTTTAAAATTATATATTAATTGGAGTTTCATATTTAAACTATTTTTTTTTAAATATTTTTTATGTTATTCAAAATCCGTTTCTCTCTATTAATTTAAAATAAAATTTCTGCACTTTTATATGGAAACTACTTATACGTAAATTTTATGTTTAAATATAAAATAAAATTGTAAAGTTTTAAATAAAATTTGTCTATTAAGTATTTATGCTTTATTATTTTATTTTTTGTTTTTAATTTATAAACAAAATTTACATAATTTCAACTTTTAAGATCATTAGCAACTTTTATTATTTAATTTCATACATGAACAGACTAAGCTATTTAGTGGACTTAACAAATAGATGATTTGACCAATACAAGCATTATGAGAATAAAATTTTAGTTTGCTTGAGTACTCTCAGTAAGTATGAGTAACTTGTATTAAATACTCGTGTCTAAACTAGTACGATCGCCTAGCAACAAAGATGTTGCCAACCCGATCACACATACCTGCATAGCATGATGGCAGTGGACGTTACACAACGGAACGGTTCGAACAAGTTTGCCTGCAGACGAAAGCAACTTGAGGCTCTGTTGATCTTATATGGGAATTCATAAATATGAGAGCAAAGTCCGAATGTCTTGAGTTGCTAGTAGTAGTTAACAGAGGCAGAGCAGGCATAGGCAGAGCGAGCACTGGGAGAGCGGAGAATGATATTGTCGCTCTTACGACTCCAACTATGTAAATTGGCTATCGCAGGCTATTAGAGCTGTTGTCTTGAGTTTTCGTTCAAGTTTGAATATTAATCGAGCTCCATTCGAACTCTTATCAGCTTATGCAACATTAATCAAATTTATATAAACATATAAAGTAAATATTTCAGCGCGCATTTCGAGCACACAAAATTATCTTAAATTACATTTTGCTCAACTAAAATCATGAAATTTGATAATGAAATTATAATTGAGGAATATTAGTATGCAGACATCAACAATCATTAAAAGCATTTGCAGAAATATCAAAATCACATGAATGAAGTGGAGGAATATGAATGTGGATATATACATATATATTTATTAAAGTTCCCGTTTCATTTGAAATTCATCTTAAACTAAACAATAAGACTAGCAATAACTATTAATATAAATATCAACTATTTAGGAAATTAATTAAATTCATCAATTTCAACACTTATCGAAGCACAAGCTTTAAGCTCCTTAATTATGCATCAATGAGCCCGGGACTCTGTCATTTAAATTTACCTTTATTTACTCTGCAACTTGTCGCCCATTGCCATGTATTTTAAATTCGAGCTGAAGCTGAGTGTGTGTGTGGAGCACTAGCTGCTGGGCCACAAGCCACAGTCGTCCGGCTCAACCGCAGAGCTCGAAGCGAAGCGCCTAATGACCAATTGCTGCCTACAGCAGGCCAAATAAAAAACTACAAGAATCCGTCGGCAATTCGAGCGACCAGCACACAGTGCCCCTCCCTCCACTGCCTCCCCCCGTCACATTTGTAACTGCAGCACACAAACAAATGTCCAATGAAACAGATTGCCAGGAAAACAAACAGCCAGCCGAAAAAAAAAACAGAAGAAAACAAGAAAAAATTGAAAGACAAATAAAAAAGGAGGAAAAACTAAAACAGATATGTAAAGGGAAAAAAATAAGGGCTGCAGGATAAATTGATGGCGAAAACAATACAGAGTCAAGCCCCCACCTACACACACAGAGAGAGAGACACTTCTCTTCTGCTTTTTTTCTCTCCTGCTTTGGCTGGTTGTTGTGTGGAGTGCATGTCCTGGCACGCAAGGGTTTAACGCACTTAAGCAATAAAAATCGAAACAATTTTTGGCGCTGCCAAAGTGAAATTGAAACAAAATGCCGCCAGAGGAAATACTTTCGATTTCTGCCCAAAAAACAAAAAATGGGGGCAAAAAACAGAGCCGTATAAGTGCGAATGTTATAAATAAGTGGAGCAGTTGGGCAATCCGAACGAAAGTTGTGTCCTTTCATATGCAATACGTTGCGCAAACGGAACGCCTTGACAAACAGTTTGGTTAGCCATCTCTCTCTCTCTCTCTCTCTCTCTCTCTCTCTGTCTCTCCTTTTCTCTCTCTCTCTCTCTCTCTCTCTCTCTCTCTCTCTTTCACTCTTCGTGTGTGCACAAATGACTGGGCTATAAACGCATCCTGTCTATTGTTTATGCTCGCTGGCGTGTGGCAAGCGCATAATTGAAAAAGGACATTCGATTGGCAGCGCCCAACAGCCGGCAATATGGCGGCCGAAGTTATGAAAGGACACATCATAAAAACCCTGCACGTAAAATAAAGGAATATGGCCTTTGATTAAGTAACCCGCCAGCCAGACCCAAACAATAATATCTATCTATATATCTGTGCTGTGTGCATATAAAGTGCTGCCAATCAATTCAATTGTTCTCCTTTGCTCTCCTCTCTTACAGTGCCCGATCATGGCGCCACCTATCGGGTGGATGGCAAGAACACGCCGCTGAAGCACGACGCCAAATCGCTGACCGACGAAATGGATCGCATGCAGGACCTGAAGAGCTCAGCCGCCGGGCCACTGCGCCGCACGGCCAACCACATATTACACTCCTTGATTATCGTTGTCTACCTGGGGGCGTGGCAGGCCTAAGAATTTAGCAACATTAAGTAGTAATTTGTACAAAATAATAAAGGAAAGTTCGTAAATCTAAGCAAAAAAAAATCAGTTGTAAGCGATTAATTCAGCGATTGCGGTAGGGGAGAGATACGTGTAAAAAGTTGTTGTTGCTTAGCGCGTAAGTTTGAAAAAGGGTTTTCGTACACACACACAGAGAGACACAGACACACACACACACACACACACACACACACACTCACTCAGACAACCACAGGTTTATAAACATACAACGGAACTACAAAGTATTAGCATGTAAAATTGAAGCGGTTCGAAAACACCCAAAACAAAAAAAGCTTAGGATTGACATGTGTTGTATTAGGCACAGCAGCTAATGAACTCAAAATAAAACAAACAAAAAAGACAACTAAAAGCTAAATTTAAATCTAGGCTTAAGTCGGCTGGTCGTGAGTAGAAGAGCAGCCAATCTTCGTTTGAATTGTTGCTAAAGCGAAGAGAAAAACAAAACAAATTTACTTTAGACTCATTTAGGCTTCTTTTTCGTGCACCGCTAAATGTTTATAAATATAAATATAAATACAGATATATGCATATATACATATATATATCATATAAATATATATTGTAATTGATTTATTTGATTTAACAAAATGGAAATAAAATGCCGTCTTAAATAATTTCAACTTTGATGACTTTTCTTACGCATATCAAATATTTTAGATATTTTTTCAAGCTCAAATTTTTATAATTTTTACAGCAGTTGCACATGTTGCCTATGGAGCAATGTGTTAAGATTTGTTGACTGAACTATGTAAGGCTACAAAACTTATATAAACTTGCCCACTATAACCCTGCTCAGCTCTGTTTGCACTAAATCAATACGGAAATATATCAATACCATAACTTTAAGTTGCGTCACAAACAATTTTTAAGGGCTTAGAGCTCTGCTTCGCATTCAGCAAATTGTCAAGCAAAGCTGTAAGCAACACAAACCAATATTGTTCCTATTTCGTTTCCAGGCAGCCTTGAAAAGTAACTTCTTTTTGGATATTGGCAGTGATGAGTGTGGCAGAATGCACGAAGGTTCGATTCAAGCAAAAGAATAATTTTAAAAAAAAAGATAATAATAATTTTGGAGAGGGACTTCAGGTATCACATAGTCGGGCATTTTCTACTTAAGCAGTCTCAGTTCTTAATCTTAGTGTTTGGAATTATGTAAAGAAAATACTTCCTGCTGTGTAAGCTCGAGATGTGAGCAGCATTTGCTACACTTCATAGCAAAACACGCCTGTACACTGGCTGAAGATCTAAGAAAGTGTACTCAAACTTTACTAAGCCAACTAATCCGTGAAGCCTAAATTCAAGTTGCTTATGAACAACTCAAACAACTTAAAATTTTGCAACATTTTGACATTGTGTAAGTTATGAGCAAATGACAATTCATATTAAGTCTTTTAGCATCAAAGCTTATTATTATTATTATATTATTAAATGCCGTTGAAATATTTCTATCAGAAATAGTATCACTCTTCTTTGGTCACATTTTATACACAATTATTTTTGGATAACATGTAAGTATGCTAAAAATTCTTGACCTTAGCCAATACATTTAATTATTTTAATATAAAAAAAAAACATTCAAGTACAATTTAAAGCATTTCTGTGACTTTGCATTTTCGGCGAATTTATAATAAAAAAGTATAACAATAAATAATAATAAAAATATTAAAAATAATATGTATAAAAATATTTTTTAATTCATAGCTATTATTATTTAAAAATCGTATTTTTATACAAATGAATTTGTCACTTGGTCTATATGGTTATTTATCATATTTAAGTAGAAAACAACTTGCACTTCCCTAATCATAATATATAACTCTATGTTCAACCTAATGAAACTTAATTTGAGATGTTTTCAGGAAGCTCTACATTGTTTTTACCTAAGAAGATTAAAAATAAGATAAACTTTGAAACCAAATTATTAAAAACTTAGACTAGTATTTAAATAAGACTAAAAATAATTTCATATAAAATATAATGAAGAATCAAAGAATACTTTCAATTGCCAAATAATATGCATTAAATTAAAGCTTAAATTTGGATGATGAAGGAGCCAGCAAAAGCTTTCAAATACGATTCTCAAAAGATCAACGAAAATGAATCAAAGAAATTTAAAGAAATTATTCAATCTTTATCCAGCTTAGCTATAGAAAATATAATGAAAGCCTACTGAGCCTTAATCCCTTACGACTACAATCAAATTATATCAAAAGCTAGCTCAAGAATCGATTTGAGTAAGTGATATGTTAAAAGCCCAGCGCCACACGCTTCCAACTCATATGACTTCCGCCTAGGGGCCACACCTCTCACATATTTTTTTGTAAGCTCAACAACAAAGTGAAGTTAACCACACAATTTGTGCCCAACTGCTGATGCTGCTGGCAGTGGTGCATGGAGGATTCTCTATCCCCTTCAAAAGTTACATTTACCACCATCAATTTTTTACGCCATCGTCCCACATGGTGAAAATGTTTCATTACAAAGTCAGCGGCACTAGGCAACAAAAGCAAAAACTAAAGTGAAATAAAAAATATCTGCGTAACGCCAGCGAGTTTATAATTTAATTTAAAAAGCGCAGAGAAACTGGAAAATTAAAAAACAAAGCAAAAAAAAAATAGTAAAAAGTAAAATAAAATACATAATTATTAAAATAAATTAAATGTCTGCTGTTGCCCTCATAAACTCACGAGCGGCCAATTAAAAGCACGTCGGACGTGGCTAGTTTTTTGCTCACGGGCTTAAGAGAGTCCATATTCGAAAAAGGCGAATGGGAAGCGTATGTGCGGGCAGATGTCCTGTAAACTAATCCTGACTAATTGATGCTTACAATGTTAAAGAGGAAGAACTGCATGAAGATCGGTTACTGAGGAATATCTTTGAATGGGTAAGGTATAAATATATATAAATATAAAATAAATATTAAATGTGGCTAAAGTATATTTGATATAAAGTAAGCTCATATATTTTATTTTTATTTTATTTTTATTTTATTTTATTTATATTGCAAGAGAATTTGTTCAATTAAATAAGTTTTTCTTTTATATTCACTGGAGTAGAAAAATCAAAGCGAATTTGCCCCAAGGCTGTGAATTTTATTTTAAAGTATTCAAACTTCAAATAAATCTAATGAAAATTGATTTCCTGTCAAAAACATTAAACAAATTTGTAAAAATCAAACCTTGACTACGAGTAAAAGCATAAAAAGTTTATAAAGCACTGAAGAGAAGGTAATTGGTAAGAATGGAAGAGAGTTCAATTGAACTACAAAGAAGTAAATGAGAGAAAGAAAAACAAGAAAAAGTTTAGAAGAGAAGAGAGCAAAGTAGAAAAAGATCGAATAGAGTAAAATAGATAAAGATAATAAAATAAAAAAAAATAGTAAATAAGAGATAAGAGAATATTGAAGAATAAATGAAATGAAAAATAAATGAGCAGAGGAGCTATAAGAAAGTATGAGGAAAATAAAAAAGAATTACAAAAATTATAAAAAAAAACCAGAGAAAAGTTAAGAAATAAAATAAGCAAAACGCGAAAAGAGCAAAGCAGAGAAGATGAGAAATGCAAAAAAAAAAAACCAAGAGAAAGTTGGAAAAGAGAACAAATGCGAAATAGAAAACGATTCAAGAAGAAGGAAAAATCTAAAAAAAAAAAGTAGGAAAACTTTTGCTTAAGCAAGTCGCCCTCCCCACACCAACACCAACTCGGCTCCACAATTGCGCGTGCAGACAACCCACGAACGTAATATACCCATTTGCCATTGCTATGCTTTGGTCTTGTAAAAATCGCTACCGCGGCAATTTGGTTGCATTTTCACACGCGTTGCGCCGCAAATGGCAAAAAATTGGCATGTGTGTGCGGGGAGTGGGGGGCAGAGTAGGAGTGGGGTTATGCAATCGCCCGTGCCTTTTTACCTCCATTTACCCTTTTGGCCCGCTAGAGTCCGCACACAAAAGGCAAGTTAATAAGAGCATGTGCCGCATGTCCAGAATGGAGAGCGAAATCCTCGCTACCTAACCAAACGACAGGCAAGACCACATAGTCACATAGTCACACACACGCAAGAGCTGATGCTGGCAGACCTCAAAAGGCTGCAGCGCTGACAACCAGCTATGGAAGTTTTCCATTTGCGCTCAAAGGTAGGCAACACTTTTTTGCTCGCCGCATTTTGCTCCACTTTATGACAACAATTTACAATTAATTCGCAACTTATTGAGGTGTGAGCTTGCAGAGTCATCTATTAGACTGTTTATTGAACGCATTTCATGCATCATATGCCGCCTGACATCGTCGTGTATGTGTGTGTGTGTGTGAGAGTATTATTTAATCGTGTAATTGATAAAGTCAATTTGCTGTGGAATTAAATATATATGTATATAGATTGTATCTCTGTATGTGTGTGTGTGCGTCCATGGCGATTATTTACAGCTGCTGTCATTGATCAGTTTAATGATGTGAAACTTGAACTATTTTAATTAATTCTTTGACTGGCTTGCAGACATTTTAAATAGGCGAATTTCACCCGTCTGCTCTGATATGTATCAGATATTTTGTGTCAAATATATACATATATATAATATATGTTTAATAATGTGATACAAAATATCTCATAAATATCAGATATTTTTATTTCGTATAAAATAAAAGAAAATTACAAGCATTAATTATGAGAAATTGGAAAAAGTAAATTTAATTTAAATAAAAAATTTATAAATATAATATAAGACTCAACTCAGACGCACAGGTCATTTTTTAAATATATAATATAATATACTATATATTTAATCTAATTATTAACAATATAAATAATACTGAAAAGTTTTGAGCCCTGCTTAAATTCTTATACTTATACATATAGTTCTGTTTTCAACAGCATATAACATCCCACCACATGGTGAGTTTCAGCTTATACAGTTACTAAAGCTTATGCAGCTTTCTTAAAGCTTTCAAACCTCCCTATTTCTATTATAAGAAAGCAGCTTTCAACAGTGGAAGCAACAACCAAGCAGAGCTTCCATGCTTAAAGCTTTTTAAAAATGTTAAAAAATAACAGCAATGTTAAATATTTGAATATATTACAGTGCTTTTGAGCTAACATATTTTCAGTTAAAAAATTTGAAAGTATAAAAATTATAGAAAATATTTTTGTCTTTATCCTAATCATCGCTCATCAGAATTATAATTATAATATTTTAATATTTATGATATGATCACAGTGCCTAGCTTGTAGCTGGTATCAATATTGCAACTGAAACAGAACAGAACAGAAACTCACTCGAAATGAGCCACAATCGCCTCTTGAGCTCATTTTCCATTTCTCATTTTTCAAAATTGCTCTGGGTGATGTTCCGATATACCAAATTCTCTTAACCTACAGAAATGTTTGCTGGAACATTGTTTTACTTGCTCTTATCATTAACTGAGTGATAAGAGCGACGCTTTAGCAGTTGTGCGAAAAGATGTGTTTACTCTGAGATAACACAAAAGATCTAAGGAACTTGTGTCTAGCGGCCACTCTCTGATCTCGAAGAACTTTGAACATTAAATATTTAATGTTTGAATTTGTGTTTGAACACAAGTGGCAAAAATTGTGAGATATGAATTTACTTAGCCCATATTCATGATTCAGACAGGGAATACGCATGTTTGTTTGGATTACTAATATTGCGACGTCATTGTGGCTTTTGCAGCATCATTGCAGATAATGAAGAATTTGTAGCAAACAACAAAACCATGAGAGCTATTATCTGGAAGCGAACGCAGTTTGAATACTCTTTGAGCATGAGAAAAATATATAAAATTAAATAATATAAATAAAATAACATAAATAAATTAATATAAACAAAATATATTAAATAAATGTTAAATAAATAAATATTTTACTTAAATAAATAAAATAAATGATTTAAATAATATAATAAAATTAAATAAAATAGATTTAACAAATAAAATAAAATAAATTAATTACTATAAATAAAACATGTTAAATATATAAAACAGGTAAAATAAATTAAATATTATATTATTAAATAATATAAAAAAAAATAAGTAAAATATATATTAAATAAATATAATAAACTAATAAAATATATAAATTAATATAAACAAAATATATTAAATAAATAAAATAAGTAAAATATATAAAATAAATTAAATACTTTAATATTATTAAATAATAAATTAAAATTAAGCAAAATACGTATTAAATATAATAAATTAAACTAATAAAACAAATAAATTTAAAAAAATTAAGTATTAAATGTATTAAAAATTAAAATTAATAAAATATGTAATATAAGTATATCAAATATTAAAAATTATTAAATAAGTTTAGTAAACAAAAGTAAATACAATTAAAAAATTAATAGTTAAAATTAAAAAGAAAACAAAATAAATTAAGTTTTTTGAAGTTTAATTAACTGAATAAAATAAATAAAATGAAATGTACTAAATAAATCATAATAATTAAGTACATAAATAAATAAAAATTTTAAATAATACATATTTAATTTTGAAAATTTTTCAAACAAAATATTTATGTTTATATTACATAATAATAATATAATTAGATTGCAACTAATATATATTTCTATTATCTGCTAATCGATCTCTCTAATATAAAACATATCTGAGCTGCTTAAGCACTATCATAAAATAAGATATATCATTTTATAGATGCTCAAAGATCAAAGTATCAAATCAAATGACTCACAGTGAGCGCATAAAAAGCACTGTCATTTAGTAAAACAAATGATAGCAACTATGTCTGCGCTTATCAATGCGTATAAGTAGAGCCAAGAGCAGAGCAAAGTTAGTTAGTCTCTGGGCAGTCGCCGCATCTGTAGTTTCAGTTCTAGCTACATTTACGATGGGTTTTATATTCATCATCTTCTCGTCGCTGCTCGCCTGGCTGTTTGGCTACTTGAGGCATTGCTACAACTACTGGGAGCAGCTCGGAGTGCCTCAGCTGCGCACACATTTTCTCTTCGGAAACTTCTTCAAGCTGAAGTCCGTGCACCATAGCGAGCTGCTGCAGGAGAACTACGATGCCTTCAAGGGCAAAAGCCCAGTGGCGGGCACATATGTCTACACGCGTCCCATTGCCGTGGTCACCGATCTGGATCTAGTGAAGGCCATACTCATCAAGGACTTCAACAAGTTCGTCGATCGCACGAATACGCCGTTCAATTTGGAAAAGAATCCGCTCTCGGGCCACCTGTTCAATCTGCACGGCGAGCAGTGGCGAGCGCTGCGGACGAAGCTCTCACCCACCTTCACGAGCGGCAAGATCAAGTACATGTTCAGCACCATTACGAGCGTGGCGCAGCAGCTGTACGAGACCTGCGCCAGGGAGGTGGCGGCCAATGCGGGCAGCGGCAACATCCTGGAGCTGCATGATCTGCTGGGCCGCTACACAGTCGACGTGATTGGCAGCTGCGCCTTCGGCATCGAGTGCAACAGCCTCAAGAACCCACAGGCCGAGTTCCGCGAGGTGGCTCGCAAGCTCTTCACCCATCCCAATCGCAGCGTTCGCTGGACTCTCTTCAAAATGACCTACATGAAATATCTGGAGAAGCTGCCGATCAGGCCGCGACAGCCGAGCGAGAACTTCGTCTCTTTCTTCCTGAGCCTCGTGCGCGACACAGTCGAGGTTCGCGAGCGTGAGAAAATCAAGCGTAACGACTTCATGGATCTGCTGCTCGATCTGCGTCAAACTGATGAGAAGAACGGCCTGACCGTGGATCAGCTGGCCGCCCAGGTCTTTGTCTTCTTTGTCGCCGGCTTCGAGACGAGCTCCAGCAACATGAGCTTTGCCCTCTACGAGCTGGCCAAAAATCAAGAGATACAAACCAAACTGAGAGCCGAAATACAGAGTGTATTGCAGAAGCATGGCAAACTAACCTACGAGGCAATGATGGAGATGGCATACTTGGATCAAGTTGTTAACGGTGAGTTAGTGAGATCAAAGTGAAGTCTCTAAGCTGATAAGAATTTCTTATCTTGGAGTATAATTGTGTCGGCTTCACAGTCCGCTGTGAGACGAATCACAGCTAAAGAGAATATGCAGCGCAAACAGTTTAATCCAAACGAAAACAGTCCCAGCCAGTGGCAGGCAGTTGAAATAGTGTTGATCGTTGGTAAACAAAAAGTCTGTAGAGGCTGTGACAAGTTATTTAATGCAAGCAATTGAAAGGAATATTTTTTTTGGCTTTAGTGTGCGTTTGCAGTGCGTCAGTCTTGAGAATCAACAGATTTTTTAAGCTAAACATTAACATTCATTTTTGTATGTGTGATAAGAAGGTCTAATGTGTGACGTCTCTTTATACAACTGCTGATGCTGCTGAGCCTATTTGGAGTTGGAGTTTTGATAGAAATTAATTTTAAATAATATATTTGTAGGCAGATTTTGCTTGATCTTTATAGACAATTATATCGAAAGTATTATAATATAGTTATCGAGTCATCTAATAATAATATTAAAGTTTAATAAACTTAAGAGTTATCAAGTCATCTAGATAAGAGTCTCTCTTCCCCTTCTCTAAGCCTTGTGCCATTTCAACTGAATATATTTTTGCACAGTCGGACTTTGCTTGATCTTTGGAGATCTTATGCTTAGTCTTTCAAGCATATGATAGTTACTGACCTAAGTTCATATGTCTTTTGACCTGGCAGCATTCTCTGAGTCTGGCTATCCGTAGAGTATTCATATATAATATATTGCCTCTTTAGGCTGTGCCTTATCTTTAGACATTATAAAACTTGAATCTTAAAACACTTATCTCACTCGCTTAACTAAAACAAAACAACGCTTATCTAAGATGTTCTCCTAAGTGTTAAAAGGGCTTTTTATCTTAACTTGTTATACAAATTTATTTCTCTTCTCAATCTTGCTTTGGTTGTCTTAGAACACACTCCACGAGAAGTCTTGAATAATCAAGCCAATATCTTTTAATTGCTCTTCAAGTGAATTCAAGCAATGATCAGCCTTTTTTTGCACAATCGATCACAAACACAACAAATGATGACACGTTCAGACACCCTGGGCAAGCAATAAATAGTAAGATGTGAGATGAAGACAGCGAAGAGCTATTGATAAATGATAGATAAAATAATAGAGAAGTCCGAGAGTAATATTGTAGAAGATGTAGCCTTAAGTCTGATTAGTTTATCAGTAGCTGTAGTAGAAATAGGAAGATTGTGCTTGATGCTAGCGAAGAGTCATTGGAAGTGTGAGTGGAGAGTGGTATCGAACCTAGCAGACACATAGCTAGGTTCCACAACTTCCTTCTCTTAGACTTCCACTGATTTTGTCTCACACCTTGCTCTTTCCACTACAACTACTGATATCCTATTAGAGAAATGACTTCATCTTCTATAATATCATTTCATCTCTCACACTCTCCCCTCCTCTCTCGCTTTCAGAGACCCTCCGCAAATATCCCGCTCTGGCCTCTCTCACGCGCGTTCCCTCAGAGGACTACAAAGTGACCAGCGATACTTCAAGCATCGTGCTGGAGCGTGGCGTAAGAGTCCATATACCCGTGCGTGCCATACACTACGATCCGGCGATCTATCCGCACCCGCACGAGTTCCGGCCGGAACGCTTCGAGGCAGCCGCCTGGCAGCAACGTCATCCCATGGCCTTCCTCGGCTTCGGCGATGGCCCACGCAACTGCATTGGGCTGCGCTTCGGTCGCATGCAGGTGAAGGTAGGCCTGATTACGTTGCTCAGCTCGTATCGCTTCCAGCTGCCCGGCAACGGGAAGCTGACAATTGGCAGCAAGAATTTCTTGCTGATACCCGAGCAGGGTGTCAGGCTGCGGGTGGAGCCACTCGCCGGCTAGCCGCATAATGTTACACGTCGCGACGAGTGTCAACTGAACGCTAATCAAGGGAAATAAAACAAAAGAAATTCTGAAATATAAACATTTAATCCAAACAATTGCTGGGTAAACAAATTCTGCGTAAAAGTGAAACTGAGAACTGAGAACTGTTTAGGCATCAGCAGAAAATTCAATCAAAGCTGTCGCGTTTGGCGGTCGATTGAAAGGCAAACCGAAATTTATAGACGCCGCAAAGCTCAGTTGTTGTCCACTGGCTAACCAGCAGCTGCTCAGTCGCAGTCGTCGTCAACCGACACCGACACCTCCGGCCACTAAATCACACAAATGACACCTAAACACACACAGCTACACAGGGGAAGGGGTGACTGTGGAAGGGAGGAAAAGGAGGGCTACGTGAGCTGATCAACAAGCAGGACGGCGCCACACTTGATGCACTGCTTATGCCTGCAGCTATTGGTTTCAGAGGTGTGGGTCTGTGTGTGCCTGTGTGTCCTTCTCTGTGTGTGCCTGTGTGTGTGTGTGTGTGTGTGTGTGTATGTTGTCCACATAAATCCAAACATTTACAATATTTTGCTAATTAGCTGAATATGTGTGAATAATGAATGCACTTCATATGCTGCAGAGAGAGAGAGAGAGAGACAAACTCAAGGAGAGAGAGGGGGGCGTGGGTGTGGCGCAAATGTGAGAACGTTGCCATGCATGGATTCTCTAGTAGGTGTCATATTTAATTTATGACTGCATCCGTGTGCGCCAGCAACGCAGCAGGCAAAGCAGCCGATTTTGACGATTAGTTAAGGATTCGGAGAAAGAGAGGAAGAGGAAGAGGAAGAGGAGAAGCCTTAGCTACTGTTGCAGGCAAGTGAAATAATGGCTGTGGCATTAATCAAGGACAGGCAGAAGCAAAAGGTCTGTCGACAGGTTGTGGCGGTAAGATATTGATTGATTTACTGACTGACTGATTGATTGAGTGGCTGACAGAGTGATGAAAGATGAGTGATGAGTGATGACTGATGAAAGATGTCCAATGAGTGGTGAGTAATGGCTAATGACCAACAGGCTGATGGCTGATGACTAGTGACTGATGACTTGCTGTTGACTGATGAGTAATGAGTGATGACTAATGACTAATGGCTGATGACTGGCTGTTTACTAATGACCAATGACTAATGACTTGCTGTTCGCTGATGATGATAATGAGTAATGATTTATAAGTTTTGAGTGATGAGTCATGACTGATGACCTATGTATGATAGCTGACAGCTGATGATTGATGATCGATATGTAATGAGTGATGAGTATTGACTAATGAATGATGTCAATAAGTAATAGCTAATGACTATTGACTGATGATTGATGATCGATGACTGATAGCTGACGATTGCTGACCGATGATCCAAGATTGCTGATTGATAACTGATAACTAATAACCAATAGCTGATTGATAAGTGATGACTGATCTCCGTTGACTGTTCTGATAGCTAATGACTGCTGACAGCTGGACACACAAACAGATGACAAATGGCACAGTAACTGGCAGACTAATTTTGTATCTGACAAACCAGCAACTGTTAACAGCTGGCTTTCATAGTAACAAGAAACTGATGATTGATCAAAAGCTGCCATGCCGCACCCAGGTTAGTTCATCACATTACTCAAAACTGATTTTAAATTAAAAATTATATTTAATCTAATTATATTTATATATATTTTTCTTTTTTTTTCAAGAAAGCATTGAATAATATTATCAGAACTTAAAAAAATAAAAAGAGTCAAGTTGACTTGCATTTGACACTTGTTCAGAGAATTGGCTGAATTTTAATAATATTTTGTTTTCAAATTAATTTTTAAATTTATTGTGTACTTACAGAACATTGGGAAAAAATCTTCTAAATTTAATGTACTAAAAATCAACTTCCTTCCAATTCGAATTATTCTTCTAAGTTACACTTAAATTTTTCACTATGCTTCAGGCGTTATTATAAATTTATTAATGATCGCAACAGGTTGAATAGTGATGTACATATTTTACAGAGCATCTTGAATATGTATATGAGCAAACCGAACAAAAAATGCAGATCATTGCCAATGGTCTTGAATAACTTGGCGATGATGTGCAGCCACAGACAAATCATAATTATTGATAAATAAAACAACTCCATCTGGCAAGCAACCGATTCGCGACGCGTCAGCTGAGCAACTGATCGAAGTTTTGCTCGATGGGGCTTGGCTTAGCTGCAATAGATTTAGATAAATCAAATATCGATTCGATGCGTGAATGGCAATCGATGAGACGCACTATTGCTGAGAAAAGGTTGTGCAGACTGAGAGAGAGAGAGCGAGAGAGAGAGCGAGAGAGTGGGAGAAAGAAAGGAAGGGAGAAAGGGAGCGAGCGGTCAGCTGTAGTCTTAAGCAGCAAAGTGCCTATTGATTTTATGTATGTATGTATATATGCAGAAGCATGTGCTTCCCAGCTTTGGCGAGGCCCACATTTTTGCTGGTCGTGAAAGACTGATATTAAAAAAGTACTTTGAATTTAACAAAAAGAACTTAGATGCTTAAACTGTAAATTCTATATGTTTGTTTGCATTTCATTGATTTCAATTCTTTGATATTCTAGTCAGCTTTCATGTACTTGAGACCATGTATTATTGATAAATATATAATAGTCAAACATTGTATATTATTGTATACATATATGTACATATATATTTATTTATAAACTAAAGAATTTAAGAAAAATGCAAGGATTTATAATTCTTATTTTAATATATAAATAATAATGTTAATATATGATTATAATAAAAAATTTATAATAATGAAATAATGTATCATAAATGTATAATTATTTTTATATATGTACAACAATTCATATATATACATATTTATATAATATACATAAATATTTACATTTTATTTATAAATTATTTCAAGAGAAAAGAAAAGGGCTTTAAAATCGAAGAACTTATGTTCCATTTATATATTTATTACATATTAAACTCTGAAATATACTGAAAGCCATATTATAAATTATTAAAAAAGAAATTTAAATAAATGAATGAAAATAAATAAACTATCTGTTCTCAATGTTAAATATAATAAACATTATTATTTAAATAATTTTACTCTATAAAGTAAAATTATATAAATAGCTAAGTAAATCACATTTATATTTGGATTATATTAATATTATTTTTTAACTCAACTGTAAAATAAATAGATAAGAAAATAAATAAATAAATATATAACATATAAAAATTTAATTAAATAAAAAATTTAATGAATTAAAAAATTTCATATAAATACAAAGTTAAATATATATACGAATTAAATATAATTATAAATTTAATATAAATATATACATAATTTTTTTAAAAAATCTACCCGTCATATACCCTGCACATATCTCTTAATATATGTATTATTTTCCTACTTCCATGCATGTTCGTCGATTGAAACATTTCAGTCGTGTTAATGTAATTCGCTTGGCTGACACTATTTGGATGGATATATCTTGTTTTATGCACTTTTAATTGCCAATTTCCGGCTTATGGGCCAAATGCCATCAGGGCTGTGCCAATAATTCAGCCTAACTTTGTCTATTAAATGCGGCGCATCGTAAAAATGCAAAAGCGAGAATTTAGTTATAATTTATTGAAGTTCCACGTCGGCCTCTGGCCCAACTATGCAGACAGCCCACTCAGTCCGTGCGATCAGCCCTTGCATGTTCATCCACAATTACAGGGCTGGATTGGGATTGGGGTTAGGGTTGGGGTTGAGGTTGGGGTTGGAGTGCGAGGTAGGAGGCAGCTGCTGCAGCTGTTGTCGTCGCATCCAACACACAAAACGCGGAAGCGAGTGAAAAGCAATTATCAGGTGTCAAAATTTATATTAGTCTACGCCGAAAACGGGACCAAAACACAAAAAAAAAAACAGAAAATGGAATGCAAAAGGAAAAGGAAGGTAAGGCAATGGGGCAAAAGTTGCCAAGGAAGCGGAAGAAACTTGAAAAACAAGTTGGAAGCCGGCGTCGATGTCCTGCGAACCCTTTGGCGCCTCAGGACTTTTCAGGCAAAAAATGATTTGTGGCGCTAGTGCATTGGCACGCAATGCAAAGGCCAGGACACAAGCAGCTCCTGACGAGCGACGAGCAACGAGCGTCGAGGACAACAAGGACGCGTGGAGTGTGGGAACGCGCGCGCGGATATCCTTTTCAACATTTTCGCTTCATAACAATAATTTTTACGCTGCAGACATTTTTTTTTAGTTTCAGTTGAGTTTTGGTTTCTGTGTTTTGTTTTCCATTATTTATTGGCCGTGTGCGTGCGCTGTGTGAAAATGATAGGCTAACCATGCCTCACAGGTGGGGGTTTGATTAGCCACCTGCCCGAAGCCCTCGGCGAGCTAAAACTGATATATGCGCGCAATTAAGCTGGCAAATGAGACGGGCTCGAGGGTAACTCCAGCAACTCCAGGCCAAGCAGAGCCTGACACAATCTGGTACCGTTATTGAAAAGTGCCAGCCCAGGTGTAACCAGGTGTGTGTGTGTGTGTGGGTGTGTGGGTGTCTAACGTAACGCTTCAACTTTGCTTTTTAGTTTTCTTTTGCGGCTGCCTGCAGCTGGGCATGAAATTAATTAAAAGCTTTGAACAAGAAATATTGCATGCTTATTGGTGGCGAAATGAATAGATATTCAATAATAAACTTAACTAGATTATTTTTTTAAAGTTATATAGATTTAATATTAATTGAAGAAGGCTAGAAAAATTATATATTAATTAATTTATCAAAAGCACAATTTATTGAAATTATTTTACGAAATTTTGCTATGCTTGAATTTGTTAATTTGATAATCATTTTATTTTTTAAGCTCTTTCTACTTGATAGCAATTTGGTTGATCAGAAGCACTATCAAATCCTGTCTGTCCATAGAGATTATATTGATGTCGAAAAATATCAGACCGAATATCTGAAGCGATACGATAAATCTTTAATCTCTAGCTATTGCAAAAAAGGTCAATTTAATTTAAAGATTGGAATAAAAATAATCAAATTTAGTATTTGTACTCTTCTAAAGGAAACATCAATTCCTACACTTTTTTTATATTTTTATTCAAATTTAAATTCATTTATTTTTATTTGGGTTTCTCATAACTTCTTGAAACTTTAAAATCAAAATCATCAATAGCAAAAAGGAATGGAAGGCATATAAATATATACATGTACATATACAAACAATCATGATGAAAAATATAAGTACACCAAAATAATTTTGAATATTTTCTCATAACTAATTAATTTTATGTATTTTTGGAATGGTAATTTGGTAATTTGAAGAACTCAATTTGGCAATGTGATGCATGCCAAAAAAATTTGTATATGTCCTCCCCAAAATTATAGTAGTCACAATTCATTGAAAAGAGCCTGCTTCATTTTGGTATACTTATTATTTTCATCATGAGTGTATACGCCATCGAAATGTGTTGCGTATAAATATATGATTGACTTGTACGATATAGGATTATAAGCTTATAAGCTTGAGTGTTACACATTGGCTTTGATTTTATTATCGTTTTTTTCTCTCTCAAAATTTATTGCGTATTTTATTTATCTGCAACTTAACTTGAAGCTATAACAAAGCAAAAACCTAACAAGGCATTTATAAGTATTTATATTTATTATTTTATTTCAATTGGTCAGCTGTTCATATTTTTAAAAATTTTATTTGATTTTTATTTATTTTATTAGTATTTTTTTATTTGTGTTATAATGATTTTTTATTATGTATACAATTTTTTGTTAATTTTAATTTTCACTGGTTAATTTATTTATGAATCTTTTAATTTGCTTATTATTTTTAGGTATATTTAAATAAGCAAATAAGTGACAAAAAAAACTATACTCAAAGATTAAAATTTTAAGTACCTCACCCCATCTTTATTAAAATTAAATTAAAATAAACAACAAAATGAAATCGTGCTGGCAACAACTTTTTGTTGTTAGTTTTTAGCAGTTGTGCCGCATGCCAATGCCATGACCAATGACAATCAATTTCTGCTTAACACGCACTCGCCAGCGGCAACAGCAACACACACACACAATCAGAACTCCCGTTGTAACTATTTTACACACTCACACACACACAGAGTCAAAATTCATTCATAAATTCGCAAATGCCGCGCTGACGTAAACTATGCTGAGCAAATTTCCCCCAAGAGCGGCATTCAATTCAATTCGCATTCAATGCGAGCTCAACGAGCATTTCAATCGTGGTGAATTTGAGCAGCAACCCCCCATTGGATAATGCGCCAGCACTCACACACTCACTCACACACACGAACGCACGTCGAGCATTACAAATAAACCAAAAGTTAGAAAAAAGAAAACGTGAAACGAGCGCCCACCAACAAAAAGCCAAATAAAATGTAGCCAGCAACAACAAAAATCACAGTTGTCTGATTCGTTCGCGAGGCAACTGCCACCGGTAAAAGCCACCCCGAACCCACCTCAGCCAGCCAGCCCGAACACCCAAGCTGCGCGACCGACCACGACGACAGCACGACGACGAGGATTTGCTGCGTTCCATGCACATGTCTTCGGCTCGCTGCTGCGTTGCTTCGTGCGCGACTCGCGGCGACCGCCAGTTTCAGTCTAGCGACGACGTTCGTGGCGAGCGGTTGTGCTGCAATCAAGTGCGTGCGAGGCGTAAAACGCAACTGTCAAAAACTCGAGTGTTTCACGTTTGCCAAACTGTTGCTGCTTGAAACTGACAAAGAAATATGTTAAATAAAAAGTGCTTACTAAATATCTTAACTGAAATGTTAACTGAAAACTCAAAAATAAATAAAAAATAAATTTAAAAAAAAAACCATTTTCAGTAGTCAGTAGTCAAGCATGTACTCCAATCGCTGTCATAATTAATAAGTAATTAACAAAAAGTTGCATAAACTGCATTGCAAAAAACAACATAACAAACAACAACAATCAGGCTTGGCGCACGCTAGCGTTTCGCTCGCGTGTTTAGACGCGCATCAGCTGCAAGCGCGCGCGTTTTTTGCCGCTTGTTGGCAATTTAGTGAGGCGAATGCGTGTTTAGTGTAATTATATTAAAAAAAAGAACAGAGCTAGAATGAAAGCAAGAAAGATGAAAAACTAAAGCCATGTTATTTATGCCAGTACTTACAGTTGGCCTAGCCACACCCACCCAAACACACACACACACACGAATACATTCAGGCCAACTAGCTGGAGACGGTCAATAGTCACATTCGCGCTCTTGTTGGTGTTGCTGTTGTTGTTGTTGTTTCGTGGCTGAACGCGTGTTTTTGATGTGTATATGAAATATGAAATTTGCCTATAAATGTGTCTGGCACTCTGGCCATGTTTATTGCCTGCTGCTCTCAGCCCTCTGCCCTCCGGCTGGCTGCCTGTGTGGCCTGTGTTGCATAGTTTTAGGCGTGCACAATTGCAATTGCATATTTCATGTTGGCTGCAATTTAAAGTTCATTGATATCAGCCATAAACCGCACTCGCCTAACGAAGCCGGCAAATGGCTAACGACATATCTACAACAACACACAGTCACAGAGGACACTCTAATGTATTATACATGCTGCCACATTATTACAACATTTGTTGCAAAATATGTTTGCCGTAGATTTTTCGATTCGCTCGTCAGGTCGTTCCCTCTCGAACTTTTTGTGTCATTTGCATTTTACATAAAACTTTGTCTGCATTCGATTGTTTTTTGTTGCTGCCATTCGCTATCGAGTTGATTGCGATCACATTTGATTTTCGACCGTGTCTGTTGCATGCACAGCAGTTGGAGTGGAGCGGGGCGGACAGGTGCGACCTGCACCTGGACACTCTGCAAAGGAAATACGATTTCCCAAATATATAATCGACTCGTTCAAACCAACATGGCCAAATGCATAATTCAATTACATCAAACCAACAAAACTCGTTGCGCTCAGCTCTGAATCTGAATCTGTGTTGCGTTATTTGTGCTCTTTACTAATAAATGTTGTTTAAGCTTAGAGAAATTTCCATGAGATATGAGAGTTGAATATATTAAATGAATTCGTTAAAATTTAACAAATGTCTGGGATTAGAGTCATTTGAAAGTTCTTTATTTCTTAAGGGTATTTGTTGAGTTAGCTATAAACTAATCTTAAATAGCTTCGAATACTAAAAGTGTTATAGTTTAAAAGAAATTATATTTATATATATATTTGTTATATTTATCAGTTATTTGTTGTATTTTTTTGTTTTATATACTTTTCATATTTTACATTTTTATACTCTTTTTTACTCTTTTTATACTCTATTATATTTTATAATTTTTATAGTTTACATATTTACATTTTTTTATTTTTTACATATTTATATAATTTTTTACACATTTTTATATTTTTGTTGTGTATATTTTTAGATGTTATATTTTTTTATATTTTATATATTTTTATAATTTGTTTTATTTGATACATTTTTATATTTTAAATATTTTTTATATATATATTTTTTTTTCTGTTTGTTTTATATATTTTTATATTATACATACTGTTATATTTTATATTATTTATGTTTTATACATTTTTATAATATATTTTTTATGTTCTATACATTTTTATATTTAAAACATTTTTTATTTTTTATCTATTTTTATATATTATATTTTTTTTACATTTTATTTTAATGATGTTAATTTTTTTTTACGACTTTAGTATTATTTGCATATTATAAAGAATTCTTTTTAGAGTTTTTCATGTTGTTTTAGTAACCAATATAAATTATATATAATATTTCAAATACTTAATAATTTAACTGCCTCTCTAAAGGTCTAGTGAAGCCTATCTTTACTTAAAGTCTTTACGATATTTCCTTGTACATCATCTGTAATATTTACATCCTATAGTTCTGTCTTAGCATTAACTGTGTTCACTCCCTTCCAAAGACTTGAAAAAAGGTATTTATGGAATTCGTGATAAGATTTAATTGCCCTATAAGCTAGCAGCAGAACCATAAGTAAAAATTTCATAGATAAATTCATTTCTGTTACTGAGCAGATTTAGTGATTAGTGCACGAACTAGTTTAGTCAATGAATTCTATTCCAAATTGCTGAGCTGTTGATTGTGATCGACTGAACAACTAAGAAATTGATTCAAATTATTTTGAAATGAACAATGGCCATCCGCACCATGCATGTCTTAGCCCAATACTGTGGGCCTATATGCCGATATTGGTATATTAATTCCCAATAACAATCTTCAACTATATTCTCTTATGTGAAACATAATTAGGTATAACTCCTGAGCGGAATTGGTAAATAAAAGTACTTAAAGTGCTGAGTGCTCGAAATTGCACTACAAAATTTTCAATTTTAATTTATGATATTGCACTGTTTTGGTTATCAACTGAGATACGCTAAACACAAGTGACAGCTCTTTGAGTAGAGGAAGCACGCTCATACAATAACTCAAATAGCCAGCTAGAAGACACCAACACCCACACAACATATACCTCATATATCCACATATATCTCTATGCATATCAAATGGCTCTGGCTCCATTACAGTGGGCGTAACACATTCAGTTTCAAGACCGAGTCCGAGTCCAGTCGATATCAGTAAAAATTCGCTCCACTATTTTGACAGTATGGCAAAAGAAAAACTACCCCAGCTCTTTCCCCCTCACGACCTCCACCTCGGCAGGCCGTTGGCATGATGTGGCACAAAATGCAGCCAACTCCATTCGCTTATTATGCCACTTGCTGGCGTTGTTGCTGTTGTTGTTGGCGTTGTTAATAACAAGCGATAATAATCAACTTCCGTGCTGAAGGCGCTTGTGTGCGCGAGAGGGAGAAGGCGAGAGGAAGTGAGCAAAAAAAACGTTGCATACCTCAAGGCGCCAGCAGGCAGTGGAACAGAGAGAGAGGGAGAGAGGAGTATGCAAATTTTGATGAAAATGATTTTTGAAAAATGTCGAAGTTGCATCGCGATAAAAGCGAAATATATCACGTGCTAATTAATGTGTATGTGTGTGTCTGTGTGTGAGTGTTGCAAATTGAAAATGTATGCAATAAGTTGTACTCAATTGAATATTTGGGGCAAACGCTTGGGGCTAGAGGTTTTTTGTGTTGCAAAGCCTCAAGCCTCTGTTTGACCTTGTGTGGATTGGGATGCCAAATGACAGCAGCAACATCCAACAGCCAACAGATTACAGTTTCATCTGTTTCTCTCGCATTCACAATACTTGAACACACACAATTTGCACATCATTTAGCAGCTGATTATACAAATTGTATGGCACATATATATATATAGGTATATTTGTAGTTGAACTCTGAACGGTCTCTCGACTTTGCATGTTCGAAACAATAAGCATAATATACGAGCGAACGACCCACGGCCAGTGCGATACAAAAAATTCCATGAGTAGCGCTTATTATAAGCCATAAATCTGACCAAAAAGAAAACAAAATATAAAGAGAATAAGGTTTGCTTACAGAGAGAGAGAGAGAGAGAGAGAGAAGACAGGAATTATTTCTGCTCTTGCTTACAGAAATTGAAGCTCAAAAAATGTTTGCTGAGTGGCTTTAAAGAGACTTGGCTACTTATTCAATTCGAAAGCCTTTCATAGAGTTTTAGAGCTGTCAGAAATATTTTAGTTTTATGTGAAATGCATTCGGATAAAGATGTATATTTTTGCTACACATAACTAAATAAGATATTTTTCTATATATGAATACACTTAAACTGCGGTGGTGGTTAGTTTTGTACTGAGTCTTTATTCTTCTGAGGCAGGAATTTTATACCCTGACTCATGCTTAAATCATAGCTTAAATTATGTAACCTTAGCCTATCGCTGAGTTTGTAAGGCTCTGCGTGCATGTATCTAATTTTAATGTCAACCCATGTGACCCTTGTTTATGTATGTATGTTGCGCTCCCTTCTAATCGAGGAGGCATTTTCAATTGGTTTGTATTCTTAGCGCGTCGGGTTTCTCTTTTAATTGTTCTGCATTTGTGTGTTTGTGCCTGAACATTCTTATGTTTACGCATGAAAAATATATTTCTGTATAATAAATACATCATAAAGTCGAATTATTAATATCAATAATAAATGATATTATTCTACATAGTATATTAATATTCAATTAATTCTTTTAAGAGTGATCACAAAATTTGAAAATAAATATTTTCTCCTGTATAAAAATGTTTAATATTGTTCAAATGGAAAAATATTGTTAACTAATATTAAAAAAAAAAATTAGCTAAAATTTATTTATATTTATTTAAATCACAATTTTAGCAAAACTCAATTTTCTATATCGATAATTGTATTGCCTCTGTATATAAAATCTTAAACAGTGCCAATGGGCAACTCAAGCTGCCCTGCTCCATGACATTAAATCTAGCAAAACGCAGAAAGTCTACCCTTTGTGTAGACTCTTAAATCAAAAGAAAGCTTAGAAATCATTCTGAAGGTTGTCTTTTGCAATTTGGCTTTTAGCAAGTTTAACGTTCTTTCAGAAATAAAATTGTATATAAATATATCTTTTACACCCACCGCCATTTAATTATTTCCCTTACACACTGCTAGGCGTGCTTTCGAAATCTTTTCATTCTATTTAAGCTTGCCTTTATCAATTATATTTATGATATATTCAAAAGATTTCCCAGCCCGGCTAATTGGTTAATTATAAGCCACTCTTGTTATACCCTCAGATAATTATAAGTTTTTAAAATCAGGCCATTCACTCGAGTCTGCTTATAAATAGGCCCTCGCAATCGCCTTTGCATGTGGAGCTCCGAGCTGGCATTAAAGTCAACTTTCGACTCGAAGGCCGCAACTGACAGAAACAATTTTAAAATGACATTTCATTAAAATTCTTAGTGCTGTCTTATATTTTTTTTCCTGCCTGTATTTTCTATTGATTTTCACCTGCAATTGAAAGCAAAGTGAGCGAGTGTGTGTGTGTGTGTGTTTGTCCTTTGTTCACACTGCACGTCCTGGCCTGAGGTCGCTGCTGGCTGCCCTGAAACTACTACAACTACAGAAGCCAAGCCAAGGCAACATGCTAAAAATGCCTACTAAATAGGCCTAGCAATATTATTAATAATTTAGAGCATGCGGCCCATGTCAGTTTAGATGTACGGACAGGTGGGCAGGCAGGCAGACCACCAGACAGTTGCCTGGCTCATGCTAATACCCTCGCCATTAGCTGGAAGTATTGCCCATGTAAATCCCATTTGCCGAAGCCCTAGCAAGGCTCCGTGTGTGTGTGTCGCCTGCGAATCTGTTTGCTCAGCTAATTGGCATTGCGGCTTTCTTTCGTCTTTATTTTATTCATGTAACTGGAAATTAAACTTAATTCCCGGCAAATTGTCAATGTGTAAGCCAAGTGCAAAGGCTGTTCAGGCTGTTGCATAAAACATTTCGCCGATTGAACATTCGCATGCAATGAATCGAAAATGGAATTCCAAATACATTTTTATTATAAATTAAAATGTCAAATTTACTCACAAATATATCTCTGTTTCGGACATTTGAGAGTTTCTTAAAAATGTCCACAATAGAGTAATAGATAGGAGACAGTTGGTGCTGAGTTGAATATTTGATTAAGTGACTAATCAATGAGCAGCTTAAGCTGTCCCAGTTATTCAATTAGAATTATTTCTATGATATGCGAACAGAATTGAATATGCAACTTGATATTGTGCAGAGCTAACTTTATAATCAATTAAGTTCTAGACAAAATGTCAGAGTTTTGTTTAGGTTCAATTATAAACTAAGTTATTTATTTTTTTTCTCCTTTATTTAACTTTTATTCAGCGTTGAGCTCATGCAATGTAAATGTGGGTTCTGAAAATATGAAGTCTATAAATTTTTTACATATTCTTAGCTCTATAATGTATACAGGACAACTTTAAGCTTTTAAATCGGCTTACTAAATTGTTCAGATAATATTTATGCAATAGGCAGAAGTAAGCGTGACAGACTCAAAAGAGTATATATGTATATAGGTTCTTGAGCCATGAGCTGAGTCGACTTAGCGCTAACCTTTTGAATAAAAATAAAATGTGTTATTTATATGAAAAAAAAAAAAAAAATTCCAATAATAAAATACATTCAAATACTCTCTAAAATTGTAAAATATATTTCTGTAGCAACAATATCTGCATCATTTTGTGTATAGATCAGTTGCCCTATAAAAAAGTTCTGCTTTTCGTTCTCAGTTATGACTGTCCTTCAAATATGGTTTATCCATGTTCACAATTTAATTATATTTTTGCATTTACTCTCTTCTTTTATGAGCTTTTAATATAATAAGCTGACCATATATAATGTATATAGTTCTTGTATTAGTATATATTATTCTTATATATTACTATAAACACAGGTAGGCGGATGGCCAGAGAGATGAAGAAAGCTTTATAGACAGTTGATTTTAGTATATAATTTATACAAACTGTAAAATGTACAAAAATATAGACTGTATGCTGCTAGGTAAGGTCTTTCAATATGAGCTATCTACTTTGCGAAAATGCTGAGTCTCAGACAGACATCGTTTCAATAGCTAAACATTACATAAAAGAAAGAATTCAACTGTCGATTAAAGGCATTTATAAATGCCAACTAGAAATTTTAGAGAGCAAAGGGTATATCAATTTCTTAGTAAAACAAAAACAAATATATATATATATTCATAGATTTGCAAACTATCTAAGATCACTCCCTCACACTCATACACACTCTGTCTCTCTTGTCTCATTAATCGACTGCGGATGATATCAAATGGAAATGCCATCAAATCCAGCGCCATGAAAACTCCTACTCAAATATTATAATTCCCTATATATGAGGTATCTAAGAAAATTAAACGGCATTAAGTGGCATGCTCCTACGAAATTCAAGGAAACCCAATTACAGCTGCATTGCGTCAGGGCTATATCTCTCTATATATATGTATATATATATACAGCTGACATGTCACATGCACTCAGCTGCCTAAGAGCAGGCAATAGAAACGGCGAATGCAACTATAAAGCGCAACTATTTGCTGGTTCGACTTCGCTGTCTCTCTCTCTCTCTCTATATATATATATAGAGCTGCACGATTTTATGCTTTATTTACGATCCACACGATGCAGCTAGGCAGCCAAAACACACACTCACACACACACATAGTCATAGAGACGATGCGGCACAAACGAAACATTTCATTTCCGTTCCATAAACAGTTTTGGCCGTTGGCTCAAGCAGAGGCAACAGGACTCCTTAGTGCTAGGCCAACATGCAACACCTTCGCCAGATAGTTGCACAGGTCGGAGTTAATTTCAAGCAGCTGCTCGCCTAGGCAATTTACAGAGCCCGAACACGCAAAACTCTTCAAGTGCTCGACCAGAGAGCCGATAGCCGACATATATTATAGGGGGAATAACCGGGAATCGGGAAGGCGGGAAGGCGGCAAGGCGGAAGGGGGGCAACGGGCACCAATGGGCGCTTTAAACTTGAAACTTTTTAATTTAGCGCATTTTCGACGGCATTATTACGATTGTTTACCCGAGCCCGAGCCCGAGTCTGGCCTTTGCCTTTGCCATTGTTTCGCCGAGTTTCGATTCTATTTTCAAGCACTTTCTGTTGAACTTTTCGCTGTTTGCATGCATAAATAACAACAGCAAAGCCGAAACTTTATGCCAATAGAGGCGCGCTAATGACTGCCAATTATCAGGTCGGAAATGCCTACAGAGAGCAGCCTATCCGGAAGCCTAGCTCACTCACTGTGCCCTCCATGCCCTGTCCTTTCCCTCTCTCGGCCGCTCTCTCTTTCAGAGTTCAAGTTTACATTCGAATCATTTACAGCTGTGAATAATTCCAATTGACTAAACATGTCAACAAAGTGTTTCAATTTTAAATAAAATCGAACAATACGAAAAACTACGAAATGCCCATCAAATATACCGAGAGACGTGCCCCGATCAGCGCTTGGGCGTTTGCAATCAAAACTCTTGTTCTGATCTCGCTGATGTGCCAGAAATGCTCTGCGCAGCGAGTCGATGTGCCAGCCGAAGTAATTGGTAAGTATATAATATCTTATAAAAGAAATGTTGAAAAAAAAATGTATATAAATATAATAATCTAATAATAAAATAATATATTAATATAAATAGGTTTTAAACAAATAGTATAATTTCTATAAATAAAAAAAAATAATAGTAGAACTTAAATTCAATATGCAGAGTTATAGGAACAATCCAAAATAGAAATTTTGACAAGAGTGAAAAACATTTGAGTTTGAACTAAATTAAAAATGCTAAAGAGACGTCTACAATAGGGAATCGGAGCCAATGAAGTAAACAGCTCCGAAGCAGTTAGACTTGAGCGACTCGACTCCATACAAAATCTGATCTTAACATTGACTTATTCTGCTCAAGAGCAGAACCAGAGCAGAACCAGAGCAGAACCAGAGCAGAGCCCAAGCAGAGCCAAAGCAGAGCCAAAGCAGAGCCAAAGCAGAGTTAAAGCAAAGCCACAGCAGAGCCAAAGCAGAGCCAAAGGAGAGCCAAAGGAGAGCCAAAGCAGAGCCAAAGCAGAGCCAGAGCAGAGCCACAGCAGAACGAAAGAATAGCAGAGCAGAGCTATAGGCAGAGCCAGAGCATAGCCAGAGTTGAGCCAAAGCAGAGCCAGAGCAGAGCCAAAGCAGAGCAAAGTTAAAGCACAGCTATAGGGAGAGCCAGAGCATAGCCAGAGTTGAGCCAAATCAGAGTCAGACCAGAGCGAGAGCAGAGCCAGAAAAGAGGCCAATAGGCAGAGCAAGAGCAGAACAGAGCCAGAGCAGAGCTATAGGCAGAGCTAGATCACAGCCAGAACCTAGCCACAGCTCAACTAGAGCAGATCTATATGCAGAGCTATTCACAGAGCAAGTGAACAGTCATGAAACCATATACTTACATGCAACAATTTCCATATTAAAATCGACAAACAAAATATCAAATATAATAGAAAACAAAACAAATAAAATTTTCTTTATAAAAAATGTATATATATCTATATATCGCATATCATATAAAACAATTTATCTTTTTTATAAAACAACCCCAACAAAAAAACTTTAATTAATTACTACAGATATAAACTAAAATTAATTTCGTACAATGTTTAAGAACTCGCAGGATAATAGCATTCAGGAGTAAAACAAGCGCATATAATCCCACAATAAAGCGCAACAATTAATACCATAATAAATATCTGAAATTCACTCTCTCAATTGTCGATTAACGCACACTTTGAACATAATACAAAAAAGAATATATATATATGAATATATGTGCATAAATCCAAATGATAGCAAAACAAAATGAAATTATTCGCATTATAATAGGCTTCTCGTCTCTCTTTTTCTTTGTGTCCTGCCACCAATTAACATTGATTCGTTGGGCTTATTAATATGACAAAGTGAATCCTCTGCTCTATTACAGTTGATCCCAAATTCAGCTATCCAATTGCGAATGTGACAGCGCCGGTGGGACGTGACGCCTTCCTCACATGCGTCGTGCAGGACCTGGGACCGTATAAGGTACGAAACAGCTCCATCAAATTACAGATAACCCCCCCAATATATATACATATAAATGTGGATATACCGATTCACGGCGCCCTCGGCATCTGGCCTCTCGGCTCAATTACACACTCAATAAGCAGCCACAAAACCCCAACCGTTCGCATTAATATTCATTAGCATTTTAGCTACAGCCAGACGAGCGTATAATCTCAAAGACCAAATCTCGACACCCGAACGCCCGGACACCGACACCGACACGGACAGGGGCAGGACCAACCCAATTGAAGGGAATGGAAATGAAAGTGAAAACAAAAACGAAAACAAAACATAAATAGAAATATGCAGAGCTTAGCAATAACAAAAGCGAAAATCACATAAAAAGTAATTGAAATATGAATGCGAATGTGTTAAGCACTGGAGAGAGAGAGAGAGAGAGAGAGAGAGAGAGAGAGAGAGAGGGAAAGAGGGAAGGTAAGCAGTGCTTTGGGTGGTTTAAGGTGATGATGGTTGCTTAGGGGTTCGACGCGTGCTACATCATGCCAGCTGTCTCTCTCCCTCACCCTCACCCGTACCCTCTCTCTGTCTCTGTCTCTGTGATGTCTCAAAAGCCAGAAGGTAAAGCAGCACTGAAGCGCAAAGCTTTGTTCTATCAGCAACAACATCGACAAGGACGCCTCCCCTAAGCCAGCGCCAACCCCTCCACCCTCCACCCTCATGCACAATTAAGCGTTATGCTGCTTAAAGATAATTGAGCAGGCACTTGGGTATAATTACTTATTTTATGCTGACAGTATTTCGGTTATTTTCCCGACCAGGCCGAAAAGTTAAATTCCATGTTCAATAATTCATTAGCCATCGATGGATATACGCATATATCTTTGTTAGCTCAAATTGAAATCGAAATTAACTAAAATGACTTGACGTGTTAACATGTTCGCTCAGCTGAGCCCTCAAATTGTTTTCCGACTTCCGACACATTTACACATGCAAAGTGCTCTCTCTGTGTGTGTGTGTGTGTGTGTGTGTGTGTGAAAGGGTTATGGAATTCCTGGGAACCTGTGGGACTGCCTATTAAATGTACAATGTATGTATATATACATATATATAGCTAGGCTCAGATTGCATGCTGCGTGCTTTATCGCATAATAATTTACCCGCGTAATTGTACAATTACAAGCGTGTGTGTGTGTGTGTGTGTTTGTGTGTGCGTGACAAACTCAACCAGCTACTTAATACGTCTCTTAAATATTTTGATATAGTTCTTGGAATACATTTCCCACTAATAGCGGCGCAGTGCATGCCCGTGATTTAATAGTGCTAGAGGAATGCAGATTAGATAATTAGTTGAGGGCCATGCGAAGTGGATTTAAAACTATGAAAATGTTCAAATTAGAACTAAATTGAATAGATGTAAAAATAAATAATAATATAAATAGCAAAATAAATGAATAGATTTATAAATATATTGTTGACATATATATCATTGCTTAGAAAAAGATAGAATAAAAGCAATTACAATTAAGTAATTAGTAATTGCTTTCGACTTTGACAAACAGAGACCTCAAAAAATGAATTTAAAAGTATAAATACTCCAATATTACAATTTATTTAAGTTAAAATATTAAAAACTAAAATTTATAAACAAAATAAATATATATATTAAATTAATTAAATATATTTAATATATTTTAAAAAAATGTGTAAATAAATAGAAATTATTTTAATTAAAATAAATAAAAAAATATATATATATATTAAATTAATCAAATAAATAAAATATATTAAAAAAAAGAATAAATAAATAAATATTAAAATGGGGCAGACAACTAAGATTAATTACTTAAATTACCGACTTTCGACTGCAAACAGAAGGCATCAGAACAGATTTTAAATATATCTACCAAGATACAAAAATATCATAAAAATTAAATATTATCTGATGTATAAAATAAAGTCTAAAATTACGATAAAATCATATACAATAAAAGCAATCGGTGTGGAAAATTCGGTGTGGAAAATTCTAACCAAAACTAAAAATATAATCCATACACCACTATAGTAGATAACATAATAATTTGCTTTAAATTTCTCATCAAATTTTAATTCTCTTTATTTTGGAATACAAACTTTTGCTGAAAAATATATTCATTGAAAATCATCTAGGTAAAAACGTATTTTATTTCCCAAGCAAATTTGATTTCATATGCATATCTTTTGAGCAACAGGCAACTATAAAGCAAATATTGAAGATTTTGTTATTTGAGAGCAAAATTATTTGCATGCAGACCAAAAACTAATGCTATGTATACTGAATTCAATTCAATTCATACTCAGATTCAAGCTCAGATCCTCATTCAGTTGCCTAAATACTTCGAAAACCTATCAAAAGTATTTCAAAACTTTGACGAAATTATTTAATAAAATTATAAATAAGATAAATAAAAAAAAAGTATTTTCTATTTTAATCGAAATCAATTTAAAACTTAATTTCACTCGAATTTAGAGAAAACATTTTTATTTTTTTTTTATTTTAAAATTTAAAGAAATTATTTTATTTATACATTTCGTATAAATATGAAAATCAATAGACATAGTTGATTGTCCTTCTTTTTTTATAAGCTTCCCAGTCAGACAACAGCTGCTGATAGCTACACAAGTTCTATACAGACAGAGCCCCAAACATAGCCCCCGCTATTTGATTTAAGCTAGTCTAACAAACTGCCAATTAAACGCCCTCTGATACAATCAAATTCTGTTGTTCCTCCCACACACACACACACACACACACACACATATAGGTGGCGTGGCTGCGTGTCGATACGCAAACGATTTTGACTATACAAAATCATGTAATAACCAAAAATCAACGCATCGGCATTGCCAACTCGGAGCACAAGACGTGGACAATGCGCATCAGGGACATCAAGGAGTCCGACAGGGGCTGGTGGGTGCCAAAAACTAAATTCAAATTAAAGAAAATTTATATTTTCTGTATAATATTTATAGGTATATGTGCCAAATAAATACGGATCCGATGAAAAGCCAAATGGGCTACCTGGACGTTGTGGGTAAGCGAGCAGCAAAAAATACTTTTCCATTTCGTTTGGCAAACAATCTTACGCCTCGTTGCCAGGGCGGCGCGCCATTGTTCGCACTCGGTTTTCCACGAATAAAAACTTACAAAAAGAAATGCTATAAAAATAAAAATAAATTTATATATACGAGTGCAGCAACGGTGGCAACAAAACGTTTCCGCGCGTACGAAATGTAGTTCGCTGCATGGTTTATGAAATTTCACTGGGTAATGCCAAGCACCCCCCTACTGCCCTCTTTGTGGCCCAACTCCCTTGCTTAAACATGTTTAACCATCCACTGAACCGCTAAAATTGTTGATTTTGAATTAAAACGACGCCCGATGCAAAACCCAGAGCCAAGAAATGCGTTCGGCCTACGAAATGGCAGCTGCTGCAGCTGCAGCTGCGACTGCGAACTGGTTGTCCATTTGTGGTCTTCAAATTGACCCACCGCCCATGCCCACCCCCACACCCATCCCATCCAACAGGCTAAATACCTTTCGCTGGCAAATCTAAATCAACGCGCTAAATATTTTAGCCGCCATGCAGCCCGGGACTTGGCGCGCTGCGGACGCCAAACACGAAAAACTATAATCAACTGTGTGTATTTGCAGTGGATAATCAGCGCACCGTCGCACCACACAGCAACAGGAAAAGGAACGAGCACCGTTCGATAGGGGTCAGCAGCGATGGTGCCGGCGGCGGGCCGACAGTTGGCGCTGATGATTTTCGTGACCAAGTGCAGTTAAACAGCCGACGACAAACGGACGGCAGCGGCCGCGCAGCTACGTCCGTTTGAATGCCATTTCCCACACACACACACACACACATACACATACGGACATACATTCACACATAAACACACCCACACTCTGAGAGTCATACAAAAGCTATGCCACTCTCTGGCCGGCATTTAAGCTGATGAGCGCGCTGCAGCTCGCAAATTTTTGCATGCACAACAATTTCTGCTTATTAAACAAACATTAAATATGAAAATTGAAACAGATGGAGGCATATGACTGACTGCACAATACTCGTTCGTGCTTTATAAGAGCAGATATCAATATATTTCCATTTGCCATTACTCAACGTGGAGCAAGTTAAGAGTGATCAAACTGAGCGCTTGAAGTGTTGTAGATTTAACAAACTTTAGATTATTATGCATATTGATATTTTATTATGTAGTCAATTCTGTTAAATTATTAATCACTAATGACAGAAAATTTTCTAGTCTGAATATATTAATTTGAGCTGATTTTTACAATATTTTCGCAAAAAAATATAAAAAAATTATTTTTTCCTTCATTCGTATATTTTGTATATGAACAATTTGCATAATTTTTTTAAGAGAATAAAAAAATAAATAAAAAATAAATAATAAAAATAAATATTTAAGAAAAATACATAAAATAAAATAAAGCAAATAACTAAATAATAACTAAATAATTAATTTATAAACTGAAAGCACAATTCCAATTTCAATAGCAACGAAATTACTTGCCTTTACATCCATAGACATTGCTCATAATTAACAATAACAAATATACTCTCTTTACTTTGTGAATTAGTAATACAAGACAAAAATAAATATTAAACATGAAGCAAACTGATTTTTATAGAAAAAAAAAAGTACAAAAAAAAATAAATAAATTACCAAATTAAAATATAATTAATTCGGCTTTCATTAACAAGGTAGCAGTTAATGAGACTTAAAACTTTCAAAATCTCTTTTTAATTAATAAAATACCAAAATAAATTGAAAGAGCTTACTTCTTTCGTGTGCTGCCGAAATAATTCCACAATTTATGGTGGTTGACTGCCTGAAAGTAGAAGAGCAAAATAAATTAAAATTACATCAAAATTTCAACGTTAATTTTTGTATTTTAAATAATTTTTCTGTTTATTTATATTAAATATTAAAAATTATATATTTTTTAATTTCTCTATATATTTATATTAAATATTAAAAATTATGTTCTATATATGTATATTTTTTTAGATATACTAAATACTAAATACTACTCAATGCATTAAGTCCCCTTGTCCCCCACATTTTCCACTTGAGTCCACAAGTTTCTGGCTCTGACTCAATATTCCACTGATCGTGCGTTTATCCCTGACTCAACTCTCAGTCGCATATAATTGTTACCCCTCGTATATATATTTATTGCAGCTCTTTAGCCGCTTCGACTGTTGCGCTCTGCTCAAAGCAAGTCCTATTGAATTTTTATCCCTTGTCATTCATTCAAGCCTTTCCCCGCCCTGCTCTGCCTCTAACCTTGGGCACTTAATGACCGTTCAGTGGTTAGCGCAGTTGGATACGTCAGACTTTTACTCACTCTCTCGCCCTCTCTCTCTCTCTCTCTCTCTCTCTCTCTCTCTCTCTCTCTCTCTCTCTCAGTCTCTGTCTCTCCCCACATAACAAGCTGTTTGTCAACACCAGCACATTTTTTGGTCATTTACTGACCACATAATTGCGGCATATTATATCCCTATACAACAGTCGCCTATTCCACCTCCCCCAACTCCCCCCCTGCTGCACCCACTGGCCCGCTTCATTGTTCATTTCAGCTTTCTGCTGTCGCCCCTTGATATTTCAACGGCATTATTACGTTTTCCTGGTTCATAGGTTTTCCGCTGAGGTCGCAAACATTGCCCGCTGCGGTCGTGGTCATATTACGTGTATATATAATTTTTTTGCTGTTTTCTCTGCTTCTCTGATTTTGTGTGAAAAGTTTGTCCTTGTTGAACAAAGGCGCAGACAAGGATATCTTTTGGGACGCATGAATATGAATCAGATTGCCAGCTGAGTGAAAAATGAGTGCAAATTATTTAAATGCAATATAAAGAAAACATTTTTAAATACAATGCGAATGCAGCTCATATTATATATGATTCTCTCTCTCTCTCTTTTCATGTGTTATGCAATGGCATTCTTCTTCTTCTTTTTTTAAATATTTTGTTATAAACATTATCTGACAACGACGACCGTCTGGCGGCCTCGATTGGAATGCCAAACCCGATTGCTGCAACTGAAACTGCTATTGCCGCCGTTGCTGCTGCTGCTGCAGTACCGCCGGATATCCTAGATTATCCTACAAGCACGGACATGGTCGTACGGGAGGGCAGTAACGTGACGCTCAAATGCGCTGCTACCGGTTCACCAGAGCCGACAATTACATGGCGACGTGAAAGTGGAGTGCCCATCGAGTTGGCCAACGGCGAGGAGGGTAAGTTAGCATTGGGACCAACTTTTTTGGGTTTGGAGTATCGCCATGGTCATATGCATGCATGACTCGCTCTCTCTCTCTCTCTCTCTCGCTCTCGCTCTCCCTCTCTATATAATTATATGTTTGTGTGGGTGTATAAGCCAGTCTCGGTCTGTGTATGCGAGTGGTAAGTACTTTCTGCTGTTGTGCTGCCGCCGACTGCTGCATGAGGTTCGCCAGCCAACATTTTGGAGTACTTTTACACAAAAAGGTAGCCAACGGCTGGGTTATGGCCCAGCAGACAAGTGCACAACGGCCAAGCACTGGCGGCTACGTGGCCAAAGCACCCGAACGAGCACCTGTTCCCAGCCAGTTTTCAAACCTGCATATTTTCGCGACTGTCGATGTGTTGGTGTCGACGCAAACCCTGCCCTCAGCTCAAGCTGATGATGACGTTTGATGGCTGCACTGACAGAATTAGCGAGTGGCCAGCCGCTCGAACCTGTGTCCCAGCCGTTGCCATTCTAATTGGCCTTGAGCGCGTCTCGTGTTGCGGAACCTAAAAACTCAATTGTTTGTCGATCAAGTGATTCACAGCAATTTAGTTGTTCTGCAGTCAAGTTAGCCTTGTGATAGTAGCTTAACTAAATCTAAATTGGTTGAAATTGGCATTGAATACACTCGTGAATAGTTTTAAAATGCTTATAAACGTACATAATACTTTAAATGTTTAGAGGAAAGCTCTCATACTCAACGATATACTCATTATGTTATTCATGAATACACCCATGAATACACTCATGAATAAATTATTTCAAAAATTTTAAAGACTTCATTTTTGCATAAACTCATGAATACATTCATGAATACACCCATGAATACACTCATGAATAAATTATTTCAATGATTTTAAAGACTTCGTTTTAGCTTACACTCATGAATACATTCATGAATACATTCATGAATACACTCATGTCTACTTCCAATCATAATATATTTATGAATGCACTTATGAAAAAATTCATTTAAAAAATAACAATAGTGCATTTTTGCATACATTCATGAGTACACTAATGAATATAATCATGAATACACTAATGTCTAATTCGATTGAAGTCTTTAATCTAATTTTTGAATACACCCATAAATATATTTATGTAGACACTCTTGGATATACTCTTGATACATACTACTATCGCGAATTAGTATTCATAATACATAATGGAAAACATTCATAAATATACCCACAAATATTTTCATATATATATTTAATCTTTAATACATCGCTTGAATATTCTCATAAATAGGAGTTTATCATGAGAAAATCTATTTTAATACATATTTTTTGCAAAATAATAACAATGAATACATTCATGAATACTTTCATAACTAAAGCAATGAGTGTGTTCTAATCAGTATTTATATAAGAAAATCATTCTTAAATACCCCCACAAAACACTTTCGAATACAAACGACCCCATTTAAATGCATTTCGAATCACTCCTGCAATATTCACTCTACTCATAGTCTCATAGTCTCGTATTATTCATATACTATTAGACTTGAATAAACACGCTTATCACTGCATCTTGGTGTTCTTTCATCTGCTGTCGCACTGTGAATGCATTTCTGCTGCAATTAACTGGCAAACATGAACTAAGCTTTTAAGCTGCTAACTCATTAAGGCAAACATTATTAATTTCGCTCAGTGTAGTCCATTGCATGAGCTATGCCACATAAACAGGTCGAGCCCCATCAAAGTCCCACACGAAAGGCCGATATCAAAGGTTGCCTAGCGCTAAAAAAAGTGCAGACCCACGGAATGTAAAAACAAAAAACTGAAAAAAGAGAAGCGGTCAAAAAAATCAGCATTAATAGAACAAAAGTTGGCAAAATGACCTTTTCACCGGAGCTTAAATGTCTGCTACCCTATAGAGGTCTGTCCAGTTGTAGCATTGAAGTGCCCGCCATGCTTTTAATAATCTGCGATAGATGTTTGTGTGCTGCTGTTAAGCTATTATGTGTGTATATGAGCTTAATGAGTCGCCAAGGCTTAACCGAAGTTAAATATTTAAATAAAAGAATTTTTTTAAATCTTATATGCACAAATAAATACAAAAATACATTTTTTTTTTTTTTTAAATATGTAGAAAATTGTCTTTGTATAAAGTTAACTTCAAGATTTGTAAAGTTTTCTCTTGTGGTTTCATAATAATAAAACTAAAATATTAGATTGAGGAACAGAAGAGGCTACGATATTCTTCAGTTTGCCAATATTGCAAAATATTTAAAATAATTTTATTTTATTCTTAAAATTGGAATTCATAAGAAGAAAGCCATATCCCATTACTAAGAAATATGTATTAAAGGCAGTAAACGAAATCAATTAATTAAGAATAAATCTTAGTTTTATTATTTAAAATCGAATTTTCAAAAAGATTCAAATTCGTAACAATAACAATATAAGGGCAGTAACAACATATTATAGCCCTAAAAATTAATTATTTATAAATATTTTTCAAGAATTAATCTTAAAATTTAGCTGAATCCCAAAATACAAAATAAATAACAATAAAAATATATACAAATTTTAAAATACAAAATAAACAACACTGAAAATATATACAAATATAAGTGACAATAAAGCATGATTTCATGTTTTAGTTTATTTAAAGAAAAATTTAAAAGAAAATAATATATATATTTAAGTTTTTCAAGAATAAATCTTCAATTAATTTATATCACAGCCTTCTGTTGCTTAGGAAAACCTCCATAAAATTATAAGCTTATAAGCGTATTTCGAGTGCGGCTCTGTGTTTTTTTAAAGCTCTCATGAAGTTCGTTTTGTTTTCAAATTGCCTGCATCGTTAGTGGGGTAAAAGTTTCGTTTTTCATTTGAAATTTGATTATTTGGTTTGGCTGCTCAAATGAAATCGTGGCGCCCGACTACAGTTTTTCCAATTTTTTGTTTTTGTTTCTGTTTTTTTTCCGCTATTTTAGCGTGGCGCGACTTTGCTGTTCATTTCAACAAAATTACACGTTTTTTCGTGGCTATTACGTTTAATGACCGCACAAAAAGTGTGGCTAATAAGCAATGCGGCGGGTCTATACTAATATTAAAGCCGAACTCCGAACCGGCGAACGGCGACCGGCGACTGGCGACCTGTGACCTGGGCGAAATCAATAAATGAAATATCAGCTTATTAGCCATAGGAGCATTTCCCGCTCCATACATAACTATATCAAGCGCAAACTAGCCAGCACTTCCGTTTCCGTTGCACCCAAACACACACACACTCACACACACGCTCACACAGAGAGAAGCAAATAGAGAACATAACCATATCATGATCCTGATGCACTTGCAGTCTGCGCTGCTACCGGCTTAGCCGACCAACTACTATGCAATTTATATAATAAAAACCGAGTTCGACTATCAAAACAGGATATTTGCGTAAACCTTGCAGCCAGCCACCCATCTAATTCCCCCGTGCCCGGCGCCCTCCTTTGTGTAGGCCACTTCGCATCGTGGGGTGCCCAGCATCATAAAAGTCGCTAAAAGTTTTCGCTTTTGTATGCAACTTTTGTTGTGCAAAATAAACCCAACTGCCAACTAGCTGGCCGGACAGCAAATGCATGAAAGAGCTTAGCAAAATGTAATAACTATCATTACATGGCTAAACATTCTCTGTGGCTACATTCTGTAGACCCATTTGCTGTTACAGCTGTTGTAATTGCCTGAAAGGGATTATTTTTGACAAGAGTCTGAAAGATAACTGGCCAAGCAGTTGTTAAATGGAGTTATCTAAATGGAATCAATTAAGATTTTTATTTTTGGATGATTTAAGGGGCTTTCAAGAATATAACGGTAATCATAATCGTAACCAAAATCAGAATGACTACAATAAAAATAAAGTAAATTATATAGGATTTATGTAATTCAATATGTAAGGGTACAAGGGTAGACTTCACCAATTTGCGAATGCCCATGCTGATACTCTAGAGAATGTCACGTTTTAGAATTTTTTAGACTTCATATTTTATGTAATAAAATATGAAATATGTAATAAAAATTTCACGGTATGTTTAAATAAATATAATATAATTAAATCATGCAAAAATAAATATTAGATATAAATTAAATATATTTTATAGCAATTTATATGTCAGGGACATAAAAAATTTATTGTTTAATTCAATTTATTTACTAAACCAAAAATATTTTATATTTTTCTTTATTATTTATTTTTTAAGTTTTGTATTTTATATTAGGACATCAACAAAATTATGTACATAATATTAATATAAATTTTAAAAAATATTAAATTAAAATTATGTCAGCTTAGGAAATATGTATAAAATTTATAAATATATTTAAATGCAATTTTTAAGTTTAAGAAATTATGGATGTATTTTTTAAATATTTATAGTATTTTGTATAGAATATTTTTTATGTATTTCTTTTGTTATTAAATAAAAAATATTTATTATAATTTTGTATTATATATTTTTATTAAAAACTTCCATTAAATAATTATTTGGTACGTTTATATCCATATAAATGTCCGAGATTTATTTGATTCACATTTATGGTTAGTATTACATTATTTTGAAGACTTACTAAGCAACACTATGTTAAAAAAAGAAGAATAAAATATAGCTCAGGCTTAAACCAACGAACCAATGATAGCACCATATGGTAATTATCTAATATTATGATATGCAAGCACAGAGCAAGGTTTGAGAGCGAGAGAGTTGAGTTCGAGCGCAATGATTGGTATTATAAATTGAAACGAACATGAGCATGTATGAGCGGAGAGCCGGTGTGAGAGACAAAAAGTTGTAGTTTCTGTATGAAAAGAGCAACGACAACACAAAATAGTGACTCGGCGCGCTCTGAGCATAATCAAATAGATAAGAGTAGAGTTGCATCAAAAACAGCTCCTTCCAAAAATTACAAAGACATATATTGTATTACTGATAATTCCCTTAAATTATCATACTTCCTGTAAGCAGTAGCCAGCATTGAGGGCACTGATCTGATCATACCTCAAGTCAAGCGACAGCATATGGGCGCCTATCTGTGCATTGCTTCGAATGGAGTGCCGCCCTCAGTGAGCAAGAGGATAACACTTGTGGTGCATTGTAAGTATGGCAAACTTATATAAGACTAATAGTCCCAAAAGAAAAATATATTTAATAATTAGTATAACAATAATTCAATTCATATAATTATATATTTTTTATATTTCTTTATATATTTTATAATTTAATTTCAGTTCCGCCAATGATCAGTGTGCAGAATCAACTAATTGGCGCTGTGGAAGGCAAAGGTGTTACACTGGAATGCCAATCGGAAGCATATCCCAAGTCAATTAACTATTGGACACGTGAACGTGGAGAGATTGTGCCACCAGGTAAATAAATTGAAATAAAACTATAACATAAAATATTAAGTTGCTTGAGATATACTCTAAAATTATATCAATTAACAATAAAATCTCAATTAGAGGCATTTATAGAATTTATTTATAAATTACTTTCATAAATTCCATCTACCAATGTCATTTATTAAATATATTCCTTGACAACCTTTCGTATCATGAAATATTCGAAATGCCAAACTAAGTTTTCGTAATGTGACTAGTTTTCTAGCTGTCGCACAACTCCTGACATTTTACTGTCAAATATGCTAATGAAAATTATCATTAAACAATTCATAATCCGCGACAAACGCATTACCAGGCAACAGCCCATTCATGTGCTCATATGTGTCTGCGTTAGAGTCCCAATGGATAGCGACCCCAAAACTGGCAAAAGCTAACCCAAATAGAATTACCAGCTGATGACCGTTGAGTGCAGAGTTGGCGCGAAAAAACTTTTTAATTAGCTGATTTAGTAATACGAGTACGAATTACATTTGGAACTCAAACCCAGCCCGGATAGTCGACTCCCGGTCAAACCAGACCTAATGACGGCTTTCAGCCACACTTCAGCGGTTTCTCTGTCTGGGACAGTGTGTGTGTGTGTGTGTGTGTGTGTGTGTGTGTGTGTGTGTGTGTGTCTGTCCCCTGAAGCTGAGCGGCGGACAAGTGCAGCGTCGAGAAGAACAATTTATGGGTTCATATACTCTGAGAACTTTTTAAATGGGCATATGTGTTTATGCAAATGTAAATGGGTAGAAAAACTCATCTGAATATTCTATTTTAAATAAATAATTTAATTTCAATTTCTGAAAAGCCTGAATATCGGAAAATATAAAGGGATCGAAATGCAATTTTATATAGATTTTCCCTTATATATTACGCAGCTTAAACTTAATATTTTATTTCAACATAAAAATTCTGTTCTATATAAATTTTCTTTAAGTAGGAAAAAAATGGAAAATAATAATACAATAAAGAATTAAAATTAGAAACAAAAAAAAAACAAATTTTAAAGTAGAAATATATAAAGCAATAAAATATTCAAAAATTAAACAGGATAATAAAGGAAAATAATTAATATAATAACTATGAAAATAAATAAATATAATTTAATAATAAAATAATAAAATATGATATTAAATTAACATAATTAAAAATAAAATAATAAAAAAGATAAAAATTTAAATAATTTAAAAATAATATGTGATCTTAAATTAAAATAATATAAAATAAAATAATAAAATATGTTAAAAATTAAAATAATTTAAAAATAAAATAATAAAAAATGATAATAAATTAAAAATAATTAAAAAATTATCTTAGTATTATAACATTTTATTATAATTTATTTATTTTATTAAAATAATGTATTATAATATAAACATAATAAAACAAATAATAATAATAAATATTAAGCTGTCTCCCGACTTTCAGCAGTCCATCTCCCAGTCGTTCATTCCCTTCCAGCACACGCTCAATTGTTTCATTTAACATTTTGCCATAAATGTAAATAAATAAATTTCATTTGCACTTTATGCTCGCCTATCTCTTAACTGCCAAAGTCCCCCCCTTAGCACTCCCCACTAGCCGCCTCCATTGACTGTCATGAAGTTCATGCATTCATTTACCAGTCCAGCTCGCCTGTCAACGACATTCTGCACACTTTACCTACTTTCGGGCAGTGCGCGTGACATGCTTTTAATTATTAAATAAAGCAAAATTTCAATTATATATTAATTAGTTGATTATTTTTCTGAATTATGCAAACGATGCATTTTTTGTTTGTTTTTTTTTTTTGTTTATTGTCCTGCAGGTGGCAAGTATTCGGCCAATGTTACAGAAATCGCAGCCTATCGCAGCTCCATGAAATTGCATATCAATCCGCTATCGCAGGCCGAATTCGGAGCATATCGTTGTGTGGCCAAAAACTCGCTGGGCGACACAGATGGCACCATCAAGCTCTACAGTGAGTAGTGCCTGAAGTTTGTTTATATTCAAGTTAGTTAGGGATTCTTATGCTTCCCACAGGAATTCCACCAAATGCCGTCAACTATGTAGAGAACTTTGAGGCGAGACATAAAGGTGAGTGAAAAAATGGAAATTTTAATTTGAAGTCTACAGTTGAATGCAGGAGAGGGATGGGAGAATGTTCACGGTATTCAGTTCAGTAAAGATCATCAAAGATTTGAGAGTTAATGTCCAGTGGTGATTCTGGGAGCGAGATGAGAACAGGAATTAATTATTGAGTTAAGCAAAAATTCATAAAAGTGTGGAACTATGGAACTAGAACTAAAGTAAATGATATCATTCCATAGTTCCACACTTTCATTCAGTGCTAGTTCCACAGCTTCAACGCTTTCTACCTGTATCGAGTCAGAGGCCAACCCTTGTGGTCTTGCGGAAGCCAAAGCACTGCTGAGTTCAAGGGTGAGAGTTGGCGCGCGAAAAGCGAGATTTAATAGCCACTCGGCATAAATTTAAGATGAGCGGCAAATATTTCACTTTGCCCGGCTGGAAGCGAAAAGAAAGAAAAATAGAAACAAAACTGGGAGCTGGTAGCAGGAGAGTATAAATAATTCATTTGGCATGCAAATCCGTTTCAAATCGTCAACGCCACAGAAACAGGTGAAGAGAATCCGCTAACTGAGTTTGGGGTTTCCAGCAAGAAAAATGCAAATGGAAATCGGGAATGGAAAAGCAACAAACTTTTGCTGCAAACCTACAAGTCTTTTATAAATATGCATTAAGTACAGATACTTTTGAAAGCCGTCGAAAAATGAACTAAAACGCAATTCCAATATTTCACCTCCTCACCTCGAATAAAAAACTAGGAAAAAAGCGCACGAAAAGCTCCGAAATGTATCATTCGTCCCGGGCGCAGGAGCACAGCGGCGAGGACACTGAGAATCCCGGTAAGCGAAAAGGTAAGCCAAGTCAATGTGCCCATCTCTTGGGCTTCTGTGGGTGTGTGATTAGGGTTACGGGCCATATTTCAAGCATTTATGGTCGACTGGCAACGCCCGCCCAGTGCCAACCTTTGCCTCTGCCACGGCTTAACAGGCCACTTGAGACGGAACAAAATGCCATAAAAAAAGCAACTTCGGGACATTGTGAGCTGTTTAACAGATTTTCACACTAATTTGCAAGCCGCAAGACCAATCAAAAACGAAACCAAACCACCAAAATTTAAGCTAGCTAGAAAAAGGTTGTGCAAATAAGAGGAAACACAGAGAGAGAAAGAGAGAGAGAGAGAGAGAGAGAGAGGGAAACGTAGCATACTTTTTCGGGCGCAGGTAAAACTTTTGCCCTGCATAATTGTATATCAATAAACACGCTCGGCTTGGCTCTCGGGCAATTTAATGATTTGTAAATACTTGGCCACAATCAAATAAATTCTATTGTGGCAGTAAAATGTGGCTTAAGTGCTCCAAGTTTTGCTTTCTTTCTCCTCGTCCTCCTCTTCTCTTTCTATTTTTATGGCCTAATTGAGCTGTGCAGTTGAATGAAAAAAGTTGAGAAGTTAAATTAAATGCGAGCTCGTTTTCTTTCCGGGATATTTCTAGTGAAAAGTCAAGTTGGTAAATGATAGAGAGCATTCCAGCAGTTTTGTCTGTCTGTGCTGCGCTGAGCTTCGTGGCCGCAGCAAAGTGTTGGCATATGTCAGTTAACGTAGTCATGAAATCACCGCCCAGCTAATCACTTGAACGAAGCGAAGCTAGCCACCCACAGAACATCACTCGACAAGCTTAGCCAATTTCCGCTGCTAACCCGCCAAGCCCATTAACCGTTTTCCACTCTCTGCCCCCCGTTCCTTAGCCGATTTGAGTCTCAGTGCCGAGGGTATTGACAACATGTACGGAGCATCGGCAGCTGTGTCCCAGCATCCCAGACACACTGGACAGGCGCTGAGCTGGCTGTGTCCCGCGCTGCTGCTGCTGCTGCTCGTGATGTGGCGGCAAACGTTGACATTGACGAGGCAACAGCGAAAAACTCAACTGGCATTGTTGCCACAAACACTGACACATGTTTGACATAGACGCGAATCGTTAGCAGAGATTAGTCAACAGCACGAGCTGGAGCTCGAGTTGCGATGATGCGGTGTTTGGCTTGATTGAGCTTGTCAATTGGCCAAAAGCTGCTGCCCTGATTTATGGCACGTGGCTTAGTTAAAGTTGAACGAGAAAAAAATATACATATATCATAAAAAATATATACGAATAAGAGTTGTAGCTATAACTATATATAATGATAAGTCAACCAGGCTTCCTAACTCCCCCATACGCGAGCATGTTTAAGCTGTTAAATCTTAGCCATAAGTTTAGCTTAAATTGAGCAGAATGTAATATACACAAGAAAACAAAATATGTCAAATATATTCATACATAATACGACACATGTACATAGCAGTACAGCAAAGTGAGTTTGTCGCGTTAAGAGTTCGTTTATATTGTAAATTTCTATAGGCCATGTGGACATCATTTAAAAAGAGAGAGACTGTATGTGTGCAAAGTAATTGAATGCGAAATTCAAAGTATTCAAATTAACTAGGATTTAAGGCAGCACTCGAAACGGGCGGAGCTGAATAGCAGATGCAAATAAATAAAAAAAATATATAAAATGAAATATTCAAAGAAAAATATCAACAAGTTTATAGAGCACAAGAGCAGAAGCTGCGTGAGTGTGAAATATGAATTTTTTTTTTTTTTTTTTTTTTTTAAAAATATATATAAAAAATTAAAATAAAAATATAATCATATATAATATGTATACGCCGGGTGGAGCAAAAGTAATCATCGATTTTATTTAAAAAAATAAAAATTAAAAAAACGTATTTTATTGCTGTAATTATTTATTTATTTTTTTTTTTTATACATAGTTTCTTTTATTACATTAATTTTTTATCACTTTTCTCCCTGTTTTGATATTTTTCTATTTTTTTTTTAATATTCAATATATTTTATATTTTATTTTTCATTATTTTATATTTTAGCTAAAACAATAAATACTCAAAGAAATATTCTGCGTTTGCTTCACTTCACAATTATCAGCATTTGGCAAACGTTTTTGGCTGTTTACTTTTGCCTCACCCCGTATATTTGCACTTAGTAATGTAGTCTATTGAGATTAAAATCTAGTCAATATTCTGTTAATTGCATTAAGTTCTTCTCTTCCGCTTCCCGGCTCAACATCCGTTCCACTTTAAAAATTAAAATTATGAAAAAAACGATAAATAAATATACTGCATACATATCATTTATAATTAAAAAATATATTTATAAATATATATAACGCGTTAATTATTTGTTCGGCAAACAATATAAAATTTCAATTATAAATACAGTCTTAAAAAAAAAAAACAAACAAACAAATAGTTCAGTTAATAATGTAAAATACGTAGTATATTAACAGCACAAGCAAACATAACTTGAAACAAAAAAACTGCGGCACAGCTTAAATAAATGAAAGTTTAGTGCGAGTCTTTAACCAATTAATAAATATATATATGTAAAACAAAAACTGTTATTTAAAAACCAAATAAAATGAGTTGAGCAAATATATATAAATAAAAATATATATATATTATAGTCAAGCTACTCCAATGTATATGTAAATTTAAGCAACAGATGTAAATGGCAAATCGACAGGAATATTTATAAAATAAACAACAAGAAATCAACTTTAAAGAGTTAAGTGAAAACTGTGTTTTGTTTAGTGTTTGAAGTGGAATGTGCTTGCGTTTCATATTAGCCGAAAATAGTTAGTTATTTTGTACTACTTACAAAACGGATGGCAGCTGGCTTGATTTGCTCGGGCAGTCCATCAAAATGCCAGCGCGCGGCGCATAAATTTGAAATATATCCCTAGACTAGTGCTAAAAAATCAAATTAAAACAAACAACAAATGCGAAATAAAACCAAAATTCTTTCATTAAGAACGCTTTAAGTGCAGCCCAGCACGCAAAAACAAAACATGGCCAAAAACTGGGGAAAAAAGCTCTTCAGGCTCGCAGCTAATAAAAACTCGAGCACTTCTAGCATGAGTGTGTGGGTGTGTGTATGCGTGGGTGTGTATCGGTGTGTGTGTGTGTGTATCGGTGTGTGTGTGTGTGTGTGTGTGTGTATTACGAGTAGTTTTTATTACATTTGTTTCCAGGAATTTTCAAACATGCCAAAACAGCTGCAACCACAACCCACCTTAACCAACTGAGCGGGTTACGTGCAATGTTTTTGTTTACCCTGCGAAGCCAACGCGTTTTTACTGCATTTTCATGAAGAGTGTGTGTGTGTGTGCAGAGTATCATGAACCATGTATATTGTGTGCAAATATCTGTCAGTTATTTTTTTACTCTTTACAGGTGAGTATATGCAGGCAGGTAATACATATAAATCTCAAGGTTAAAATGTTGTAAATATGCATCATAGACGCATGCATGGCTTACTAAAGCGATTTTCCAGCACTGCATATAGCCAGAGTACACACAGGACTCGGCTGACCCGCACGTAATGTACATTTTAATAATGTCAAACTACTGTGGGGCATTAAGCCTTGCTTCCTGATTGCAGGGCTCGGCAGCAGCAACAACAATAACAACAACCGCAAAAATACTCAAAGAGATCGATTTTTTTTGGCTGATGAAAAGTTGAGCGATTTAAAACGTGAAAAAGAACAAATTAAGTTCGAATATGTAATTACGAGCGGGCCCTGCATTTGAACGCAATCCTCTTTTTTATCTGCAGTAAAAATTTTATTTCACATACGTGTTATATTTATGCATGAAATTTCACTGCGTATGAATAATGCAATAAATAATAATAATAAAATACGGCTTTTCCTAAGCGTGAACCGAGGAGCAGGGAAAGGCGTACATGTGTTAAAGTCAGCTCAAAAAAGTTTTATTAAATGTATATACTTTTATATATTTATGTATGACAGTTAATAAAATAAATTAATACATTATAAATAAAAGAACAAGATATTTATTATAGTACTAATAATTTAATTACAATATTAAATACATTCAATTAAGAAAAAATTAAACAAATATAATAAGGAAATAATGTAAATAAATTAATTCGTAAACAGAAAAATTGAATTAAAAAAAATTATACATAAATGTGATAAATAAATTACACACATTTTTTTTAGTATGTAATAGAAAATTTGTGAGAAATTATATAAAATATAAATATAATAAGAAATATATGAATCTATTTATTTATATTAACAGAAAATATGTTTGTAAAAAACTTAAATTTAATAATTTATAAGTGTGTAATAAAAAATAAATATAATATAAAATATAAAATATAAATATAATAGGAAATATAATATGAATCTGTTTATTTTTATAAACAGGAAATGCATTTCAAAATTTAAAAATTAAATATAATAATTTATTACTGTGTAATATAAAATATTGTTATTTACTCAACTACTTTATTTTAATTTATTTCTTTATTTTCTTTTAATTTATAAATTATATACAAATAAACAATTGTATGATATTTGTATAATTATTTTTAATTTTATAATAAAAATGAATACCATATATTTCTTTTGGAAAACAGGATTTTATACTATTTTTATTTTTTTTTTAATTTATTTTTTTTTAACCATAAAATGAGATAAAACTAATAACATAGATAACAATAATTCAACAAATGTTTCTGACATCTCTGACTCATTTAAAATTACGAGAAAATATAATATCCAATAAATATCGCATATATAAATATCATCATATATATATAATTTTAATAAAATATAATTAAGCGTCAGCAACAACCATATTCAATTAATAACAAACAAAATGGCCTTGGGCTAATTGTTGGCTTGTGCGCTTCGCACTCGAAATTCAATTAACAGCTGGCCGGCAATTATATAACAGAGTTTAGTGAACAGAACACAAGTTTTGAGATACGCTGCCAGCAGGTCGGCCGGCATGAAGGCAAAATTAACATAATTACAAAAAAAGAATGTGCCAAAAAGGAAAAACAACAATGCAAAGGAAATGCGAAATCGTGGAATCGTGGCAGCCACCTGGCGACAGCTGCCAGCTCTCTACACACACAATTAACATTACTTAAATACACATTAAGGTTAAACACGCGCAATTTTTTCATGTTCTGGGGCTATTTTTCGTTGCTTTCCTTTTTCGCTGAGGAGTTCTTCACTGAGGAGTTTGTTTATCCGAATTCTCGTCCAGCAATATCCGAAGGGGCGCGAGCTATAAAAATTGCGTGACGCAGCAAACAAAAACATTTGAACACAATATACGGAGAGGGCGAAAAAAAACTAAAAGTAATGAGAATGAATGTCAAGTCGAGAAGAATATACTCTATAAGTTAATGCATTAATGTATTAAATAATAAAATGTTTAAAAATAAATTATTTATTTATAATAAATAAAGTAGCTTTTACAAATGTTTTAAATATTGTAAAATAAAAAAGTTCAAAAATCCAAATAATAACATAGTAGCCCATAAGTCATAAACTTTTATAAAATATCGATTTGATCTGCAAGTAAACGATCATTCAATGGATGTTCTTTTTATCTATTATTATAGTTTATTTTTTGATATTTCTTTTTAATTTTTTAACATACATTTATTTTAATTTTTTTTATTTATGGGTTTTGGGTTAGTTTTCGCCAAGTGCTCCTTATTTTAGCTTAAGTTTTGCAGACTTTACGATGTTTATTATTTTAACGAACGCAAATCAAACAACATAACCAAATGAAATTATAAATCCAACTTCGGGACATATATGAACACAAAATTAAATAAGATTGTAAATGTGACGTCCTTACTTATATAAAATCCCTGTTCATATGAGTTGGCGCAAATCTAAATAATAATAAATAGAAAATATATATATACATTTAAATATTAATATACCTCACAGAGCTGCTCCTTTTACACCTCCCAACTAATATATCCTACCCTCGGCAAGAGTATAAATCTCAGAAAAAAAAATACAAAGTGAAAACTGCCAAAACTTGGAAACGAATCGAAAAGCGACGACAATGTCGACGACGATGACGCGTTGCGACGTTTGCGGAAGGGCAATGAAAATAAACACAGTAATTAAGTTAATGAGCATTTTGAGATTTATTATTAATTTTCTTTGTGCGGCAAACAGCCCCAACACAAGCCCCCCACAAAGCGAATCATTTCGAATTTTTCGTGGTTATTTATTATAATTGTTGGGCGCTTTTGCTGTTGTTTCTGATTTGCATTTAAAATGCGCAAATTCGCGTTAATTCTCATGATTTTTTTTTTCTTTTTTTCTGCTTTATTTTGGTGTTTTAGCTGTGGCCCAATAATTGTTTTATATTTGCCAAAAATGCTGGATACAAAGCCTTAATTGGTATTTAAATGTTGGCAAATTGTTTTGAACGATCGCCTTCTTGAGTCCTTCATTAGTTTTCGCAAATTGTTTTTTAATTTATGGCGGGCCATAAAAGGAAAAATCTGTGCCGAGCCACATTAACATTTTGTCATTGTCATTGCTGTGATTATGATGGCATCATATGAGGCCAGGGGCTCGCCTGTGCCTGTGACTGTGCCCATGCCGCCCATTAGGTATTTATACTCGGGTCGCAGTCGTGCTTACATTTTACGATGCCACATTAAAGTTTATAACCCAGGAAAAAGGAGAATGCGAACAGGAACACGACACAACAAAATGCTAAAATGTAAATAAAACCAATTGCTGGGACGAAAGTTGGCAAATGATTTGCGAGCTATGAGCGTAGAGTTTAAATTGCATTTCAATAGAGAAGCGAATGAGAGTTGAAGAAATGAATGGAAAATTATATTAAATATAATATATATTAGTTAAAAATATGAATAAGTATTAAATATACTTTTAAAGAATTTATTTTACATAATTTAGGACAAGCTTAAAGTTTCCTTTGAGAGAGTTGAAATTCATGATCCCTTTTCTCAAAGTAAGTAAAAACGATGTCTTTAAAAAGGAAAGCCTGACTAGAAGACAGAGGTCAGATCTGTCTAAAGCCTGCAAATATTTTCCACCTTCAACTATATTATCATTATAATCATTAGTCGATTTGAGTACTATCTAGACTAGCTTCAACATGTCTTTGAGTAGACTGTTGGCAAATGTTGACAGAATTACTGCAGGACTACAAAGTCTTCTAAGAGTTACATATAGAGAGCACAAGACAAAGCAGAGAATATTCGATGCAGTCAGCAAAAGACCAACAGGCCATAAGATCCTTGAAGGCGAATATTCAAATGAGAGCCATATTTGATATTACTTTATCCGATCTAGAGGCTACATAGAAAGCAAAGTGATGTCAACAAAAAATTATTAAGGCGGAAAGAAAGAGGCTTGAATACAGGAACTAGAAGACATAGAGGAGTTCCACCTTGAATGCTTATGTGGGATAAGTTTCCTACTTTCAAAGTGAGAGGCAGTCCAAGGAAGTCGAAGTTCCATCGTAAGCAACTGCATGCCAGTGAAAGTGACAGCCTGACTGATGATGCACAAAGCATTTACAACTACCTCAACCACAAGAAAGCATCTTTATCATACTCACAATCATCATCATCATCACTGTAATCATTACTGAATAATAAAATTATGATTATGCCCACACAATATTCATGAGCCACAAGATGTTCCCTGGCTACCACCATCTCACATACCCCAATTTACTCATACTCAACAGAATCGGTCTATATAAGAGCATAATAATGATAATGATTGGGCATGGGAAAAGCGATTAACAAAACACGGCATGTGTAAACAAATTTCCACAACAGAACACAACAGAACAGAACAGAGCTCAAACAAGGACGATACACTAATCACCTGTTCAGGCAGAAGGAGCCAGGGCGATACACACTCGCCATAAATTAGCTTTGAGCCCATATAATCAGGCGTAGACTTCGGCCTCTCATCGTGTAAACAAAACTACAATTAATCAAAGATTTTACTTGCGCGACCTGAACTTTATTACACGCAGCTTTGCTTAATTGCATAAATAAAACTCTGCTGTGGGAGGGTAGAGAAGAAGGTAGAAAAAAAAAACACAAGAAGAAAAGACTAAAGCTTAATTAGGCCTCGGCCCAGCTGTAAACCCAGTGGCAGCCCCCCGCCCGCTGGTATATAGACTTAAGCTTAAACTCCCCATGGAGCTGACAAATAAATAATAAAAGCACAAATTGACACACAAATGGGCAACGCTGAAATGGGTAAATATAGAAAAAGTTCACAATGGACAGGCTGAAACTAGTAAACAAGGAAGTGCAGCTAATTCGGACACAAACGCCGCTCACACACAAAATGTTGTGGGGAAAAGCCATTAGAAGGCAAGGCTAAAGGTTATCGTATTGTCAGAGTGCCACAACTTGGGTTTGGGCATACGCATGTGTGTGTCTGAGTGTGTGTCTGCTCATGCTCCTCCTCAACGGTCACAGACGCAGGCTTCTATTAATAATCTGCACAGCGGGCAGGCTGAGTTGAAAATATCCACTTACATAAAATGTCCGTGGTTTGTAATTAAAATGATTATAATTGCTATTGCTGGCACTATGTACACTGTGCGAAAGTTCTGTGTAAACAACACTTTTACTTCGGCTGTTTTCGTCTAGTATAAATACACTTAAGAGAGTCTTTTTTGGGGCCAGGGACTTTCTGTCTAGTATAAATACACTTAAGAGAGTCTTTTTTGGGGCCAGGGACTTTCTGTATTGATGTGAGGTTCATAAACTTTGCTTTTCTTATATGACTCATATTAAACTAATACGAGTATTTGATACATTATTAAATAAATGAAAAAGTAGTTAATGATGTTATTGGCTTCCTATAATATAATGAAATATGTAGCATTATGTAAATAAGGTTTAAATTTTATATATATATTACTTTATCCATAAAATAAAATAATATTTAAAGTATTAATAATAATAAGCTCGGTTATGCTATAATCATTTTTTTTTTAACATTATATATCAAAATGGGAATATTCTATGGGTAAAAATATAAATTTCGGTAAATATATATAATATAAATAGAGCGAAACATCGATATAACAAACTTCGTTATTACGAAAAACTCAACAACGAATTTTTCTTTTCGTCCCTTGACTTTACCAAGGTTTTACTAATAAGTTATATAGCGAATCAATAGATATACCGAAAAGTGCTCAATCTGCCCATAGATTCGTTATATCGAGGTATACTCTTTAATATAAAATATACAACATATAAAATGTAAAATTTATATTGTTGTCTGTTGAATTTTATGAAATATATAAAAAGAATGATAAATTATATATATACAATAAATTATAATTATAATATGTTAAATAAATAAAATATTGTCATGGTATAAATTAAAATCAATAATAAAATGACAATATTTTATTTATTTAATATATTATTGTCATATTATAAATTAAAATCAATAATAATATATACATATTTTATTTCATGTGTTTTTTTTTTTTTTTTTTTTTGTGATTGTATTTGTGAATTTATTTGCTGCTTGTTGTCAGAGACTCTATAGCGCATTTATCTTTTATCCTAAACATTTGTTTTTTGGCAGGTACGCCTGTTATAATTATTCTAATTTATATGTAGTTTTTTTTTTTTTTTTTTTTTTTTTTTTAAATTTAAATTCCCCGACGATCGAGGGGATGCAGTCTTTTAAGTCTTCTCCTACATTGGTTGTGTGAAAAATAAATTTCATAAGCCTTTCAGGTAGAAGGGAAAATATGTATCATATTTTTCATCCAGCTATGTCTTAGGCAACACAAACGAAACAGATTTGATTTTAATTAATTTTTAATGGATGAGAACGAACACAGAATAGAAAGGTTAGGCGAAGAAGAGAGAGTGAAAATTACATATGAAGCTCTTGTGGATATTTAATATAGAATTAAGTTGAGGACTAAGCTCAGTCTATCATGAGTATGGCGGGGTCTGAGTCTTCTGCTAGATTTAGGTCGGGTGTTAGCAGATCTTTGAGCTGCACTTGGTATATTTTTAGAGATCTGTTCCGATTCTGTCTCCAACTTGTGGTCTCGCTCAATGTGCCTGCGCAGACATATGGAGATTCCCAATGCTATTTGGTTTCAAACCCATATTAAAACCAATCATCAATTAAAATAGAGAGCGATAAAAGTTGTGTTTGCAACTGACAGTTTATTGAAACATCGGCGCTCAAAATGTAGTAAGCCATCCAATATAGCAGTAAACAAATATATATATAAATATAGGTATAGGTATATTTATATATATACATATACACGCGTATTTTCGATTTATTTTTTTATAGTTTTTCTCTCTGCGCTGGGTCCAACATCACCAAAGAAAGAGCAAATGTGAGTCTGTTATTTTGTTTGGCGGATAGTTGGACCTGTTCAATCAGTTTTTGTACTTTTTTTGGGGGTTTCTTGAAATGCCGATGAAAACGACTGGGGGCTCGGCGAACTGAGCAATAGGCGCTCAATTGCCGCGAGAGTCGTTGGGATCGATATTGGAGACCCACTGCACGGGATTCACGTATATATTCGATATGGTGCCGCGCAGTGTGTCGAAGCCCTGGTTGAGTGGCACCGGCTTGGGTCGCTTGCCCACCGACTTCATCCAGTTCTGCCAGGCGCCCTCGGATTTCTGTTTGCGCTGCTTCTCCAGCAGATCCTTGCTCTGCTGCTTCTGGCGCTCGCGCTCTCGCTCGCGCTGCTGCTGCTGTGTCTTGACGCGATCCCACTCAGCCAAGCGCTTCTTGGCCGCCTCTGGCGTCTCGGTGCGCTGCAGCCGGTTGCCGTTGCCGGACGTCATGCCGGCGAAGCTCGATGTGCTCGAATAGCTGCCGTAGCTGACGGTGCTCTTGATGCTGCCAGTGGTCGCCTTCTTCTGCTGCAACTCCTTCTGTCGCACCCACTCCTGATAACGTTCTTTGGCCAGACGCTGGCGCATTGCGGTCTCTGCATCGCGTCGCTCGCGCTCCTGCTTGGCCGCCTGCAGCTTCTGCTGCTTCTGGCGCTCCTTGCGCTTCACCCACTCCTGGTAGGCCTCCTGGCCGTGGCGCTCCTTGTCCTCATCCAGATTGCGAAAGTATGTCGACGATCCCGAAGACGACGTTGTCGATAAGTTCAGACTCAGCGATGGAATGATATTGCTGCGACTCTCCGACGGCTTCAGCGCTCCGCCGTACATGTCCGTCCAGCTGCAGCTGGATGCCGACGAGCAGTCGTCGCGACGCACTGCCGAGGACTTCAAATTGAACGTGCGACTAGTCACCTGACTCTGATTATCATTGTCTGGCGCATTGGCGCTATTCAGGCGATAAACTGAGCTGCTGTCCACAGAGCCCAGGCTGAATGACTCCTCCAGCAGCCCGCCCTGCGGGCAGATCGTAGTGCGGCCAATCGTGCTGCTCTCGATGGAGCAAACACTGTTAACATCCTCGTCTGGCTGCTCATTCAGGCTGCCAAGGGAGCCCAGGCTGAGCGCATCCATATGTCCATTACCGAAACCATCTGGGCTGCAGACAGTCTCGCCATCAATCGAATCGAGATCTTCATTCTTAAGCTTGTCCACATCATCGCCAGCGTTCTGCCTGTAGACGACCGATGATCTGCCGCACTTGACCGTCTCCTCATCGCTGGCCAAGTCCCGATCACTCTCTGCGCCAGCCTCGGTCTCCTTGCCAATGGGATTGGTCTTCAATGGGCTGTCATAGTGCTCAGTGAAAGATGCCACCGAGTCGAGATCGGGCTCCAAGTTGTTGGCTCCGCGGCTACGAATGCCATCGAATGAGAAGCAGCTCTCGAGATCGTCCTCCTCATCCTTGGGCGATACATAGCGCACGGTGGGCGATACATAGGAGCGATTACTGTATCCTTGCAATGTGCCCGCATCTGCTTCCTCATCACTCATGTCGGACATGACCATTGAGCTGGTCCCATGACCAGAAATCACCTGACAATCCACCAACTTGCCCTCGGTATTGCGACGCGCTACGAATGCCATGCTTCAATGGCCAAATGATCTAAGTGTTCTGTGGAAGAGCTGAAGGTTTGGTGGTTAGTAAAATGATTTTTATTTATGTTCTTTATGTTTATGTCTATGTCTGATGATTGTTTCCAGTCATTTGTGTTAGCCCCACAAATCTGGACTGAATAAACGATCAGCGCTTGCTTCCAAACGAAAACGTTAAATACTCAACGCTTGCTTTATAAAATAAATTCTTAAGTACAATCTAATAGTGAATACGATTTGTGAATGAGCCAAAAGAGTACAAATTTAGCTGTACATTGTTTTTTATTTTATTAAAATTTTTAAAGCTTATATTTATATATTTATAGCTGCAAACATGCATAGAATCTCTTTAGTTGCTTAAAAAAACTATTAAAATATACTTTTGGCATAATATTTTCTTTACAAACATTATTTCTGTATGTTTGCAAATATAACTAAACAAATTGTTTTTAGATCACTTAAATTAGAATATGCAACATAAAGAAAACTTTTAAATACTAGTCTGTCTAGAGATATACTTTATGACAAATGAATTGATATATAAAGCGAGCTTAACATAATAAATTCAAACATTTAATTTTTACTCTGCTTATAAAAATAATATATCAATTGTAAAGTATTTGTTTTAATGTTTTATGTTAAGTTAAACAGATATATCGATAAGTAGTTTTAAGCAAGGCTATAGTATTTTGAGATGCGACTCTAAAATCATCTGAGAATGCCTCTTCTCTCTTCTTCCGCTGACGCTCTGAGCGAGCAGATGTGTCTGCTCGATAGGTGAAATAATAATCGTAATAATTAAAAAATAATCCATATTAATCGATCGTGTTAACCGTATTACACAATTATTTTTTCCTATTGCAACAAGTTATCGTATTAAGCTAAGTTAACAATGAAATAATTTAAAAGTATTAGTGTTAATTTATAATTTGTTTTTTTTGGCAACAAAAATTAAACAAAATATATTGTTAGTTATTTTTACTTGATTGGTAAGTTCAAGTAAATCTGGTAGCAACAATATTTCGAACAAACACAATGTGAGCAATAAGTATTCACTTTCTATTATTTGTTAAAAATATAATTTGAAAAATTAAGTAAGAATTATATGTTTTCTCAAAAAATCACACAAATCAAATACATATTTTGCTCAGTGTATTCTGTTACACCCGACTACACAAAACGTGGCCCAATTCGTTCTATGAAGCAAAATGAAAACATTTTAACTAATGACAAACAATTACTTAAACAACGAGTCGAACGAGTGGCGCAGCACACGACGACAGCGAAAGGTAATTAAAACTACACTACACACAGATACACACACACACACACACACACGAAGACTGAATGTGTGTGTGTGTGTGTGGGTGTTCAAGCGAAAAGTTGCCGACTCAAAAATCGTTTGTCGTGCGCGAATGGCTGTTGGTGTTGTTTGCAGGTTGTCTGTTACCTGGCAGAGTTAATGAGTAGCGTTTTCATTTTTTAATGAGACTCACCCACACACACAGACACACACACACACACACACACACACACACACACACACCCACACATGCACATGGCAGCCGAGTGAGGTGTAATAAAAAGCTTATCGCTGCGCTCTTTTAGGCGCCCGTGTGCGACGTTTGATAGACATAATTAAATGATTTTTTATGTGCTTAATTGTTGTATCTTGCGCCGACATCGGCCTTATTAAAACAAAAAACAATTAAGTGGCCCTTTTCTACGACCTGCAAATGACTTGTCAAATGAGCGACAGGCGCAGGCTTCGGATTTACCGGATTCATGATAAGGATAACACACACACATGTCATGTGTGGCAGCAGGCAGTTCATTGGAACTGGGCTGGGCTGCCCACACAGCAAGAGCTGACTGAAGCGAGCTTTAACTATGAGTGGGTCGGAAATATATATAAATATATTTTATTTGTAATGATATTTTTAATGTACATACTAATATATTTTTAAAATGTCAGCTATTTTGTGGAGTGGTAAATTAAATAACTAATTAGGTAAAATAATAAACAATTTATTTAAAATAAAATACATTTTCTTCTGTTAGAAAATATAATAAAATAATATTGTATTTATTTTAAAAACTAATATAAGTTTTATACAGTAAATTATTATAAATTTAATTTAATTATTTTATTAATCAATTATTTATTTAAATTCAAACTTTTGAATAGAACAATGAAGTAAATTAATGTAATATATATTTATATAAATAATAATTTGGGATAAATATAATACAAAAATAATTTTTTTTTTTAATTTTAAGATTTTTATAGTAATATAATACTTTTTTTATTATTTATTATTTTACTAAATAGGTATATATTTCCTAACTTATTTAAATAATAATTTAAGATTTAAATAATAAAAATAGTAAAAATATTTATTTATTATTAAATACTAATTTTAGATTTATGTAATAATTTTTAATTATTTTTTATTATTTTGCTAAATAGTTCTAACTTACTTATTTATTTCAATAAAAATTTAAATACTTTTAAGTAATAAAAATAGTAAAAACATTTATTTGTTAATTTTTTTTTACATTAATTTAACATTTATTTAATTAATTTAAAATTATTTAAAAATTTAATTACTTAACTCACTTTCAAAAGATTACAGCCATGAGAATTTAATAATTATATAAACAAATTAATATTGTTTTATTATTTTACTAAATATTGCTCTAATCTGTCTTTTCCCCATCACTAAAATTGCAGCTATTTCATTTGCCACTCAGCCAAAAAGTTGCTGTGCCATAACTACGATTATTATGAAATGTGCTGCAAGCTGTTTATATTAAATACGAAAATATGCATAAAATGCATATTGAAGCCGAAAAATATATTTGTAATAATGCATTTATGTTGAATATATGAACCGATGCAAATGCAAAGGCATTTTCTTTATAACATTTGTTTGCAATGTAAGCAGATAATGAATGTTTGCTATTTACTAAATGCTAAACATATTTGGTAAACAGCAAAAAATAAAATATAAATTAATTGTAAATTTACACAGAAATTCCTTTACAGCAACAGGTTGCACTCAATTAGAATAAATTCCATAGTACTTAAAATAATTAAATAAAATTGAAGACGGGACTAAATTAAGCTTTATTAAATATTAATTTAATTCAATTTGATAGTTAAAATAAAATACTTTACGTAACAAACTCTTAAAATTTCACCTGCTTTAAGCATTTCTAAATTGAATCGAACACAAGTTGTGAGAACATCCGCAGCTGCTCGAGCTGGAGTGAGTTATAAATTTAAGAGCAGCAACAAGAGCTGAATGCAGGCTAAAATTAATTATTGAAGCTACAACGACTGTGACATGACTATGACTTGCAGGGGAAAGAAAATGAAATCAATATGAAACAGAAATTGAAATTAAAGCGAGCTAAAAGTCTGAAATTAAATTTTACCAATTTCACTAATGCAATGGAAATGTTGACCATGTTGGCTGCTCTCCCGCTTTGTTGGCCCATAAAGCAAATACAATAAGCCATTAAAAATCAAGTTAAACAAACAACCAGTTGGGCCGAGGCCAACAGGTAGTTAGTTTTGGGCTTCGATTACACATTTTACGCACGCACTCAAATCACTTTTCATTTTTATTTTCATTTTCATTTTGTTTTTTAATTATAATTTCATTTGTTGTTGTTGTTTCGAGTATTGGCATAGCCATTGATTATTATTATTCCCGTTACGTTGCGCGCTCTGTTTAATTAAAAACGTGACAATTTTACCTGTGGCCAGTGCGATACATATTTCATCACGCACACGTGCGTCATGTGCGTCGCTCCACAACGAATCTGTGTGGTTTTAAGTTTTTAAATAATTCAAAGCCTGTTTACATTGCGCGCATCTCGTTTGCATTACATTTCACCTGCGCTGCCTGCCTATTTAATTAACTTTTCATGCGACTCAGCTCAATCATTTTAAATCAATGAACTTCTGACTGGGAATGAGATTATAGCCAGGATTATCTACTGGGCGATTGAGGGCATCTGGCATATCATGGTATGCGAAGCAATTAAAAATTAGCAATTGAAAATGAATAATGAAATGAAAATGAGCATAACTTGAACTAAATAGATCAATAATATAAGACTTAGAATCCATAAATTTGATCATATAGAAATACTTTCCGATATGCCAAGCCTCACTTAGCTTCAAGATCAATTTATATAGCAAATCAAAACTTGATGATCCGACTTACTAAATATTAGACGACATATTTGTATGTGATGTTGGTCTATACTTATATATAGTTCTAGATTTAACACATAATAGCCTAAATAGTGAGCATTATATAGGAATTTACAGTATTATATATAATTTTAATACATTTAATATGCATTTATCTATAAAAAAAATATATATAAAAAATAAATTTCTAAATTTTGATTTTCTTACAGTTTGATCCGATTTTCTATTTCCCATTCTTATTTATATAAATATTATATAATTGTATTACAAATATGTTAAGCTCAATTTATTATTTATAGTATTTTATTTAAACATCTGGCAGCACCAGCATTTAGAAATAAATTGTCAAAAATTGTTTGAAATATTTTGCACAGATGAAAAGTATTTTGAAGAGCTATTCTGCCTTTGTAATGGATGTGATGGATTGAAGACATATCAAAAGCAAAAGAACTCTTCATAAAACTCTCACAAAAGCAACAAAAAAAAACTCTCAAAACCCTTCAAGCAACACACTGAGGACTAACTGGTTCGCATTGATCGAACAAATGGGAATGATCCGAGAGAAAGCAAGTTGGATTCCGTATGAACTGCAGCCGAGACGTCGAACAGCGAGCAACTTGTTAACAACATGTTATTTTGTAATATGTTCTACGACATGTTGCAGCGACCGTACATAGCAGTGATCAAGTGTAAAGTTTAAAATTGAATTATAGAATGTAAACTAACTTATCTGTATACCCTTTAATATAAATTGATATGGCATCTGTATAAATTCTAATTTGAAAATAATAATGTTGCGTACAAAGCAATGTTAATAAACATAAATATTCAATGCACCTATCTAACATTCTCAACACTTTATAGAACTATGATCTAGGCTCAAGTCTATTTTAAATGGCAGCGCACAAAATGAAACAAATAAAGAAAGCATCAAGAGAAAATAAATGTCCAGTTCTTTACACGCTCAACATATTTGTTAAATGCAATCTGCCTGCATTTGATGAGTTCCCAACTAAAACCCACACATTAGCAATAACTTTTGTTCTATTGAATGCCTATAGCCATGTCAGTTATAAATAAATAATATCAACTTTATCTTTGACTCACCTAAGTTTGTGGTAATTGTTTATGCCGTTGTGAATGTCCTCCCGTCGCACTTGCACAACGGTGGTGTACAGACGTTTGCGTTTTAAATATATTTATATATTAATATATTTTTTTTGGAAATGAAAATGTAAGCAAATGGGTGTGAATAATGTCAGCTGAATGAACAGCGCGGGCTACTTGGTTGGCCAAGTAAACTACTCTAGTTATGCTCAATCATTTCAGAGCTCCGACTTGATACTTCAAAATATAACTCCAACCAGCATTTCCTAACGTAATCGAATGCCAATTAGATTAAAGATTTTGAAGCTCCAGTCACACAGTTAATTAAGCAAACAAACTTCGAGTGCAAGAGTCGTGGCAAAGTTCTCGAAGGCTCTTTCAATCAGTCTCGTGCCTGATGCCTCATGCCTCATCTCACAGACCGCAAACGCAAAAATCTCTGCGCATTGGCACCTCAGCTCAAAACGAATTGAAGACAACTTCACCACAGTCAGGCCACAAACAAATCAGTTAAGTGCCCTCGTCCAGAAAAAAAAAAGCAGAAGAAGACGAATACGAAGGAGAAGAAGGGAGACGCGACAACTTTGGCCAAGGTAAGTCAATTTACCTAATTGACTTATGGCCAAGCTGAAACTTTGACAGTTGCAGCTTGTTTCTGCGTGAAGATTTAAATTTGTTGCAGGCGATGCCGTGCGCAGGAATACAGATAATAATATTAGTTGGGCAACAGGGACAGGGGAACCGAAACAGAGACTGCGACAGATACAGAAATAGATATAGCTACTGATAGGACTTATTCAGGCGACAAATTCAATTAACTTGTTGACGAAGTGAAAGAAATTTATTGTGGAACATCAAATTTAAATGCAGATTTTAATTTACTTTTAATAAGTTTTAATGATATTTGAATTGAGATATTTTTTATTGTTTGTAAAAGAAAATAGTTCGAAGCAGTCCGATGCATATTAATGAGGATTGAAGCAAAACAACTTCAACGTGAAGGAACTTACCAAGGTCTTCATACTAATCCAGTAACTATTGGTCTACGATGAGGAATAATTTTATTTATTTTATCAGAAGTTTTCTTTTTTTGTAAGATTTTTTCATAAAGCATTTTTCCATAGAAGTTTATTCCCCGCAATAGAATTAGGAGCTTTATGACCACCAATAGGAATTATTTCATTTAACCCATTTCAAATTCTTTACTTTGAAATAACTTAAAATTTAATCAATAATAAAAAATAAATAAAAAAAATAAGTATAATAAATATAATGAATAAATAAAATATAATAAACAATTAATGTTTAATAAATAAAATACAATTTTAAAAAAATAATATACAGAATAAATCAGAATATATCAAAAGTTCACTTTATTGCCTTCAATTTGAGTACAAGGAGCAACCGCAATAAAATCTAAATTATCCCAAAATCAAAGCCAAGACAATTCCAAACAATGATTATCATGCCAGGTACGCCCTGCTCAGCCATACAACAATAATAATAATAATAATAATAATGAAATATAACTGTATATAATAGAATTGTAGTCAAAAGCTTTATGAACTTTTAATGGTTCAACAAACTTGCAGCCACTAAAACTTTAAAACGGCAACAACCTGAGCAGAGGCAACAACAGCGACAACAACAACGACAACAACAACGATGACAGCAACAACGACAACAACTTTGCACAGCTTGTTAAATAAACTTGTTTTTGAGCCAATGTCGCTCACATGTTTGTTGCACATTTCCGCTTACGTGAATATATTAATTACCAAAATTTCATAGCCTAAACAGGAGAGGAAGAGCGAGAGAGCGAGACAGATGGGAGACAGATCTAGTCGGCAATTCAATTAGTGGGCTACTTGCATTTATCCCATTTTAATGCTGCATAGAGTGAGAGAGAGAGAGAGAGAGAGAGAGAGCGAGTCACTCAGTTAGGTTGTCGTCATGGCAACGAGTCGAGCAGGACTCGAAGGACTTGAATGAACTCGTGACTTATGCACTGACGCAACCAATTATGGCTTGGGGGCAAACTGTAACTGCAACCGTCTCGCCCGCTATCTCACTGTAGCTACGTATATGTATGTCTGTGTGTGTGTGTGTGTGTGTATATAATTTGGGTAACTCACGCTGCTTCCATTTTCGTCTGCATCTAAACCTATTTTTGGTTTTAACGCTGCTCAAAAACTATGTCAAATGGAATTTATGCGATGCGCCCAAAAGCCAAGGCAATGAAAATGCACACACACACACACACACACTCTCTCTCACACACACACACACACCTACGTGCCCAACCGACCTTCTGGCTTCTGGCATTTCACACGTGTCTCTGCCTTCGCCGCTGCTCTGATTGACTTTGCGTTGCATACTTTATGGCGTCGCCAGCATTGAAGCGCTCCGTTGACGGCTATATTTCATCAGCGATTGTTTTTCGGCAAAAGTTTCTTAATTAAATATGACAGATTAGCAAGCCAAGATTTGTGGCCAACTAATTGAATTTGTCAAGTTAACGCTGCGAGTGATATGCGGGGAGAGAGCAAGCGAAAGGTAGAGGTAGATCGTTAAAACTTGTTGTTCAGATGCTCAAGCATTGAAGACAGTAAGAAAACTTTTCAGTGTAGCTGAAATATTCAATAATCATAGCAGGGCTAAGACTAAGTAAAGTTTAAGTTATAGAGTACTCAACGTGTGATAGCTAAAAACCATTGCTAAGTGGTAGGTTTGCGAAATTTGGATTTAGATTTTGTAGCTACTCGAAGTGATATCGATATCTAATATAGATAGAATATGAATGAATGAATGATAGAATGATTTTCTATTGTTTTAAAGGCTAGAGAATTGCCTTAAGTAGAAATTTAAGTAACTTATTCTCCACGCAGCAATCAGCGCTTCATGCAAGCGCTTTGCTAAGCATTCTAAGATAGACAACGACAATTTGCCCAATTCTCTTGTTAGAGATCTTAGAACTTGTCTTAGACGCTTGCTAAACTTTGTGAGACAATTGATAGAGAGAATAGTAAGAGAATAATAAAGAGAATAGTGTTAACAAATATTGTTTAAGCTGCCCTAAAACTTCTCTGTAGCTCAACAATAAATATATTGATCTTGTGCAATGTTCACACAGCTCTTCGTCCATTTCTTCGCCTGTTGTTATGAAAGCAAACTATTAAATGCATCTAAAGACTTGAAACTTGTTATATATACTCAATAGTACCTTCGATTTGCTAGATACGCTCACTAAAGGCATGGCGAATCGACAAATAATATAGCTAGTATGACAGAATAGTAAAGATGTAAAAGACTTCAGGCAGATGAACACAGCCGAGAGACGCGCTAGTTACGATCGGGAGCTGGATAGTGATTGTGTGTATTTGTGTGTGTGTTCGTGTGTATGTGTGTGTGTGTGGTTTCCCTGTATTAAATAGAAGTCTGCTCGATTCGAATGCTGGTATAAGACTGAATTTATTGTCACTGTTTCCGGTTTGTACATATGTTTGTGTGTTCTTATACGATAGCTTATGTGTATGGAGTCAGTGGGAAGAATGTTTGGGTGGAAACTTATGGTAACTCGCTATATTTCGCGATATTCATGTCCATGGCAAATCGAACGAATACTACCGTATCTTGAAAGGTAAGTTACTGCAGACTGCCTCTAGCATTTTCCCTTATTACTTTATCATTTTTTCAAAGACGTCTTCCAAGTCTGATCTCAAAGAACGTATCCAAAAATAAAAATATTTTATAAAATATTTTATTTCAGCAATACTAAATCCCAATGAAACAAATTTAATATATGAGTTCATAATTCGAATTTTAAGAACTTAACCTACCTTTATGCTTTTTCTCTCTTTATCTCTTTCCATACTCCGCCCGCTAATCTTTGCAGCTTAAATGCCCACACTCAGCTCAACTCACGCTCTCAACGCATTTTTAATACATTTAATTTATAATATCTAAAGAGCTTCTCATTAGACTGGCCGTCTCCCCTGTGGTTGGCAGCCGCACAAGCCAAAGACCAGACAACAACGAGTTCGACGAGTGGCTGACGGAACCCTCTGCACCACACTCACCACCCCCACCGGCATTTAGCAAACACTTTGAACACACTGCTGACAAACATGCTCGATTCTATTTGCATGCCCTCGAACGTATCTGCAATCCGTGCAGCATTGCTGTAAGTCCAGGCTATAAAAAAAACGCTGCTGAAATAAAACTGATTTCATTACCTTGATTAGTTGGTCTCTTCAAGTCTGCCTCGAGTGGCGTTCTGTGTGTGCATAGGTCTGCCTGTCTCTCTCTCTCACAATCTCTTTCTCTCTCTCTCTCTCTCTCTCTCTCTCTTTCTCTCTCTCTCTCTCTCACTCTGTCAGTTTGTTTGCCTGGCTTGTTTTTTCTACACATCTGAAAATCCGCCACTGCGCTTATGGCGGCAAAAGGCAGCAGCAGGGGACCAACAGCGGGTTGGCCATCTTTGGCCTGCGCCGTTTTGGGTTCAATGCAAGCATTAACCTCATTAGCATGCAACTCTGAATGGCGCTCACAAAAGTATACATATTTAGTACATTCACTTAAATGAGGAATGATTTAAGTGCACCAAATGTTCAAGAGCATTTGCAACCGAATTAAATTCAAATAGCCAAAGGCTAATTTTTTGTATTCTCAATTGCGTTTCATATTTCGTTTAGTTGATAAGCTTCTTATCATTTGAGTAAATTTGTATTCATTAAATTATATTACAGCTTGACACAGGTCAAGCAAATATAGTAACTATAAAGATTAAAATATCTTATAACAAGATTTCTCCTCTACAACAGATAATCTTCTTAAAGAACTTTAGAAAAACATGTAATCCATAAAGTAACATATTTTGGTATTTTTTATGTATTTAATCAAAAGGTAGAATGACCAAATAAGAGCCATGCTAGATGAAAATATAATAATAAAAAAAATTTAATATATTGACTTGTTTATAGTCTGATTTTGAAGTCACATATATAATAATATAATATATATTATATAAATAATATATATTATATATCATATATATAATATAATATTTATAAAATAATTTTATAAATTTTAAATCACAGTTAAAATTGAAGTCTAAAAAAATTATTTTAAAAATTTTTAATTTAAAATTATTTAAAAATATATTATTTTTATATATTCGTATTTATTTTTTTAATTTAAAATTATTTAAAAATATATTATTTTTATATATTCGTATTTATTTTTTAATTTAAAATTATTTAAAAATATATTATTTTTATATATTCGTATTTATTTTTTAATATTGTTTATTTTTATTATTAATATTTACTTATTTAATATTATTTAATTCAAACACAGACAGAAGCCTATGCCTATGCCTAGTTCAACTCAGATCCTTGTAATGATTAAATAAATATCTACAACAACATATGTTTACTGTTACATAAATTTGCCTAAACAAGTTTTATTAATTCCCAGTTTATAATATAATATAAAATATAATATATTTAAATAATATATAAAAAATATATTATATGTCACAAAAATTAAAATTCGTCTAATTTGGCTTAAAAATATAAAATATAAAATTTTTTAAATCAATACAAAATATTAAAAGTATTAGAATACAATTTAAAAAGATAAAAATATTAAATATATAAATCTAAAACAAAGTTTGCTTTGGCACGAATTCAAATCAAACATTTCAGCTCATTTCCACTTGCCAAGTAGCAGCTCCTTCGAAGTTAATTTGAGCATGAAATAAGCCTAACAACTAGCTATCTAATTTCCATACAACATTCACTCTTGCGCGCTCTCTCTCTCTCTCTCTCTCTCTCTCTCTCTCTGATTATCATTCCATTACAATGGGCAGCTAATAAGTTTGCTTTACTTGGCTCCGCACACAATCTATGGAGGGCACTTTGCAGCACTTGGCCAACTGCCTCGTGTCGCTTCCAAGAGAACTAACTGCCAACTGGCAGAAAAACTTAATTAAGCATAATAGAGCTGAGTTCTCGCCGCCTGCACAGCATGCAACAGAATTTTCTTTGCTTCGTTTTGCATTTTTTCTCCTCCTTTTTTTTACCAGCCGGCTGTAAGTAGCTGTTGGTAATTTGCGCTTAGCCACACTTACAGACCAACACGCCGTGGGTAACAGAGTGAGGGAGGTAGGTAGACAGAGCTGTAGCTGCTGCTGCACATTTTAATTGCATTTCCGCTATTTTTGATGCCCTTTGAATTTATAATGTGAACTCCGCTTGGCGGCACGTCCTGAGAAATATAATTCAATTAATTACAAAGACGACAGGTGCAAGCAGGCCAACACTTAATATTAATCATACGCAGCGTGCAAAAATATAAAAAAAAAAAATGAAGAAGAAGAAGAAGGAAAGGAAATCAGCAAAGACCTGCTGGGGCAGCGCTGGTATCTAATAAACATGTTTATTTCATTAGCGCGGACATTTCGAATGTAACACGCAAAAAAGCAAAAATCCCAACAACAAACAAAAAAAAATACAGAAATATAGCAAGAAATGTTTTGGGTACTCCCCGAGGACATCATTTGCCATGCCGATTGCCACGCGCTCGACATGAAAAATGCGTTCGCGAAAAGTTAGCTGCCTACACTCATGCTCCGCGTCTTTATGATTGGGATTTGCGGGCACTAATGTGCCATTGCCTGCCACACGTTTTCATTTTTATACATTTCCTTTTTTTTCTGCCTAGTAATGCCTAGCTGCCACTAGAGGCCTCTAAGTTGAACCTGCTGCTGATGCTGGTGCTGCTGCTATTGCTGCTGCTTCTGACATGCTGTCGACATCATTACAAATAAATTGAGCGTGAAAGATACATTTCAACAACATGGCCACATGACGCAATGATTTGCTACTTTTTACATGCCTCCTGCAGCTCGGAAACTTACTTTAAAATACTTTACAAATTTACATCAAGTCAAGCGGCTAATAATATTGCTTAAACACATTAATTAGCCGTCTAATATGGAATATATATATATTATATAATCATAATATATAAGTATTGACTAAGTATTTGCAGCAAAATATCTTTAATCTTTCAAGCAGCTGCAGCTAGGCTTTTACCAATTGCCATAAACTGATTTAATTAAAATACCAAAGTATAGCAAAAATATTCGATATAAATTCAAATTTCTCAATTCACACACACACACACAAATATATACATATATACAGATTGCATGTGCCACAATTTCAAATACAAAAGTCAATTTACTGTAAGACGCTGAGCTGCACATTCCAATGGCACATAAACATAACCATGAGAGATATTTGGTATAATAACATACGTGACCATATTTACAAATTCCAAATCAAAATCTTGCACATACACTTAAGTGCGGTGTCTGTGTATGCGTGTGCGTGTGTAGGCGTGGCTGCTTCTATTGTCTGACGTTTTGCTATGCATGTGAAATGAATTTAATGTGTGCGTGTGTGCGTGGCATTCTATTAAATTTGTTAACATGGCCCACATTATAATTTGAGCCCTAAGACATTCGTAGGCAAGCGAGAAAACAAGCCATCTCAGTTTATATCGAAGGCAATTTGCTGTGGCCATGAAAAGCTTAGGCCTCATAATTGTGTTAAAATTCAAATGATTTTCCATCAAAATAAATCAAATAGAAAATTAGGCAACCGTCTGCCAACTGGCAACTGTCTTTGACTTGTTTGCAATTGCGTATTACAAATGCTGCAATTACAAATGCTGCCAATTTAAATTGAAAGTCTCTGCCTAAGAGGGCTGCAAATTAATTACACGGCAGCTAAGTGCAATTTGATTTTATTGACCACGATTTTTTTTTTGTAAACAAATTTTGTTTCAAATGATTAAAATTGATGTAAACTATAATATAACATATATAATATAATATATATATTTTAAATAAAATTATACATATAATATAAAAAAAAAAATATTTATATAAATAAAATAAAAATAAAATAAAAATTTGTATATTATTAAATAAACATAAATAAATAAAGCTAAACATTTTTCTAAATAAATAAATAAAATAAAAATAAATAAATATAATTTATTACTATAAACAATACTTAAATATAAACAAATTAATATAATTGGAATAAACGTAAAATTAATTAATATAAATAAAATCATAAAAAAATACAGTTTAAATACCAAAATTAAAGTATAATAAACTAATACAGCTTAAATAAAATATATTTTGTAATATACATTAAATACAATTAATATTTAAATAAAAAATAATAATTTTTTGATCAAAATAATTTAAGAAAATATTTTATTTAATATTTATAGATAAAATTTAAATATTTCTAAGTTTTATAATTATTATTGTATTAAGCTACAAAAATAAATAAATTTTTAAATAAAATATATTCAAATGCGGTAAAATTATTTTAGACTGTAAAAATTAATATATATTTAATTTTAAAAAATCAAATCTCAAAAATGTATATTTCTATATTACAAAATTTTTTTTAAAACTGATAGAACTTGATAGAAAAATCAAAGCATCTGCACAACAAATGCATGGAGCTAAGTTGATTAGAAATTATGATTATATGTCGTGTATCGGTATAATCGAGTAGGCATAGGTAAAAAAAAAATAAATACATATATACATATATATATATATTTCTATATATATATGTATATATATGTAAATCTACATTTATGGAATTTCAGTGTTGTGGAAAAAAAGTATAGGAACGTGTAAGAGTATTGTTAAATTACTGCAAATTGTTAATGTTTGTATCATTCTGGCAAGTGGAAGCATAAGTGGATGCGTCAAATATCTTTCGATTTTGAAATTATCAAGTTCTTCGTTAAATTTCCGAGTAAGTACGTATTATTAATAGTAACAAATATATAACAGGCAAAAAAGAGTAATCAGAAAAGCTGACAGAATTCACTTACCAAATAATCAAAGCAAAGGAATCTGCAAACATGATAACCTTTGGATGTCAGATTTCCTAAAAAAAAAGAAAATAAATCTTTTAACATTATTGTATTGTATTAGCCGTTACAACTTCTACGAAAATATGTTTACAATTTTATAAAAGAACTCTCAAAAGAGCTACTCTAGCTCTGCCTCATAGGAAGACAGAGTAAGAAAAAGGAAGATATATGAAGGAAAACAGAAAACACGTAAACAGAGCGCAACACTCAGTAAATTTAAATTTCCTAATAATAATAAACAGACGATAAGCTAAAAGGGTTACAAACTAGTTTAAGTAGTCCTAGCTAATGCTTAAAACTTCGTCTGCTCATGCTGTATGGGGTGATTAGTGCTAAGGCGCTTAAATATATGTATGTACAGACATACTGAAACAACAAGCAAACACACAAAGCTGACACCACGCAACGATTGATCTAATCAAGCTTCACAATCAAGCTCAGGGCCAGCTAAGCCTCCATATAGCCCTGTCTACATCACAAATAATTATAATATTAATCATTGGAATTGTTGCTTTAGCTTCATTTAGAAATCTCTCTTCGTTTTAAATATTATTAAAATATTATAATATTTATTTCAATGAATTTCAGAACTAGCTGTTGCTAGACAAGTCGGCATAGCTCTTTTAACGCCATTAAATATCTAACAATGTTTTGAATGTATATAACTACTGGACTACTTTATCAGTTTATAACTTTATGCAATTCTCCCTGCTCCAATTTCATTTTCGGCAATCTCTTATTATCTATAATAACTGCAATATGACTGCGTTGTCCGTTGCGGTTCTCCTATCTATAAATTAGTCATGTTGTGTTTTGCTTTTTTTCCTATTTTTGTTGTTGTTGTTGCATGCACAATAACACTTGTGACAGGCGGCATGGCGTTGGCAAAGGTTGGTCATTGGCAGGCAACGCGGCGTATAATTAACAATAATGAAGTCGTAAAACCACAATGCAATCAGCGATGCGCAAAACACACAAATTCCACACTCACACACACATGCACACACAAAGTGCGGACAGTCAAAAAGCCAGAATGCAAACCGAATAAAGAAAGAGCATGTGCAGGGCGAGATAAGGTCAAAGGCGGCAGCACGGGAATGTGGCTTTGCGGCCACAGCTTTCAGCTCCAAGTCACGGCCAGGAGGCTGTAAAATATTTATAAACCATTTGCACGCATAATTAGACTGTCATTAAATTTTGAGATTCTCGGCATGTGTGACAAAGCGAGTTCAGTCTGTTTTTGTGTGTCTCTATCGAAATCCGTATACCCTTGTTACTTCTGCAATTTCACATAGGGTTTGTACTCTTGGTGAGGGTATTGCTATTTTTATATGAATTATGGGTTGTCTGAAAGATGATTTTTTCTGAAAGCTGAAATATTTTTCCGGCTTCCTACAGAAATCTTATCATGTGCCAAAATTGTCTGAATCCTAACACTATATTTTATATTTCATATTGTTTCATATTATATTTATATAAAAAAAATACTTTAAAAATTCATTTTTTTCATAAAATATTTGTCTCCTTCCTGACTATGCCCATATTCCATATTCATCAGAGAATCATTTTAGCTGTCATCAAATCAAGTCAAATAAAATCATATCAAACTGTTATAGAAAAAAAAGCTTTATTCGCTTTTCTAAGATTTGTATCTGTAAGAGAATTTCATAGACTCAATACTAATAGATTATTTTCATATGTTTTAATGTTATACTCTAAAGAGGCTATGATTTAAATACTCTAACAAAGAATTTACATTATTATTAAAATTATAAGAAATTAAATTACAAAAAAAATAGTAATAAAATAGCCTGAATTATAAATATATTTCATAAAAAACAGTATTAAATGAGATTAAAGTAAATTTATAAAAATCATTAAAAGCGAATACTTATTTAGTCACAATTTAAATTTGTAAAAATCATTAAAAGCGAATACTTATTTAGTCATAATTTAAAGTTATTTTAAACTGAAATTAAATTACAAAACAATATTTTAAATCATTTAAATTCTTATTAATTTTATTTTATTCACTACACTGTATTTTTTATATTTTATATACAGTTCAAAATATTTATTTTGAAAATTTTGTAAAAAAAAAAAAAAATTCAAAGTAAATCATATATATATATATATATATATATATATATATATATATATATATATATATATATATATTATATATAGAATAAATTAAATAAAAAAATATATAAAAGATAAAAATATAATTATATATTCGATAAAGCCGAATATATATTTTGTCACAATTTAAATTTATTGTAAACTTAAACCAAAACCTTTTATTTTCAATCATTCTGATTTTTATTTATATTTTTTATTATTTTATATATAATTGGTAAATATTATAAATAAAAGTTTCAATACAAATCCAAAGAAAACTTTCAAAATATAACACTTTCTTAATTTATAGTTGATAATGTCAAACTCTCTCATCTAAAGAGTAACTAAATAAGGTCTACTTGACTCTTTTGTTTTGCAATTGGGTGGGACTTCAACCTTGGCGCTGAAATGTCATGTCATGTCGCGACAGGCGTCGGTGCCTGTGTGTGTGTGTGTTGTGTATGAGTGTGGGACCATAAAGTAATCAGCGGAAATGTCAATGAGCCGCCGCCATTTGCTGATGTGTCGGCGGCTGAGGTTTACACTCGCACCAGCAATAACAAAGTATATTTTTCCCCTTGCAGCCCAGCCACACGCTTGTGCTACACTTTTGTGCTACACTTTTGTATTGCCCTCCCCCTCTACCCACACCCACCCCCGCCCCTGCTGCGAGCATGCACTTGTGTTATTGTTGCAACTGTTGTTGTTTTCTGCATTGTAATTAAACATTTTTCGTTGCATATGCAGGAGCGATTGGCAGCCGAGCAGGTTTAATTGCATACTGTGTGAGATTGTGCTTGTGTGTGTCAGGTGTGTCAGGTGTGTGTGTGTGTGAGTGCGAGCGTGTGGGTCTCTCTGAGTCGTGCGCTGACAAATATTTTATGGTGCAGCATTGATAGGCGGTTAATATGAGTAGCTGATGCATTGACAGCTCCGCAATGAAGCGGAAAATACAAGGAAGCCAGTTGAAATTAATTTATACCTGACTACACTTAACAACTGTTGGGCAACAGGATCTTCCCCACTGGGATTGATTTGGAGTGAAACAGATTGAATGGGGGAATCGATGAGTAACAAGATAAGGACTAAGCCCTCAAATCAGATACGACTTATTTATTGCTTAAAATACTGTCTAATAAATACTGCCTCAACTACTATTGTTACTAATAATGCTCTATAAAATACTATAAAATAGTACTTATACTACTATCTCGACTATTCGAGAAGTATTTAATCAAAATTTAGTTCTACAAATGTGACCAATAATACTATTTCCACTACCATTTACATAGTATACTATTTTTTCTACTACTTCTGCAGAATGTAATTACAATTTTTTACTATTTCCATTACTATTACTAATATTTAAAATACTGATTTTAATACTGTTTGCGCAAACCCTATTTAAACAAATAATTTCGTTACTACTTCTACTACTATTTATGCAAACTTTTACTTTTACTATTAATACTAGTTTTTCTATTATCTAAAAAATATCTAATAATTTCACTCATACTATTTCTAGTACTTTTTCTACTACTATTTCTACTACTATTTATGCAAACTTTACTTCTATAAATTTTATTACTAATACTATTTTTACTACTATCTAAAAAATATCGTATACAATTGCAAACAACTATTTACGACTATTCTACTAGTAATACTATATTTATTATACTACTATTTAAAATAATATCCAATACTATATCTACTACTATTAACAATAACATGCAATGCTGTTTCTACTACTATTTACGCTAACTTATCTTACTCCTAATACTAACTCTACTACCTCTTCTATTCTTAATTTCTATGTTTCCACAATAATCTCTACTACCAATTCTACTTCTCTGCTACTACTAATACTACTACTACTTGTGGCAATGAACTTCTTTGAGACTTCCTTGAGCATATCACCGACTCTAATATCTCTAATCACTGACCGAAGTCATGGGTCACTCATAGGTTAAAAGTCTACTTGATCTCTATCTATTATTTGCCTTAAAGCACTGTCAGTCTGTCTGTTCGTTCGTTCGTATATGTATTGTTACATCGAAAGGCATGTCAGATAGGTGCAGAAATAATAATTTAAATTTGTTGTATTACAAATACAATAACTTGTTTTGCAATTGCAGTTACACATACAAGATAACAAGAACGACCACTAGAGCAGCAATGGAATTTAATGGGCACATAAGGATGGATTCCGATGGGGAAATGGATTTCAATGATGAGACCTATTCGGGTCGCACTCGCATTAGCAGCATTTCAACGCCATCCGAGCGATCCGAGCTATCTCTCGGAGACCATTCGCACCACTCGGACCAATCGGATCATCATCTTTGGGAGCTCTCCCGAATGCAGGGCCAATCGAATTTGTTATACAAAAATCAGGGAGGATCGTCATCCTCGTCGTCAGCGCCGCTCTCGCTGCCGCCCGCCGAGGGTGTCACCTACACCCATAGCAGAGCCAACTCCAATTCAATATATAGCATCTCCGATATGTACGGCTCGCTCAAGCATATGGAGACACAAAGCAATCGCGTCCCGTCGCTGGGCCTCACGTCAAAGGCCAGCACTCTGGACTACATGCGAGAGCTGGACGGCTTGAAGTTGGATCGCGAGCCGCAGGTGGCCTACGAAACGTGGTATGCCTCCAAGCAGAGACTGCGCCAGCAGAAGCTGGAGCGCCAGAAGCGGGAGCGCGAAATTGAGCTAGAAAAACACGAGCTGCGCAAACAGCTCTCAAAGCTCTGCTATGAGCGGTGGCTGCGCAACAAGGCGGAACAGGCGGAACAGCGGCGCATGGAGGAGCACTTGCAGCAGGCGGCGCTGAAGGCAGCCAGCTCGATGGCTAGCCAGAGCAGGAATGCGCGTAATGTACCGCAGGCTGAGATCCGGCAAGTGGTGCAGAGCTGGTGGTTGAAAAAGCAGGAGCAACAGAAGCGCCAGCGCCTCGAAATGCAGCGCCATCAACTGAAAAAGAAACGAGAGGAACAGCGGCGCAAGCAGCTGGCCGAGATGGCCTGGCAGAAGTGGATGACCAATGTCTACGACAAGCCGAAGCCGGTGCCCATGAATCAGGGCATGGACTCGCTGCGCGGCAGTATCTCTTCCATGTATATCAATCCGTTGCCCTGGCAGCCGCTCAAAACGACTCACGATGAGCTCAAATATCATAAGTGAATTTCTCTCAAAAGTTATATATTTATATATATATGATATATGTATATATATACTTATATATACGTATATATATGTATATATATATATATTCGTATAGATATATCTATATGCGTGAATACATTGAATAGTGAATAGTTGTGAATTCAAGTTTCTTTTCGAATTTCAGTCAGTCACGTAAAATGGAAGGCACTACTATTTCGCATAAAACTAAATAAAAAAAAAATATTTCAAAGAGTAGTTAATGGTTTATTATTTGAAGGGAAAATACTTTTGGGTGTAGAATGTATATGAATGTTTTCGGGCAGAGGTCTCGGGCTGAACTTTAAGCTGACATACATATGTGTCATGTTGAGTCTATGTGATTTCGTAAGCCAAGTTCAAACTTAATTTTAAATGTAATTTTTTATTACTATTTCTCTCAATCTTTTCACAGTAAGATTTGAAAAATAGTTATTTCACTCAAGTCTTTTCAAGAGATTTACTAAACTTTGATTTCCTCCCTTTTATTTCTATATGTATAATACAGAATATACTCATTATACAAAAAAATTTATTTTTCAATTGCTAAGATGTGTCAGTTCCGTACGTGTACTTATCTTATCTTTTCTTTTATCTTTTGACTTTTCTTTTTATACTATTTCACGTAGTGATATAGTATATTGGTTTTGTGCAATGTCCGTCATGCTGTCCGTCCGTCTGTCCGTCTGTCAGTCTGTCCGTATGAACGCAAACCATTTCCACGCTATTGAAGCTAGAGACTTGAAATTTGAAATATATACTCGTGTATACCCTCGTTTTTATTTTATTTTGTATTTATTATTTATTTATTTTTTTTTTAATTTATTTTATTTTATTTATTATATTATATTTATTTTATTTATTTATTTTTATTTTTTTTATATTTATTTAATTTATTTAATTTTTTTATTTAATTTATTTTATTTATTTAATAGTATTTAAATTACTTAATTTTGTTTTCTTTCATCCCACTTCTTGCATTTTCTTTTCTGTTCTCCTTTCATTTATTCTATTTTAATTTATTTTTATTTCTTTTCTTGTCTTCTCATTTCTTCTAATATCTTTTGAGCTCTTCTCTCCCCTCTCGTCACCATGATTCCATTCTGATTACTTTAGTTAGTTTACCGTCGACTAGCAGATCTATCCACTTTATTCTTTTTCTCTTATAAAGGCTTTCTTCTTTTTCATATCCACTTTCTTCTTTATCATATGTTGGCATTTCTTCTCAAAAATTCTTATTTTCTTCCCTTTTTTTCTCCGTTCCCTCATATTTTATCTGTATCTTCTTTTACCCTCTACTTATTTGCCTCTCTTCTCGTACAATCTCTCTTCTCGTACAATCTCATTTCTAAGCAACATATATAATTTAAGACCCAGCCCTTTAACTAAACAATCTCTAGTTGTTTTATATATCAACAAAATAAAACTCTTTCAGTATTGCATTTGTCTGACATCATTGCAACTCTTCCACCCTCTCTCTCTCTCTCTCTCTCTCTGTCTCTCTCTCTCGCTCTTGCTTATTTGTTGTTATCACTATTTCGGGCAAACATTATCGTCTAACATTTCGAAAGTCAATTTAAACAATTGCGTCAGCAGAGCTTAACCAATTTCGTAAACCAATACGATAAGTGAGTGCACTGTCACAATAGGGGTCAAAATCAAAAGAGATTGCCTGGGCAAACGGGGGCTTCGAGATTCGCAGGGAATTGCAAAATTGTGACAGATGAAAACAAAAAACAATTTGCAATAACAAGCAAAATACAAAAGCAAACAAAATGCGAAGCTGGATACTCAATACAGTCAATATGTGTGTGTGTCTCTGTCCTAGAATTGGGTAGGCAGCAGCATGGGGGCGTGCCAGTAGCCTGGCTATTTTCATTAGATTTTCAACACTGTGTGTAAAGTCACAAAATTATATTGTCAAAAATAAAATAAAGCATGTTTTTAGGCGCAAACACAGGCAACTGAAGAGAGAGAGAGGGAGAGGGCGAAAGAGACTGTGCCACATGAAGTGCTCTTTGCAAAACTAAAACCAAAATGCAAACAAAATAAGCCAAAGGCCTAAAGTTCATTTGCACAGTTTCCAAACCGCTTGCGCTTGCCCTACACACACACACACACACGCACACACAGAGCTGTGGACTACACGGAACAAAGTCAAAGGCCGTGCAAGGCTTGGCAAACAAAAAGACCAAAAAGACGCTGGCAAATCCTTTTGATGAGGTCAACGCTAGTTTGGTTTCCCAGCCAAAGCACACACGCACACACACACACACACACACACACACACACACACACATTGGTCAAGTCGATGTGTGTGCGTGTGTTTGAGCATTGGCAGGATTAAATTTGGTAGGTATTGAAGCATGTTATTCGTCATCAATGTAGTTTGCACTAACTAGTCCACATGGTTGTTGTTGCTCTTGCTGTCTGTCTGTATGTCTGTGTGTGTTCTGATGTTGTTATTGTTGGAATTGCAGCATGTTGCAGTTGGAGCACAAGAGCAGAGCAAAGCAAAGCACGGCAAAGCATCCATTTCCTTGACCAGAGTCAAGCCAAATTTGTGGAGTCGACTCGTCGAGTCGAGCCGTTTTCATGTTGTTTGCATTGTTTACGCACTTTCGCTTTGATATTATTGTAGTGTGCATTACGGACCGAAGAGGGACGAGCCAGCCCAATAGCCAAATTGTGCACACACACACATTCGAGTGACTAGCCTGAGTCTGTGTGTGTGCATAGTGGCCATACGTGCTCCTGCTGTCCACGAGTTGTGTACAGTTGCGTGCTTCATTGATCAACTTCTAGCTTGAGCCCAGCTTCTACTATGCATAGTTTGGTCGTGTGGTTTGGCTAAGAAACAATTCGATTGGGGCAAGGAAATTAATGCTCAGTTTTAATAATTAAGCCAATTGGCTTTTAATTATAAAGGCTTAGCTAATAATTGGTTAAATATTGTTTCAATTTAATGAAATTCATATAGTATTTATTATTATTTTGTTATAATTATTATAGTCATTGAATTTGGTCTTAGATTGAATGGTTTTAATATTTTTCGAAATTATATTAGAAATAATTTGTACAAAATTAGTTGATATTTTTTTATGTAATTAATTTTTTTTATAAAAATTTTTTGTATACTTATAATACTTTTAAATTATTAAAATAAATAATTTTTTGAATGAAATAAAATTGGAATAAAATTCAAAAATCCAAAAGTGAAAAAAATTCTTATATATTAAATATATAAAAACTTATATAATATATTAATATAAAAAATAAATTAAAATAATAACAGTTCCTATTTTTAAAAATATATTTTTTATTATTTTCCTTTTACTCATTATATTATTATTTATTAAAATCTAAAATTTAATTGTGTTTATAATTTTTTTTGTAGGGGAAAAAATAAATTTTTTATAAATATTCAAAAAATAAATAAATATATAGACTGCATATATTTCTGTCCAAATAAATTGATTTATTTTTGGCTATATATATATTTATATTTTACTGTATTTACTTATCATTAGCTATGTATGTTTATTTTTGGATATCCATATTTATTTTTGGAATTTTTATTATAATTCATAATTTTATCTTTTTGCATAATTTAATTTTCTAAAAATATTTAAAATATTCAAAGCCCTCACTATGCCGCAAATAAAACATTAACTGATTAAAAATGAATCGCTTACAAAGCGATTGCACATGGTTCGTTTAACTAAATGGACTACCCTTAATCTCAATCCACCACGCGTGTGAACATTTTGCATAAGAAAAACTCGCACGGCCTCCCGCTATGAACGACAGGCCAGGCGCAAAGATAAAACACATTTGCAGAGCGAAAAGTAAGAGAAGAAAAAGACAAAGAAAAAAGAGAAAAAAAACCACACGAAAAGATAAATCGCCTCGTGTTTAGTGGTAAAAACAATGAAAACGCCCTGTCCACATAGCTGCGGAACACATAAATAATGCAATGGCAGCCGTTCACCAAAAGGACCAAAAGGAGCAAAAAGCAGCCCAACAATTGAGTATAAGACAAAGCAATTCAGTAGGTGGCCAGGTGAACAGTCGACAGCAGACCGGGCTTTATGCCCAGACAATGGACCCAAATATATCACAGTGATGACGAGTGATCAATAACCAAAGGCAAAGCATGGTCAAGAGGAGGCTCTGAAGATGCTGGCGATAACAACTTCAACTGCCAGTTATGATAACTGATGCATTGAACGAACAATCGCACGAGTGTTGCTCGAACAAAAGCATGGTGAATAGGTCAATTCCAAATAATTCAAAGAATTATTCACAAAAGATTTGTCAATGATTTAATACTTCTAAAGAGCAATTGAAGTTTATTCAGATTAACTCTTGATCAAGCTTTTTTGAAGAGCAGACAAAAAAAAACTATTCTTATTTCTTAATATTAAAGTCGTGTGTTGATTGGAATAAGCTCTTTGGCTCTGCTTAGCCTATAGCTCTGCTCTAGATCTGCCTCTGTCTCTGCCTATGCCTCTGCCTATGCCTCTGCCTATGCATATGCCTCTGCCTTTAGATCTGCCTTTGGCTCTGCCTATGGCTCTGCCTCTGCCTCTGCCTCTGCAGCTCTGTACCTGTCTCTGAGTATTATTCCACCATGGCACTAATCATACAAACAGATAAGCAAACCGACGCTGTTCATCGGCCTGATTAAGTATATATATATTCTTTAAGGCCACATTTTAGTTTAGCTTTAACGAAAATAAAAAAAAAAATAAATAATTTATGTTAAAAGCAATCAAAATAATTAAAATAAATATGAAAATATTATCAGCTTGAATTTTGCTGGAATTTCATTGAAATTTATTGCTAATAACTTTCGATTTTATATGCCCTGTTGATAGATAAAAAAATTGATTTGGCAGCAGCAGGCGACGGAAAATAGTTTTTTGAGCGTGATTCCATTCAAGTGGCGTGCGCTGTTTACATAAAAATCTGATTGATTTTGGCATGTTTATTAACTGGGACACAAGATGAACATGAATAAAGTTTGTGAATAAAAACTCTATTGATTTTTAATCCTCGGCTAACATAAGCTTTACTTTTTTATTGAAGTGTTGTAAAATGAATAAAACAAAAATTTTTATGGTCCAATTAAACTTTTTATATATATTTTAAATCTACTAAAAGCGAGGAGGAGCTCTGCCGTTTGGTGTTTTATTATATTAAATTATTATAATTATCAGGCAAATCATAATAGAAAGCAAAGCTCAAGAATCAATATCAAATTGATAAATATATGAAGTAAATATATATAATTTATCAGTCTATCCATATGCTCTTTGATCTGGCTTCAAATATTAGGCATTTATTGTATTCCAGCTACTCTTTAATAATTTACGTAAAATTAAACTCAAATTCTCGCTCAACTTTAACGTTGCATTAACCTTTCGAAACATTTTGTGCGTCTCTCAATATGCAGCGCTTTCACTTGGCGACGTCTATGACTTACTTAAGTCAGAGGCGCGTGCTAATAACTTTTTAGCCCTGGCATGCAAGGCGCTGCTAGTGGGTCGCAGCTAGTAGCTGGTGTGTGAGATGGCCTTCACATGAATTTCTTGCTGCGTGCAGGACACAGATTAAAGTGACAGACAGGCTACGCAGAAATAACAAAAGGTGGTTAAGTCCTTGTAAGTGTTTAAGTCGACAAGGCGCTTCGACTGCGTAACGAGGACAACCTACCAAGCGTACAGACACACATACTTTATATGTATATATAAATATATATATATATATATATATATATATATATATATATATATATATATATTTATATATTTATATATTTATATATTTCTATTCAGGTTGCTGCGTGTTTATAGCGCTGTGAAATGAACATTTTGCAGGTGATTTAACAGTTATTAGATTTCTTTTTCGACCCAACTGTGTGTGCAAGCGCCAATCCACTTGGGAGTTGAGACTTGCCTCAGTTTGTAATTGTGAAAAGTTTTTATTTGATCGCCTCACATTTGGCTGCCAAGCCGAATGAAAGTATGCTAAGCAAAATGTCAAAAGATGCTTGCCCAAGACAATGGCAGAAACAATTGGCTCGGCGCAAACTTTTGTGCTCAACTTTTCTCAACTGTGAGCATATGCCTGATTAAATAAGGATTTTTAGCCAGCACAAAACTTGGTCAAAAGGCAGGCACAGGCGCCATTCTGGCGCAAGTAAATATGCAAAAATGTTATCAAACAATGTTGACACACGAGTGCCGTCGACTCACAGAGAGCCTAAAACTATGAAGTGCATCCTTTTATTGCATTTATTCTGCTAGCAGGAACAGGAGAAGTTTCGCAAAACGTTTTCGCCAGCAAATCATCAAAACTTTGAGTGAAATTAAATATTTGAAAAATTCATAAATATGAAATAATATTTAAATAAAAAATGTCATACACAAAAATATACTTTAATGAATAAAAAATAATTTAAATAATACATCAATCAAAATTAAATGTATTATATAAAAAAGTGCTTGAAATTCAATGAGAAAATATTCTTATTCTTGTATGTACATATATAGATAAAAAATGTTTAATTATATATATTTTAAAAATTAAACTATCATAATTATTTTATACTGGATATTAGCAATATTTTTAATGAGAAAAATATATTAAAATAAAAAAGAACAAACTTTCTAATTAAATATAAAAGAAATTGATTAAAATGTACATTCAAAAATTACACAAAATTAAAATAATATATATAGTTTAAAGTTGTATAAGCTAAATTATAAGTGAATAAATTTGGCTTATACAATTTTAATTTATTTTCTTTATACAAAGAAGACTGTTAAACTTATAAGTAATATATATATTTATTTTTAAATAAAAAAAAATTATTTAATATATTTATTTTTTTACAAAATATAGGTTGCTTATTTTTTATTATTTATAAATTATTTACATAAATTTTGAAAATATTAAATTGAGTGTTGAAATGAAAACTCAAAATTTATAATATTTTCTATATATATATTTTATAAATTAAATTAATAGTAATAAAATTAAGCAAAAAATGTTAAATTACTTCTTATTTTGAATATTTTATTTAATATTTATACAAGTAAACTTACATAAATTTCTCATTTTTAAACAATTTTGCCTATAAATAAATATTTTCTAAAATTTGCCGAAATCGATTTCCAAACCTCTTTAATTTTTCGTCCTATTTGATAGAGTCAACTTTTTGGCTTATGCCTAATTATACAAACTTGAAGTTAATTCAATTACAGTCGACGCACAGAGGCTTCTGGTCTAGAGAGACAAAAGGCGTTGCCTACATTACGGCGCATAAATATGCATTTCGCTTGGGCACTTGTCGGCTTTAAATAAATTTGGATGAAGCACGTTCCCAAATTCGACCCTGGCCGGGCCAAGTTGGATACATTTCTTAATTAGCTTTATGAGTTTCAGGTAAAGCCACCTGCCGGAGTTCCCATGTGTGCGGTCAGCCAGGTGTTTGAAGGCCCAGTTCGAGGCTAAACTTCTATCTGCTTCTGCTTTTTTTTTATTCTTTCGCATGCATGAAGAATTATTATTATGGAAAATGATATTAAAACTTTTGTGAGCGATGCTTTTGTTCAACTTTTCCGTGTGAGGCGCACGAATGTGGGCGCGAGGGAGGTCGGTCTCATGGTCTATTGATATAGCAAATGCAACAATGGCCAATTTGTAGCAAGTTTCTTGAGGCGCATAAATTACGCTTGGCCTCTAATTGGAACAGTGCCTAGTGCATAGAAATGACGACGACGACGACGACGACGACAGCGACGGCGACACTTCAAATCAAAATTCATAGCAAGAAGTAGGTCCACGAGGGCAGGAAGCTGAGAGAGAATAGAGCAGAAGGGCAGCCCGGCCGTTTGCCATAAAAGCGAAAGGCAACAAGGCGTAACATGCGATAAAATTGAGTTGAAAACGTGTTTCAAATCTGAAATTAACAAACTGTAGCGCAGGCAGTCAACCATTCAGTCAGTCTGTCAATCGCTGCGACATGGCCCCAGCCTGCATGTAAATGACTTTTTAATGATGTAGCCAGTCGAGGGTATTTGCCAGAGAGATACACCCCTCTGGCCCTTTACCCCTCTGCCACCCTCTCTCGAATACCTGCGTCCGTTTCAAGTGCCATAGTTTGCCCGCCTAATTGCTAACATAATTTTACACTTTAAATAGTTTTTTTACGTGTCCCGCGCACCGGGCAGAAACTGACCTGCTCCAATGCTCCAATGGGCCCCCCCATTATTGGTTTCACATGTAAATGAAGCTCTGATTAGCGCAAGTCATGAATTTCAATTTGCGCCTAATTAATTGTTGTTTTAAATTCTTTGCGTGCTGCTGCGCACATGTCCAACATGCTCCAATCTACAGACCATTTTTTGTCTCCCTAATTGGCATTACCATTGCTCGCGGATATCATTTCGAGTGGCTAATTGTGTTCACTTACATCTAATTACAGCCCGGGCTAATGCTAAAACATTTCATTTCAAGTGAACAAGCGGTATTTAAGCCTAGTTGTTCGCTTTCATTGTTGGCCATTTGATACAATTGCATTTGAGACATTCCATTCAAGGCAATATAATGGGAGTTGGTCTAATCTGAATAAAAGTTTTCTATATAAGTTTGCTCCTGGCTCAGTGAAGCACTATGATTGATGGGCGAGCTGACTAAATAAATAAGCCTCTAAATGGCATATAAGCTGCTTGACTGACTGACTGAGTGCCTGACAACCTCTCTGATTGGATGACTGATTGACTAATGGCTGACTGACTGGCTAAGGGACTAACCGACAAAATGATTGACTGACTGATTAGCTCTCTCACTGATTGACTAACTGCTTAACTGACTGGCTGGGTGACTGAGACACTGGCTAGCTAACTGACTGACGGACTGACTCCAAGATTGACTGATTGAATAGCTCTCTGAATAACTAACTGGTTAAGTGATTGAATGTCTGTCAGATTGACTGCCTGGCAGACAGGCTGCATAACTGACTGAATATGTGATTGACTGATTGACCAACTAACGAATTGAGTAATTGACTGTTCAACTGATTGACTGATTTAGCTCTATGACCAACTGACTTTCTAACTAACTGAATGATTGACTTACAGATTGTTTGATTGTATCTGACTATCTGACTAATTGCCTAACAGGCTAAGTGACTGATTGATTAAAGACTTGGCTGACTGACCCTATGATTGACTGACTAAATAACTCTCTGATTGGTTGACTAGGTAAATATTTCAATGATTGATTGACTGCATTTGCGATTGGCTCTCTTTACAATTGCTTGAACAGTCAGTCTGTTTGACTGACTGATTGATTGATTAACCGACTTTCTTCAATCTACAAAAATTTCATTATCAAAACTGTGACTCTCGCTCAATACCTTGCGCTCTCCACGCCCTTTTTCTGTATCATATCAATGCCATCTACACAAGTCCCAGCTGAGCTATCTGCCCAGATTGCTTAGATATCATCTGCGACAGGCCTTCGCCGCCTAATGGTATGCCATAAAATTATGCACTCAAGCATTTCGGTCGCGCACTGCAAGCAATCATTTCGATTTCTATTAATGCAATGCCATAATATGTCTAAAATCGAAACGCCGGCGACATAGCCCAGCCACAACCTAATACTTCATGCATGCATATGTCCCTCTTCCACTAATGGAACTTAATGTTGGATGGAGAGAAATTCGTGTGTTGTCGATAAAGACAAATCGTGTGGCAGACGCCGTGCTGGGGCTTGCTTGTAAATTATAAAATAATGTTGGTTGCAATGCCAACGCGCTGGTCTGGCCTTTGTTTTTGTTTTCGCTGTGACCGAAATGTGGGCGTGGCCATAGTGGGCCATAGTGGTGGGGCAATTGACTGCAGTTTTTATGCCCGCCCGGCTAAGTGGCACATTTTGGGCTTAGCTTTCAGACGGACGGAGCTGCAGCGAAATACCCCGCGCCTGCGGTCGACTCAGCTCGCCAAGGCAGAACTCTGTCTGGCCGTCTACAATTTTTAGCGTTGCCCGCCCCTCCCGTTCCCTATCCCTTACACCCTCCCCTTGGCATGTGGGGCACTGCACTCGACTGTTGCCGCTGTCAAATAACTGACATTACCTCGCCGACAACGTCGCCGCGTCGCTCGCATTTCGTGACTTTGTACAATAAAAATTTTCGATTAGAATGTAAAAGCGGCAGTGGAAAGCCGCAAAGCTGAATTGCAACGGCAATCACAACTCGGAGCTGGACTCGGAGTTGGAGTCGGAGTCGGGTGGTTTACACCAAAAATGCTACCGAGTCGGACGTATAATAGCAAAAAATAGCTAAATTGTATATTAATAGAAAATGAAAACAAGAATGATTCTAGATTCTTTCTTCTTTCCTTTTTTTTTTGTAATGGCAGCAAAAAATACAAAAATTAAAACTTTGCTGCGGTCGAACAAATTTTTACTTCCTGCTGCATCTGTTAGGAATTTTAAATTATATAGAAATGATTGAACATATTGATATATTGATTGCATAGCTATTGCATCTATTATGATATTGACTGCATTTTAGACTAAACTTATTTAAATATAAATCAAGCATATACTGTGTTGAGTAAATAATTTTAGTAAAGTCTTCTTTATTTTGCCTAAACTTAAAGCTCAGAGCATAATATATTTCAGGTGAAGCTAATCTTATGTCCTAAAAGTGATGACTCTGCGCTGTAGATCCGCATCGAGATCCAGTGCTTAGTTATCAATGACCAACCAAGCTCAGAGCAATGTCTTTAATTCAGTATTGTTTTATAAAAGTATGTATGTATTTCAGATATATTATATAATAAATAGAAATTCTAGCTTAAAGTAAGAAAATTGAATTGAAAAAGTTTAGGTAACAGGAAAGAAAACTTTTGTTGGGAATAGCTGACAATGAGATGGAGGGAGCTTGCTTTAAAAGGCTTAGTAGATGATTATTTATATATTATTAATAATATTTACATTATTATTAATATATTTTCAATTCATACTCTATAAATATTTGAATATTTGTATTTTTTCATGTGCTTTCTCTTTTTGCGCGTTTAACATCCAATTTACATTAAACTTAAATGCGGGAAAAAATATTTTAAATTTTCAAAAATAATAGATTATAAAACAGCAAAACTAGTAAGAGTTGAAATGTCACTTTGTCTGTGACGCTCGTTCTATATTCGCTTACTGCAGCTGAGCAAAAGGAGAATAAAGAAAAAGATAAAAAATTATAAAAAAAATAAAATAAATTGTTGCATAATTTATAATTTATTCTTTTGATTATATACAATGAAAGCTTCAACAATTTAAAGTTACAGATTTAATTTGTAGCCACCAATCAAGCATTAAATTGGAATTCGCAATATGTCACAATGAAATTATTGTTTACATTATCCCTTACCTTGCATTATTATTTACATTATTTCTTAGTTTTCTTTAAGATATAAAAAAGATTATAATTTCTGAAGCAAACCTAGACCAAGGTCGTACTTAACTTACCAACAAGAAATTAATTCATTATAATCAATATACAATATATATATCATAATTCAGTCAACGAATGCATTGTTTCTAATGTCGACAGCCTAGACGCCCGTAAGTTTGTTTTCAATTCTCATTCCGATTCCTGTTGTGTACACATACAATACATACATACAGTTTTATTTGCTTTACAGTTTTTCTCGTTTTACTTTCGAGTTTGAATAACGCGCAGAATCAAAGTTGAGCTCCATTTGAAAAGACTAAAAAGATCTTGCATCATTTAATCTATCAATTAGAAGAGAGTGAGATTGAGCTCAGCAGAAATGGCATTCGTTGGTCGCATGAACAGTCGAGGCAGCCTGCTTGATACTGAGCTGTTCAAAAAGGCAAACTCCGCAATTAGCACGGCAAAGGATAATGAAGCCGAAGGGCGCACACGGCGCATCAAAGCCTCGCGCACCTACATCAAGTCCTATGACACGGAGCCACGAAGCTTGGTCTCTAGTTCGAGCCCAAGCCCGAGTCCGAGTCCGAGCCAGAGCACCGTGCGCTATGTGAGCCACTCCGCTTCGTCCTGCGAGCTCGACTCGCCGCACGACACGGAGGTGTCCACACTGCGCTATGGCTCACCCCGATCCTCGGAAACTGAGAGTGCCACGCTGATAGCGCCGAGCAGCTCCGACAGTGGCTCCCTGTCTGGAGGCAGCGGCGCAGGAGCTCCCATGAGTGACGAGCAAATGATGGCCCAGCAGCAGGAGCTGCTAATGCAGGACGATGCAGAGAACCAGCAGCAGGAAGGAGCCTCCACAACATCCATGTGCAGCTGGGAGGAGGACGGCACAGCCTCCACATATACGTCCGTGGATCAGCTCACCTTTAGCTGCTCCATGCCTCTGCTCGAACTCGACTCGGACTGTGGCTCGATGCAGTACGACCCGCAAACGCAATTGGACCAACTGAAGATGGCGCGTCGGTCAGACGAGGCCTACAATAATTGGCTCTCCGGCAAGAAGCGGCTGGGCCTGTACAAGCAGCAGGCGGTGCTGGCGGAGCGTAAGCTGAAAAAACAACAGGACGAGCTGCGTCAGCAGCTGAACGAGAAACGAGTCCGGGAATGGTGCCAGCGCAAGGCGCTCCAGTGTGCCAACAACAAGCGCAAATCGATTCCAGCCACAAACAAGGCCCAAATGGCAGAGCTGGCGCAACAGCGCCTGCAAAACTGGGAGCTACAGAAAGTCCAGCAGGCCGAGCAGCAGCGCCAGCGACAGCAGCGCGAGGCGCTCCGAAAGCAACGAGAGCTGCAGCAGCGCAAGCAACAGGCTGCCGCAGCGTGGCAGCAGTGGGTCAAGGGCGTGGCACAACGCCCCAAGCCAGTGCCACTCAACCAAGGCATGAGCACGCTGCGTGGCACCATCTCCAGCATCTATATTAATCCAAACTCCTGGGTGCACCTTAACGAACAAAAACTAGCAACCAAATAAAAAGTACGCAATTATTTAAACACACTTGAGAAATGCGCTGTGAAAATATAGGAACAAGTTTTGTAAAAATAGTCTTTAGCCTTTTACTACAGATAAATCTGTTTTTGATAATGCTCATAGATTTATATGTATATTGATTTCCAGTCAAGTTAGTAATGCAGACAAATCAGCTTAGAGACTGACTAAAGAACTCGGTGTCACATAGGGAGATCTTGCGATTCAATAAAAGCAACAGGAAAGATTGCATACTGTTATACTGTAAAAATAGAACAGAGTGAGGCCTAAACATATCTATACTTAAAATAAATATAAATATAACTAATAATAAATAAAATAAATATAAATAAATACAACAAAATCAAACTTATTTTAAAACTCTTTTTCAAATTATATATTTTCATTACATAAATTTTGATTTTTAATAATAAATTTTATATTAATTGAAAAATTTATTTTTTTTTTATTTATTTTTTAATAATTTGATTTTTAAATTTTTGTTTATATTTATAAATAAATTTATTTATTTTTTTATTTATTTTCTGTACTTATTTAATTGAATATTTTATTTACAACGAACAAAAAATATTCATCAGTTCTGTTCGCTATACATAAAAAAAAAGTCTGTATATAAACCAAAAACTATTTTGGAAGATTTCGTATATAGCCCATGCAGCTTGCTGCATGCGAAAAGGAATTTTCCAAGTTATTTTACTTATGAACAAGTTTAAATATTACAGAGTTAATAAATGACTCAATTAAGAAATTCGAAGTATTTTTTGGTTTGCTGCGCTCCACCCCCAGTACGATACCAAGAGAAAAAGATACGCTTTGCCAATTCACATAGATATACTATATTACAAATATCAAATTGTTCTAATAATAAATATTTCAAATATTTAAAATACACAACACGTTTTACTTTTGGTTTTCGACTTAATGAAAGTGAATTTCATGTCATTACTTATTTTATTTATTTAATTTATTTTACTTATTTTATTTACTTACAATTTTTTTATTTTATTTACTTTATTTATTTTAATTATTTTACTTATTTTATTTATTTTATTGATTTTAAATATTTTATTTTATTTTATTGTTTTTTTTTATTTTATTTATTTTTTACTTATTTTATTTATTTTAATACTTTTTTAAAATTTATTTCTTTTATTTTATTTTATTTTATGGTTTTTTTTTTTTTTTTATTTTTTATTTTTTTATTTGTTTTATTTATTTTAAACCTTTTTTAAAATTTATTTTATATAATTTTATTTATTTTATTTTTTTATTTGTTTTATTTATTTGTTTTATTTATTTATAATATTAAACCGTTTATTTGTTTATAAACCCGTTCAAAGTGCAGTGACTTTACTCCTCTATTTAACTTCTACAACTAAATTCAAATGGGACTTAGATGTAAGGCTTTTTGCAATAGGCTTTAATTTGTAAGCCAATACTTGGCTCATCTCCGCCTTCCACATTAACACTTCTCATCAAAACAAACGGAGGCATTTGTGTTTGCGCATCCTTTTCACACATTAACACCCTTGACTGGCACAATGGCCTGCGGGGCGTTTGCACTGAGTGTCTGTTTGCCAGCCTTTAGATTCTGTGCAGCCAGCTTTGGGGGCGCATTCACACGTTGAGAGATTGCCTTTGCATTCAACTAATTGGAAGTCGAGCTAGGAGCTAAAGGAGATATTCGAAATACATTATAGGCTTTTATACTATTCATTTTACTGTAAATTGCTTTGTGGAACTTTAAGAAATTTCATCTACCGAACAGGAATCAAACATGTATATTTAATGTAATTATATCTTTAGAAGTAAATCCTTAAGGTGAAAAAATGTCTATTGCCTAATATTCAGTTGCTTCTCACTGATTTAATGTCTAGGCTTGATGTAAGTTTTTGTTTAGTTCTCGACTGCTGAATCCAGCTCCAGCTGTGCTGCCTGTGAACTTGTTCACCTGTCGACTCAAAGTGAAGCAAGAAAAAACCAAAAAGAGAAAAATAATAGAGACTGGTAATAGGTGGCTCATCGCAAGAGCACAGCACAGGAAATATACACAAACTTATTTAATATGAAAATGGCGTGCAGCTGAAATTTTATTTGAGCTTCGGTTCTGCCTGGCTTGGCCCGGTTGCTCTTAAGCGATTTATTTTCAGCTACATTATTCGCTTAAAGGAACATGGAAATTAAATCTGATTTCGTACAGAATTTGACGGACGGTGCTTATGGAAGGGCGCTTTTAATACAGTCAAATAATTCTCGTTTTTTTTTTGTTGGAAAATCAGGTCAACTTTTGGAGAGCTACTTAAGAGTTTTTAGTGAATCAAAATATTTAAATATATTTGAATTGGAATAATAAATTTACGAACAATGATATTTTTATATTATATATTTTTATGTAATCAGTTAATTGATTTAAGTGTTTATTTATTTTTAATTAATGTTTCTAATGTATTATTTTTAAATATTTTAATGATAACATATAATTATAATATATAATAAAAATAAAAATATTTTTTAAATATTTTATTTTTTTATATTTATTTTACATGTTGTTTAATTATTAATATTATTTTTAATTTAAATTAAATGTTCATTTGAGTATTTTCCTAGTTCCTTATTTTTATTATATATAGATATTGAATATATTCCAGTCATATATGCAATATTTTTCAATATATAAGATCGTAAATTCTGTTCTTATCTCGACTCAACATAGTCACTCGCTGTCAATTTAAATAATAATCAAATTAAAGCATCTACGCGCATTTTAACTGCGGTTTTTCTTTTCATATTTTGTTGTTTGTGCTCTCGAGCACTTTTTAATAATTTAATCCACTGCAATTGAGCGGCACGGCGTGCTTGGGCCGATTTATTGAAAATAAAAACAATATACACAAAAAGAACAACAACAACAACGCCCTCACACACACACACACACACACGCACACAAAATAAACATGCACGGCCTAAGAGTGTGGAAAATAAGAGAAGCAAATATTTTTGCACAAACATTGATTGGCAATTGGCAGGGAACACGGATGCAGACGATAGGACGCGAAAGCCTTTCATGTATATACATATTATATATACGTGCGCGTATGTAAGTGCATATATATATGTATAGACATAAAGATCCTCACACACACACACACACACACACAGACAAACTGACGACACTTGTGATGAATAAGCGACGCACGCTTCGAGTGCGAGTGCAAAACAGAAAATTCATTGAAAACTGATAGCGTGTGAAAAATAAAAGAAATGCGCAATCTGAAAACAAAATATGAAGTATATATGAAGAATATATGTATGTCTGATTGAGCTGTGATGTTTGTAAAGATGCGCTACACAGAAGTGATATCATGTTACTACCGGGCGTATACTTAATTTTTGATCACGCTAAATACCTTAGCAAAATTTAAGTAGGTATTTAAAGATAAAGCAATACTTTTGTATTTCTTTATATATTTTTTATAAAAATGAAAATATGATTCTTAAATTCAACTTAGACGAAAATATAAATTGACTTTATACAAGTACATAAAAAATGTTAAATAAAATAATAATAAAATAAAAAAATAATAAAATAAAATTCTTAATTTTCTCTTCAAAATTTTCTCTCTTAAAATATATTTTCCGAAATTATAACTACATATTTAATAAAATATTTTTAATCTTAAATACATTAAAATAAAACTTGTAGCTCCTAAAAATATATACTAAAATGTGAAGAAAAATTAAATATTAATTATTATTTATTTAAATATCCGCAATTATTAATAATAATTTCTATCTTAAATCAATTTTAAAATAAATAATATATAATATGTTAACATTCTTTATTTATTAATATTATTTAGCAATATATTTTTTAAATATTTAAAGTATATTTATTTATTTTGAGTGCATTAACTCTACTTTTCTATATGTATACCTTGACTTGCTTTGAATAAACTCAATTTATTTGTAAAATACATTTTCACAAAAAGTAGCTCATTTGAAACATTTCACAGCCCAAAATATATCACGTTTTAATCACCTGTGTAATAATATTAACTCATTTCATTTACAATACTTGTGCTTCAAATGAGTTTCATATTTTTTTCACTCACCCTTATTAATATTATTACTTATTTTAAATTAATTAACATAATTTAACTCCATCAAGCATATAAATTGTCGTTTATTACATGCTGTGGCTCATTTTAGTTCATGCTACCCTACACACACTCACATACATACAGTCAATTGCATTGATTTATATGTCAGCTCTTCTCAGCATATATATCAAATCTATGCAAAGCCTTTTTGAAAAAGTCACCGGCATGGAATTTCTAGTGGCAATTAGCAGTGACATAAATGAAAACAAAAACCAATTCGATTTGTCAACATGCTGCGGCAGCCGATTCGAGCATTAATTAAAATAAATTGGCAAACACTCGAGGTAAGCTAACGTCTCTGTTAAGTGAGCCAGATACGAATGCGAGCATCGAACACGTTACAATAACTATTCAAATGAAATTCAAATAGAAATAGAAATTGTTGCCTGCTAAGGAATTTGCAAACGTTGATTTCCAATGACTTTTTCAATAGTTGCAAAATGCATGAAGCTATTATTGTAATATTTATATGAAATATATATATAAAATATATAAGAGCTAATTTTATATATGTAGACAAGTTGACGAAAGCGTAATATGTGAAAGAAATAGGTATAAGAAATGTTACCATGAGACAACACCTTCGTAATGTTTATTGGTTGGCTAGCTGTTCAAGTGGAGCTAGAACTAGAATTTTTAATTTTAAAATATATTCAAAATATATATTTCAAGAAATATGATGAATGTTTAAAATACATTTAATAATTAGAAGATAATATATATTTAAATTAGATATTATACAAATTATATATATACATATATATATATATATATATATATATATATATATATATATATATATATATATATATATATATATATATATATATATATTTTTTTTTTTTTTGTTAAGACTCCTTCACAATGAAAGTTTATTCATTTATTTATTACAAAATTTGTTATAATTTAAATTAAATAAAGATATTCTTATTATTAAACACCTTTCAAGACCTATTCACACTTTATATTTGCTTACACTTACACAACTGATGGTATTTGAGACCAACTCATTCGATTCTCTTTCTCTGCTATGTTGAGTTCTTTATTACATGGAGGCATCGCTCTTCGAAGCGCTCATGAGTTCATCTATATACGGCATTCCGTGAACCTTTTAAGAGCCGTCGCTCTAAGCATCATTCAAGCTCCCGCAACAAAATTCCCATAACAAAGCTAAATAAACTCAATACTTAATTTGCCGCCCGCTCTAATGGGATTTGCGTAATGCTAAATATATGATAATGCCCGCTCTAGAGGTAAATGTCAACGAAATTTAGCGCAAATTCAAAGTTAATTGATGGAATATGCAGCAGCAGTCAAAACTACAATATATATACGTGTAAATTACGTATCATATTGTATGACAAATTGTAGCTGAAATTTTGAAAAATTGAGCAAAAATTATGCAATGTTCATAGATAAATAAGCAACATTTTTGTGCACAATTTTGCGCTCGTATCTTTAGTTATTTCTACCATGGACCGCAAATTTGTGGAAAATAATAATTTAATTAGCTGCACATGAGAGAGTGAGAGAGAGAGAGAGAGAGAGAGAGAAAGAGAGAAAGAGAGTGTGTGTATGTGTGTGTGCAATGCAAGCTTATGACCCGGCAAAATTTTATGCATATCAAAAATACCAATTATGGCAACATTTTGTTGTCCAGCCTTTTATGGATCCGGAGCACTGTGTCTATGTCTGTGTATGTGTGTGCTTGTGTGTGTCTGTGCGTGTGTGCTGGCATTTTCAATGGTGCTCGAGCATTAACGTTCAAAAGTCAATTAGTGGTTTTTATAAATGTGATTAAATTAAGTGACAATGTTGTTTACTGTTTTTACGGTTTTTGAATTTTTGTTTCGTTTTAATTGGTATAACGGTTCCTGTAATTTGCATACGAAATTTTTGGACAGTCTCTGCTGGCAGTATATATATAATCGAACGATTATTGTATTAGATAAAAATGTATATGGCATAATAAGGAATTTGCATTGGAAATTTGATTTTTGTGCCTTAATTGTTTATTTCTCTTTTCAATAGAGAGACTTTTTGTAGAAATATATGTATATATTTTAGTTCTAATTATTTTTGAAGGTTTTACTTTTAAGCCTTGCAGCCTTGTTATAGATATTCTCAACTTTTCTATACATATTTTATTTTATTTATTTTTCTTGAATATTTGCGACATTTTTGTCCGTTTTGCATTTTTCATTTGCACACAATTCTGTGGGCTAGACAAAAACAGCTTTTAAGCCTTTAAGCGAAACAAACCCATTTTCCACTTGTCACACACACACACACACACACATACATGCTCACACCCCTCACAGCTGAGACTCTGCTTTTCTTCTCTTCTGTTTTTGTTGTTGTTTTTTAAATCAAAAAGCGACACAACGTCAAAACAATTTGTCGTCATTTAAAAGTCGACATTTAAATAAGAAAATGCAAATATGAAGGCAACCGAGCAACCTGCCAGCCCGCCCAGCCCCGCTCCTTCTTGCCAGCAGTAGCTGTGCAGCTGCCTAAATGTATGCAATAAAATTTTTTTATGCGCGCGAAAGACGCCGCATACGTTTCGTATGCATAAAATTAAGCTACGGTACGGACTGTCATATGTATGAGGGGGCTAGAGAGAGAGAGAGAGAGAGAGAGAGAGAGAGCGGGGGCTGAGCAGCAGCGACGACGAGGCTGGGTCGCTGCGCCTGGTCGAGCGTGTCGAGCGCAGCTGTAAATATAAAGTGTCAGGCAGAGAGGCGCACATACACACACACTCATACACCTATACACACACTCGCCTTGCAAAAACGTGTCTATTACAATTCAATTTGACAATAGGCGCACACAAAAGCCAAACCAAGCCAGCCAGCCGCACTGAGCTGCCACAAGCTCACACATACACATACACAAAGAGAGTCGCGTACAATGGCCAGGCAAGCCCAAAAGTAGACTATAGAAAAATACAAATACAAATACGACAACAGTTAGTTTTACACTTTTGACGGCTGCTTTGACTATTTCAACTTATTGGCAAATATGGCAAAAATATTATATAAGAATAAGATTCTATTTAAAGAGCTCAACTTTCACAATAAAAGCTTGGCCGAAGCATGCCAAAACCATGAAGTGAGAAACCTGATTAAAAAGCTAAATTAAAAGTTTTTATGAAAATAATACAATACATTTTTTTTATCAAAAAATATTGCGACAATAAGAATATGTGGGAGGCTAAACAGCAGCTTAAGAGTGGAATTTCTAGATAGAAAATATGAATAAATTAATTAATTATCACATATAAATATGTAAAATACTGTTTACTAAAACTACTATAACGAATTTAAAGTAGATTACAATATATATGTTATTTTCAATTATTTGTAAATATATTCATATTGTCTATGCTATTCCTTAAAAGAATGTAGAAATATTGGACAGCATAATAAAATTTAAATTATTAAACTATAATTATTTATCAATAATTGTAAGACGCAAAACTTTTTTATATATTTTATATACTCGTGTATTAAAATAAAAAAATATAGTAAAAATAAATCATTTTTAGTGCACTTCCTTTTGCTTTGTCAAGTATAAACATTGGCTTAAATTATGTCACTTAACGAATTAAAATAAAATATTATTCACAATTTGTTGACAAAAAAAAAAAAAAAAAAAATATATATATATATATATATATATATATATATATATATATATATATATATATATATATATATTTATATATATATATATATATATATATATATATAAATATATAGAAAATATTTAATAAATTTATTAAATTATTTAACAATTTTTTTAAATAAATATTTTTATTTTCTACCTGTACATAAACACCTGGCAATATCTATTAATCTCTATATATGTACATAATATGCGGACTCAACTAAATTTATTTTATTATTTTATTATATTATGATTATGAAAATTAATTAAACGTATCTACAGACTTATCTCATCACCAAATTAAAATAGGCCATCTCTTCCAGCAAAAAAAAATGCACATAAATTTGTATACACAACTTTCTAACATAAATTCTTAAATAAAGTCTATTTCCTACATAAACTTGAAAATATTCGTCAGCGTATTTCCGTATCGGCTTTCAAATTTGTTGATTATAAGCTCTAGTCACTTTGCTTGTTTGTATTTCGGCCGTGTGTTTTTACTGCAACGGAAACGTCAAGTAAATTTTTTCCCAACGTAGTTAGTTGATGGGTACGAAAAAAAAAGAAGAAATCTGAGCGACGCAGGTGGTGGCGGTGGCAGCGGTCGCCGCACACCACACAGAGAGACAATAGCGACAACGGCGCTGTTGAACGTGTAGAATGTGTGTGGAGGACTCTATGTTGCCTAGTCCCTGGGGCGTTATTTGCACGTTTCCGGTATAAATATACAACGGCCGAGATTTGTTTATGCGAAATGAAGCGCACAAAAGACAATTCGCATAAATGTTGCCGGTAGAGAAAGAGAGAGAGAGAGAGAGAGAGAGAGAGAGAGAGAGAGAGAAGAGAGATAGAGGGAGACTGAAACTGACTCTTCCGTCTCCCGCCTCTTGGCCATGTTAGCAAGTGGGTCGCCAGCGTCAGTGACTCAGTTCCCCGGTGCGTGACTCTAGCGGAAATAAAATTTGTCAGCGTTTCAGCGAGTGTCATGACTTTAAATAAGTTGCAAACATTATGGGGAACAACTCATGCTCCACAGAGATTTTGCATTATATCATTAGATTATGTAATGGCGTGCCATATGCTAACACTCGAGCAGAGAGATGTATCACTCCGCAAGCGAATCCAATTCCCTAATTAAATTCAATGGCCGCACGCAAGCGCCTTATCAAATAATCGATCAATCAATCAGTCAATCCAGCTGAGAACTCAAAAACTAATCACTAATAAACTTACACAACACCGAAAACGTTAACATGCCACACACTCACAGTCAACTTGACCAACAACTCGCATGCATCACACAAATGGAAAGAGATTCACCTCAGTCTCTCACCCTCTCCCTCTTCCTCAGCAGTTCGAGTCTTGTATATGTACCTTGACTATAGCTACAAATCAAATAAATAAATCATATGTGAAAACTTGTTTCACTTAGGCAATATTTTTACACAAAAACTGTTATGCACTACATATTACAATCGCCATAAGTCTTGGCCCGACTCGATGGTGTATCAGTTACAGTGGGACAAACGTGATTTATTGCGATTGAAATTTGAAGACAGTGGAAAATATACAAGAATTGTATTATATATTGATAGACAGCTTTATAGTAAATATATACATTATATATTATACTAAATGTTGATGCAAAAATAAGAAATTTATATCAGATCAAATTTACATTTTTATATTAAATATATATAGTATCAATATGAATAGACTGCAAATAAAAACAGCTTATTAAAAAATGTATGTATGAAGAACGTTTGCAGTAGCAGTTTACAGTCTCAAAAATACATTTAAAATAAAATATATACTAACATATAATATATATTATATTAATATATTATTATTATAAGATTTAAAAAAGAATAAAAATACATGCTCTAATAGATATTTGGATCAAGTAATAATATATAAAAAGGAACTCTTTGTGGCGCACCTCTAAAAAATTGAGAGATTCTCGTTATAGAAAAATATTTTTATAGAATAAATAAAATTATTAGTGAAATCTCCTTTAAATATCAAGCCCAGTTTACCCAATTGGAAATATTATTTAGTTAAAAAAAAACTTACTCATGTGGTTCGACTTACGTAATACATCCATAGTTAACCTTATCATTGCCAATAAAAATATAAAGAAACCTATTTAGACGTCATACAAGTCAATTAAAATTAAAAAAAAATTAAAATTAATTAAAATTAAAATTTTTATCACAAAACATAAACTAGCACAACTTAAGAATTGTTCTAAAATAAATATTTTTTACGTGCGGAATTAAAATTCTTATATGAAATAGCTCCATCAAAAAAAGTCTTGGAAATATTCTAGACTACCGCGAATTTTAGAAGAGTTTTAAGCCTTAGATAAAATATAGATAAAATTTTATCACCCATTAGGTTTTTTGAAAGGATCATTCCTACAACAACAGCAAAGCTTTTGAAAATCTAAAAAGATATTTATTATTTTATTTGTTGAAACTCGATTCAATATCTTTCAAAAATTTGGCAAGAGAAATGACATGTAACGAAATATGCTCAATATATATTATATATATATAATATATATATATATATATATATATATATATATATATATATATATATATATATATATATATATATAATTTTTATAAATATATAGAATAAATCCAGTATATTAGCTTTATTGTAGTCATATATTCTAATTGTATCTATAAAAAAATATATGGCAAAATATAAACATAATAAACTACATCAAATTCATATCAAAATTGAAATTTTTTAAGATACATTTTCTAACTAAATAAATTCAAATTTTCAAGTATTTTACTTCTCAAGTTTTTACCCTTCCGAAAGTCAACCACAAATACCAATTGGCAAGGAATCAAACAATAAACACTTGACCACTGTGCCCAAGTTTCGACACCGGCCTGGCCCAAAGTTGATCCAGCCAAATAGCCTTAGGCTGTAACTTGTAAACTTATTTTTCCACACACGCACACACACACACAGAGAGAGAGACAGTGAGCTGAGTGTGGAGAGGAGCGTAGTGCAGAGCAGCAGCAACTACCTTTTATCCCTTGTGCCGCTTAGCCCGCTCAGCAAACTATATGGATACTTGTATCTAATAGCAGCTCCAAAAGGCAACGGACGAACCAACGAGGAAAAAAAGAGAAATAAAATATTCAGCTGCCGATGATGATGAATGGCGTTCGGTCAGCATGCGTGTGTGCGAGTGTGTTGTAGCTGTTATATGAACATGTGAAGAAATTCACATCAATTTGTAAGCGCTCACGAGTGTGTGCCAGTCTATAAAGTATTTTTAGTCTATTTTCGACTAGGAAGAAGATTATTTTGCAGTCTTCTCTCTGGTTTTAAACAAGAGTCGACTTTAAGAGGCAGCTCCAGTAGCTGTAAGGGCAGCCAGACTGGTCACGTACTATTATCGCTCTACCAGAAGCACATTCATTTGATTTCGTTGCCAACTTATAGGCGTTGTGCATTTGACCCTTGAAAGCTTTGTTTGTGTGGCTCCTCGCTTTTGGCCACGTTGTTCTGGGCGTTGACAGCGTCCATCAGATTGTCAACCGGGCCAGGTCGTCCATTGATGGCGTTGCTGATAACGTGAGCTGCTCGCCCTGCTGGCCAGACCCACTAATTTTTTATGGCCATCGTCACGAGGTCGCAACGCTTTTGTTTTTTTCTGCCACTATTTGCTGGCCAAATGTCAAATTGTTTTTAGAGCTAGATTTGGTTTTTTTTTTTTTTTGCTGTTGTTTTCTTCTTTTCTTGTTTTTGCCTCTTTGTGTTTCTCTGTTGTCAGCCAGTTTTTATTGGTATCGTGTTGCGAGCATTTCGCCTTTCGCCTTTTGCCTTTTGCCTTTTGCCTTTGGCCCTGTAATCTACGTTTGTGCTGTGCTATGTTCTCTGTTGGCAGCATTTAGGCGCGCCTGGGATTACAATGGCATGTGTGAAACCGCAATGTGTTCAAAGCAACCAGCACAGCTAACCAACCGACCAACGAAGGCAACTCGATTCCTGCCTATTACGCTGGCTTTTGAGCCGAGTCCAGCTGCAACTGCGCCATCCAGTTGGTGGCCAACTCAATTAAAGGCTTGCGGTCTCTTTGCCATCACTTAAAGCAAGCAAACAAGATGCAAATATAATCATGCTCTATTTAGTGAGTTCCATTTAACACAGAAGTCAATCAATTCACAGGAGGAAATTTCAATTAATAATCAGGAATCGACAATTATTCTCAATTTACAAAAATTCAATTCACAGATTCAAAGTTTCAAGGGAAAATAAATAGCATTTACTTGTCAATAAATAAATATAATACATAAAGAATATAAAATATTTCTTTAGAATATATCAACAGAAGTTAAATAAATCCAGATCATTCAATGTGAGATTTATCATCTAGTTGTGACATTGACTTAATATACAAACATTTTAATAATAGGCATTTATATATAGTAAATGATGGATGATAAATAGTATTTCTATTTCTATCTTTCTCCTTGTCAATTATAGGAGGAAAATGAAAAGAGAGTGTGAGAGAGAGAATGAAAATGAGAAATTAGGAAGAAGAAGAAATTAGGAGAATAAAAATGAGAAATTAGGAATGAAAATGAGAAATTAGGAATCTCATTTTCATTCTCTCTCTTCATTTTCGTCTTCCTCATTCTCATTTTCATTCTCTCTCACTTTCTCTCTCTTCTGCTTTCTCATTCTCATTCTTATTATCTCTCTCTCATTTTCATTAGTATTCTCTTTCGCACTCTCATTCTAATTCTCATTCTCATTCTCATTTTCATTCTTATTCTCTCGCTCTCTCCCATTTCTCATTTCTCATTACCATTATGATTATCATTATAATTATTATTATCATTATCATTATAATTCTCCTTCTCTCTCATTCTCATTCTCTCTCTCTCTCTCTCTCTCTCATTCTCATTCTCATTCTCTCTCTCTCTCTCAATCAATCTTATTCTCAAGCTCACTCTCTCTCTCAATCTTATTCTCGTTCTCATTCTGTCTCTCTCTTTTTCGCTCTCTCTCTCTCTCATTCCTCTCTCTCTCTCTATCTCTCTGTCTCTTTCTTTCCATTTGTTAATTTTGTTTTTCTTTTTCTCATTTTGTCTTCCTTTCTCTTTTTCTTTTTTTTCTCGTACTCTTCTTATTTTCATCTTACTCATCTTTTCTCTATATCTCTCTTTTTTCCTTTCTTTCTCTTTCCCTTACTTACATCTCCTTCTCCTACTTTTTCTTTAGCTTCCTCGCCCCTTTCTCTCCTTCTTTTCATTCTCCTTAAGCTGTTAATACCTTCAGCATATATCTAATATCATAAATATACATCAACTATACATACTTAATACATACAGAATAATTCAAAATTATATATATATATATATATATATATATATATATATATATATATATATATTATGATTTGTATTTATAGCAACTAAACCTTTTTAGCTAAACGCTTGAACAATACATAGTTATACAAATTTTAGCATATACATAGATTATATATATATATTTAAAAAATGTAAATTTCAAAAGAAAAGAAAATTAAATCCTTTAAACACATTTAGCTCAATTTTCAATCAATTTTCCTTAAATATTTAATGTGATAAATATATAATAATTTAATTTTTAACATAATATATAAATAAATTAAATGAAAACAAACATTAAATACACACTATAACAAATAATAATAAATAAATATATGTATATATATATATATATATATATTTATATATATATATATATATATATATATATATATATATATATATATATATATATATATATATATATATATATATATGTACGTAATGTCCAGGTGACTGAGTAATTATTACATTAGTTTTCCCACTTTTTCACGCTTTAAATAAATTACTAATGGTGTTTAAGCCAGCTGATAAATGTAAACATTGCAGCTCAAACAGAACTTAATTTCAATGGGCATAAACAAATTAAATGGATGAATTACGGTGCATTACAGCATCAGCAGCAGCAACACAAGTTTTCTAATGCAATTTGTATTATTTATGCATATATTTATTTATATATTTATACATTTAATTATAATTTAATCAATTTGTCTGCATAAGCAAGCAGGCAATCAAGTATTCAAAGCTCATGGGTGGAATACCTCGAATGCACGGCCCATTGGATGCTGTGGATATATGGTAACTCTAAATTGGCTGACCGTAGATGCGGCTCGTGTTTAGCAGCTTAATTAATTTTATATTTATTACGAAATCCATAATTTATATGAAAATAATTTGCGCAACAAAATTCGATATGCATGGAAATCATCTTAATGGTAAATCTCAAATCAATTTGCTCAAAATGCCGGACGCACACACACGCACACGCACGCAGACAGACAGAGAGACCGACATAGACACACGCGTAATCAGGCACGTGCAATTGAGCAAAATATAATCACAGGAATTTATCTAAAGCATCTGGGGATGCGAGAATCAAGAGTTCAACGTTGACTCCGATGTCAACGGCATTTACATAAACTCGGTGGCCATTTTGTATCTGTGCATCTTAACCGAACTGCAAGCAGTCCAGATGCAACCCGCAGATACACAAGCACACACAGGAACTGCAATTGAAGACATTTGTCATGCGACAGACGGGACGGGCGGTCGGTCGGTCGGTCGGGCTGAGGCCTTGGCAACTTGGTTAATTATAACGGCTGCGGCTGCATCAACCGAACGATTAGAGGTGGGCGGCATTGGGCTCAGCGATGGGCAGGTCAATGATAGCTGGCGGCTGTTGCAGCAAATTGCAATTCCAAGAGACGCACCGGAAGGAAGTGTAAAATTCAAATATGACAAATGACATAAACTTAAGCGGCTGCTGCTGCTGCTGCTGCTGCCTGGGCAATAAGCAGACTCCACACACACACACACACAAGATTTATTGTACTGCGGTAGCTGGAAATTATGAATATCTTAATATTGTGGCATAATTTTCGTAGACTTCAGCCCGGGCTTTAATTAATAATTTTGTAATTTATCAATTTATATGCTGGAGCAGCCAGATACAGCAAATACCCAAAAATATATACATTCTGTATATATACTCTATATATATATATATATATATATATATATATTTAGTCGCTCGATTGATTAAACTCGAATGCGTGTTGAGCTTTTGTTTTTGCTTTTGCCTTGGCTTTTTGAGCTTCCTCTGCAACTCCACAGGCATCGAGACAATCCTGTGAGCCAACAGCCTTAGCTTGACAGCTTTTCGGCCAGATTACGTATTCGCCTAATTCTATTTAGTTACCACAATGCAGCAGCTGTTAGCACTGCTAATGCCACTGACGATTGACTTATCATTCAACTGAGCTAAAGTAGAATGTGGCACTTCTATAGACTTCTAATTTAAGGGAAAACTTATAAGATAATAATATTTATATATTTAGTTAAGCATTTATCACTCTGCTGACCTACAAAACTTTTAAGATAACTAAATTTTGAGAATTTTATAAAAAAATAAGTTTTTTTTAGTAAATACAACTAGTTAACTAATTACCAGAGTCTAATATTTTAACTGTTATAATAAGCATAACATTAATATTACAAACTGGAGCAAAAACAAGAATGAACATCAACCAGAACTTTGAAAATTTCTAGTTTATAAGTATAGAAATAGAAATTAATAAAAATATAATATTTTACTAAGGTTTTTAGCCTCAAATATATATTCGTTAATATTTATCTACATTTTTAACCAGACTTGACTCAGCATCACATATTCAGAACTATGTTGTCCTCTCAGATAATTGCCTTCCAATTAAGCTGTCAGCTGCGCTTAAAAACTTTTGGCATTCACACACAGAGAAACAGAGAAAGAGAGAGAGAGATAGAGAGAGAGAGAGAGAGAAAGAGAGATGAACGACAATCCAATCAAGTGAATTGTAAGCCAAAGTAAAATGACTTGGAACACAATTCCCACACAGTTTCCAGTTACAGATTGTTTGATTTTGAAAGAGTTTGAGTCAAGCTCTATATATACATATAGTTCTCTGCACGATTGCCAAATCTATATATATATATATATACAGAGAGAGAGAGAGAGAGAGAGTGGGTGGCTGACCGTTCTCTATAGCTGAGGGGGGATGCTCGGCTGGTGTTGTAAAGTGCTCGTGTGTGCTACATTAGGTTTGATTTTGCTCTCAGCTTACACACTTTGATTTCAATTACAAAGTTGCTCGAGTGAAACAATAACATCAAATCGCTGGGGGTAGCGAAAGGCATAACAATCTCTATAGAAATGCCAGCTGCAAGTTTTATGCGAACCGCAAATTGCATTAGTAACAAAAACCCAACCCAACCCTACTCCGCCCACTCAAAAGTTCTATAGCTGGTCGGGGGCTGGGGTCTGGGGCCAGAAAACCTTGAGTCCTGTTGCAAGCGCCACAAGTTGCATGTTAGCAGCGCGTAAATTTTTTTGTTTATTGCCCCAGTAGTCTGACAATGGACAGACAACAGAACGAGCAAGTTTTATGTGCGGCCAACAGACAATAACAACAACAACAACAAGACGACGAGCAAACGGCTCAGCAAATTTTTTAATTTATTTTCCAGCTGAATTGTACAGCGGAAGCGTTTAAAATCGTAAAAGCTGCCACGCCTCACCCACTTCAAGGTACTTTAGGTGTAATTAATTGCACTTTAAATTTGTTTACAGCCTTTGCTGCTTATTTATGAACTAGATAACGGCGACTCAAGCGAAATTATTTACTAATTTACTTGATCGAAAATGCCAAGCTGACACTTTATCGGGCCTAATATGCAGTTCTAATGAAATGCTGAAAATAGATATGACTTAAAAATAATATTTAGAATTTTCTGATTTAAATCGAAATTAAGTTCAATCATTTTTTGCAAAATATTTTATTTTAATTTCACTATATAAATAAAATTATGGAATTATTATTTGAGAGGATTGAAAATTTATTAAAATATAAAATATTAAAAAATAAAATTTATTAAAAATATAAAAATTATTTAATTTAATATTGTAATTTTCTCTTTTTTATTTATTTCTTTTTGTAATATTTAACAACAATTATAATTTAGGCAATTAAAGGTTGAATATTCCATTTTTGAAAGTCGACAAATATAAATGTTTAAAAATTATATAAACATAGATAAAAAATAAGGAAATAAATAAATGCAAGAAGAAACTAATATTCCGTTAAACCTTTTTATTTAATAACAAAAAATATTCCTTGTGTATAAGAAAACAAATACTTTTTAAAGTTGTATTAAAATTTAATACTCCTTTTCCATATTCCCAGTGTATTTAAGTATTTTATTCACTTATTCGTTGGATTTATTCACAGACTCAAACATTTCTATAAGCACATATTTTTTATTTGCTATAACTTTTAATTTTGGTTTATATATAGATTTTTAAAGACTAGGTATTTTTATCATATATTATTTTTTTATATGATTATTTTTTTGATTATATCTATTTTTATTACCCTTTAATGATTATGTTTTTATATGTTTTTAAATTATGTAGAAATGCACAAAAATATAGGCAAGATGAATATATAATTTTAAAAATATAAATTTTTTTTTTATTTTTATTTATTTTTTTATTTATTTTGTGTTATCGATTTATTATTTTTTACTTACTATTTTTATTTTTGTTTATATATTTTTAAACAATTTTGGTGTAACTTTTGAATAATCATTTATGTTTTGTAAACTACAAAGAAATATCTATTTTTAAATTAAAATATATATATTTATATATATTTTATGATTATTTTTTCTTCTTTGTTAAATTTCTTTTGTTATTATTACTTTTATTTTATTTAATTTGTTGTTGTATTTTAAATTTTTAATATCATATTTACTACATATATTTAAATATATATTCAAACAAAAAGAAAAACCAATCAACCTAAAATCCTTTTATTTACAATGTAAATTTTAAGATTTGCCCATCAAATATTTACTACTTCCTAAATAACTTTGATATGTATCTGATTAATTAAAAGACAACTTCTTAAAGTTTGCAATTTGTAAGAGGCCCGTTGAAGAGGATAAATACCGCAAGGCCACCGCACAAGGCAAGGCAATTGAACCAGCGACCGAGAATCAACTCAAGCAGCGGCAACAGCAGCTCCAGCAGCACTCAATATAATCACAAGCTAAATCACTTGACCAAGTAGGCACTACACACACTTACACAACACACATACACGAGACACACATACAGATACCTTCCACAGAGAGACTTCAGACACTTACATTACTTGGCGCCATCGAAGCCTTTTGCTCCAAAACTTGCCCAAACAGACCGTTAAACCTAACTCGCCGCACCAGCTCGGCCCGTTGAGCCACTTCAGCTTGGCCACATAAAGTGTCATTAGCTCAAGTAGCGAACGAGCTGCTGGAGCGTCTATGGCGGCCACTGCGCTTGCATTTGCCAGATTACATCGCAGCCAGCCGCTAAGCAAATAAATGCTTAACCATCAAAATATGAAATTATTTGCCTTTAAAAAAGGAACTCAAATCAAAAAAGCTGAAAAATTCAACTTCTTTATAAGCGAACTTGAAATGCACTAACTGAGCAGTAAATAAACTATGAGTAGAGCCAAAATTCATTTCATAAATATCAGTGATGTATTGAGAACAAATTATAAAGTGAATAAATTTAAGTGGAATATTGAAAGAGAAAAAAGAAAAATTTATATTATAAATAATATTTAAATTTTAAAATTTTAATTTTCTATTTTATAAACAAAAATTTCATTTTTAAAATTTTTAAATATTTTTAAAAAGTATTTATTATTATGAAAAACAATTACATAAAAATATGTTAAAGATTTTCAATCAAATTTTTAAAGCATAATTTAAGTTTTATATTTAAAAATCCATGTTGTTTTTAAATATTTATTATTTTTCTCTTAATAATAAATATTTGGAAACAAAATTGTTTTTTTTTTTTTTAATTATATATGATGTAAAAATAAACTTTAAAAAACTATTACAATTTTTAAATTTTTCGTATTTTTAAAAACTTTAAATCAAAACGTTATTTTTAATAATTAAAAAAATTTTATGTAGTATTTATTATTAAGAGAAAAACAATTGAAACTATAAAAAATATTAAAATTGATCAACTCAATTCAAATTGTTAAGTCAAAACTTCAGCTTAAATTTATTTTTATTATTGTTATTAAACATATTGTTTATGAAATTAAAAATTAGAAATTATATTACAGCTTTGCATCTAACAATTTATTTTATTTTTTTGACCTTTTAGTTACAAAACTTTAATCAATTTGAAAAGTTAACTTAAATTTTTAGCTATAAAGCTTTTTTTTAAGTACGAAAAGACTTAATATTAAATTTCTTTTTATTACAATATATTTGTTATATTTGTAAATATCAAACTTCAGAAAATAAAAACGATACTAAAGACTTAAAAGCTTGAATCTATAAATAAATAATAATTAATATTAAGTTTTTATTTATGAATATTTTGAAAAATATTGTTTATGAAAATGTATCAAAGCGGCAATTCTCCAACAAATTTGACTAAATTCAAGCAGCAATAAAAAGGATATCAAATATAAAAAATTAATCAGAAAATTCAATAAACTATTTGAATATTACGATGAGTGAAATAAATTAAATAAAATAAAATCGATTATAGATTTTAAACATATTTTCACAGCTGTACATTTATATTTCCCAACATATTGAAATGATAAAAGCGAAGCAGATGCCTGCACTGCACTGCAAGATGTTCTAACAAAAGCAAAATGCTCTCAGCTCAAGTGCAGCTAGTTGTATAAAAAAGTTGCCCAAAGTCTGCCATAAATGCTGATTAAGTTGCCGGACATAGCATAGTAGCTCTCTCTCTCTCTCCCTCTCTCTCTCTCTCTCTCTCTCTCTCTCTCTCTCTCTCTCTCTCTATCTCTTTCTCTAAATACTGCAGTTGCTGCTGCTGTTGTTGTGTTTCCTTTTGGGCAGCATTGCTTTGTGTTGGATTTTAATATTGGCACTAAGTAGCTATCAGAGAGTCGCCGAAGCATTCCGAAATGAAGTGCCAACTTGTTTATTATTGTTATTATCTGTCTGTTTATCTTGGTCGGTTCGGATCGGTTCGGCTTTAAAGTGAGTCCGGAGTTGGCCGTAGTCGTAGTCAAAGTCGTAGTTTTTCGAGTGTCTGCTGCTTTTGGCTACTTATTTTCTTTTAATTAAAAAGCAAATTGCGCTCTCAATGGGCTGGCGCTGTCATTAGACTGATTGAAAGACTTGAAGTAAGCAATTTGGCCAAAAGGTAAATAATAAAATGCCAAATACCAAATAACGGTATACCATGTCGAATTTTAAGTGCTTCCAATGAACGAAAAAAAAAAATAATACATGAAAAGAAAAGAGGAAATGAGGGAAACAGAGGGAAGCCGCAGCCGCTGCATAGTTGCAAACAAAATAAGCACTTGAGCCACGAAAACGAACCGCATAATGACCAGGCCAAGAGCCTGCAATCCACATGAATATGTTACTGTTCGAATGCATATGTATGTATGTGTATGTGCAACACACTCCAACACACACACACACATTGGTCTAATGACGTTTGCAACGTATGCAGCAAAGTCAAAAGCATGTACTTAGTAACTATTATAGCCATGTTAATCATAGATGCCAGCATAATGGTAACTTGCGACGCAATGTGCCTGACGAGCGTGTAAAACAGGTCTAAATAAGTATGCTGAATGCTTACACATACACATGCAAACCATTCATTGCGTGTGTGTGTGTGTGTGTGTGTGTGTGGAAATTGTGTGCTTCAATCTAATCAATAAACAAAAGCATTCAATCAATCCATCAGAAATTGCAGTTGCCTTTTTGAGTTGTTGTTGTTTTTTTATGCAAATGCATCAAATAAATAATTGTAAAGCAATTTGTAAAGCTATCTGATATCAGGTATCAATTTAATTGATGGGAGTTTTGTGGAAAGTTTTTTTGTTTCACATTTTAATTGGGATAAAAATGTTAAATTAAATAAAAATATAATATTTTTTATATACACATTTATTATATTTTTATTTAATTTGAAATTTTATTATTAACCTTAAATATATTTTCGATTTATTTACTTTTTTTTATTTTATATTTTTGTAATCAAATATTTATAAATTTTACTTTAAATTATCATTTTACATATTTTGGTAAATATTATAAAAAATCAGTCTATTAGCATAAAGTCTTTGTCTAATTTCCCTGCATTTTAATAATTTTGTAAATTAATTAATTCATTTCAAATCGATTCAAAATTAAAGAAGCCTTGGCTTAACAGCGGAAACGAAAACATGTTGCGCTTTAACATAACAGACTCCAATAAGAATTCGTAATTGATTCTGTTAAGAAATAATATTAATATCTATTTGAAGCTAACATTAATTTAACTCAAACAAAAGAGAAAACAAGCTAAGCGAACAGCTGATGAATTCGGCGCTCGCGAGTTTTTTTTTTGTTTTTAATACTCTGTAAAGAGTCTTACTTGAAGACAACGCAAAACACTCAAATGTTATTAGGAGCTACGATTTGAACGAAACTCTATAAGATCTTTACAGCAAACTGCAAGTAGCAGTGCAGTGCACTGTTAAAAGACAGCAGGATGACTCAATTGAGTGCAAATATTAAGCTTAACATTATGTTAACTCTCCGATTTTCTGTGTTCACAAACAAAGCGGACAAAGCAATAGCAAACAAAAATTGATTTAATTTGCAAACAAACACATGACCTTTGCATATAATAAAATCTCACCTAATAAATACATTTACTGTCTAAACAAAATAATTACCTTTGCATATAATTCATAAATAGTATTTATGTATTTATAATATTTATTGAATATTTATTTATTCATCTGCTGACTTTATATATACACACGCTTATTCTTGAGTTCTCTCTCTCTCTTTGTCTTTACGCACTTTCACGCATAAGCAAGAAATATGACTCAAACGAATTGCCATTCACCATTTTTATTTGCACGAAAAAAAATCAACAAAAATTTTAAGCCAGCACACATAGAGAATTGCACCAATCAATAATATTTAGCTTGAAGGCATATTTTTGTAAAATAAATTGAAATACATAATACAAACTTCAGTTTTTTAAGCAATCAACATTATTATAATTATTCAATACATTTCACCTCACACACGTGGAGTTGCTCGATCAAAGAGGCAGACGCGCACAAACTAAATTATCTCCGCTATCTCTTTACCCTGGCTCTCACACCAAACTCTGCGTGCTCCTTGCATATTTAAAGCGGAATGAATTAAAATAACGGAATTAAAAGCAATTATCTCTCCCGCTTACGCCGTCTACTTTGCTCGCGCTCTGTCAGTAGCTGTAACGGGATCGCAAAAATGAACAAAATAGTTCTCACTTACACTTATACACAGCCTGAGCTTGCTCTAGTTTTCGATCTCTCACTCTCTTTATATCTGCCCATGTTGACACCACAGCTTGGGCTCGAGTTTGAGTGAGAGTGGAGCCCTATGCAATAGCAACTTCTCGCTAACCATGCTTGCGCTACCCAATGTTCGAGTGTAAAAACTAACTAAAAGACTCAAGAGTTGAGATCGAGTTTGAGCAAAAGTGCAGAGTTTTTACAGTCGCCTTCGTGATCTTATTCGTAACTTAATGCTCGAATGTAAGAACTCAAACACATAAAAAGGCTCAATAGGTGAGCTCGCTTTAACTGAGAGCCGCGCCCTATAAAAGGGCAACGTTGCTACAGCATTCCTTTAGCATTTCCTCTTCCTGATCTATATGTGAACATATATTTGAAAAAGTATTAAAAATATCGCAAAGTTAAAATTAGATATTCGCATACATTCTCCCGCACATTTCCCCTTCCAATATATGAACCAATATAACGACAACGTAAGGGAACAAAATGTGCCTTCAGCGTTTGTGGTGAATTTCTAACAAATCCAACACACGCCCCAATTGAAAGATAACGACCCTCTTCAGGCAAGGTGGCAAAACCTAAGAATGAACCTACAGCAAAAAATAAAGAAAAAACAGAAAAAAAAAACAAGACAACAAAGGAAAGGCGAGGAAAATATGCGCAGCCGCCAAGAAAAAAGTTTCTGTTACTTTTGTATATAAATATATATATATTTATTGGTATTAGTGTGTGATACTTGATACATATAGACATATATAGCTGCTAATAATATAGAGTTTACCTAGATAGAAGCATTTTAAAAGTTAGTCAAAAAATTACTCTAAAAATGATTTCGAAAGCACTTGACATAGGAATTTATGGGTGTATGAGAGTTGTGTATGTGTGTGTATGTGTTTATATGTGGGTGTATGTATCTATATGTGTGTCCGTTTGTATGTATGTGTATCTCTGTTCACGTCGCGCATTTATTTATTATTTAACAGCAACAACCTATCGCATGTTTTGCCCCATTTTCAATGTCTTCGCATTGGCGGCCCATTTTCGAGCTTCGGCAATTTCGACGCCTTCATTCGTAGATATCCCTGTATGTGTGCGTGAGGCCATATCTATTACATCTGCTCATTTTATATATAAGTATATTCCCATACTCATTTTTTGTTTGTATTAATTTTTGTGGCTTTTGGGAATAGGCGCAGCTGCGTCACGCATTCGATTTGCACTCGGCGAACGCCTTTTTGGTTGAATTACGCATACGACGTGGTGTCTTAGCCAATTGACATTGATTTGCATATGAAAGCAGCTTGCAACGGCAGATGGGCAGGTTGATTTGATGACTAAAGGACTTAACGACTGCTAATTAAGAGAGAGTTTTGTTTAGCAGCTGAGTACAGGCTATGAAAGAGAAATTTTAAAAGCTAAAAATTATTGTAAAATTATTGAATGCAATAATTCATTTATTAGTAAACATTAATTAAAGACAAACTTACCCTAATTTTATATACCTGCAGTAAAATAAAAAGAAAGTCAAGATTTGCACCATATCACACACCAAAGTCTCAGACCAAAATAAATAAATAAGTATTTTAATAAATTCTACAATTTTATAATTTTTTATACTTAAATTTAATACACTTTTTTTATTTTAAAAGGTTTTCATTTAAACATGTTTAAGTACAAAATTGTTAATATAAAAAAACTTTTAAATTATAGAAAAAAATATTACTAAAAAAATATTTAAATGAAAAATTCTATAAGTTTTTATATAATGTATTTTATTTTTTTACATAAAAAATACTTGCTCTTTTAATATGAAAATTTTGAGCTTCAAACAGCTTAAACTGAATACAATATACATAAATTAAAAAAAAAATTTAATCAAGTCTTAATCTAAAAACAAACAATAAAAGAAGAATAAAAAAAAAAATAAAAGAAAATATTAAAGTATACAAAAAAAATTCAGTTTTGCGTTATATCAAAAACTAATCTTTAACGAAAAAAATAAAATAATTACCAATTTTAATTAATTTATTTATATTCATACTTTTAAATTATTTTTAAATATTTAACTTTAAAAATTTTATAAATATATATTTTTTAAATAAAATAAAATAAAATAATAATAATAATAATAATAATAATCTAATCTTAGTCCGAAAAAATACTGAAACTATAAAAAAAATTAAAATTTTAAAAGCATCCAGCTGCTCTGCAAAATAAACTTCAAATTTAAAAGTTTCGTATCTCAACCCCAATTATGATTTCAAATTCTGAACTAAGCCTTTAACACCACTCTTAAGTTCAACTTTTAAATAAGTCTCCTTGCCCAGCTATGCACTGTTTTTAGCCTTACTCCCACATGCATTCGAATTCACCTTTGCGCTTTCAATTTCCCTTGGCATTAACCAAACAAATTTCCTTTCAACTGAATATAAGGGCTTTGGCATCAGCAATCAAAACAGTTTTCAGTTGAGCTTTGTGCTTGGCTGCGAACTGTTCCAAATGGGTTTTTCCAGGAATTTGACATTCGATTAAAAATCATATTGCAGACTGTAAATAAATTTAAATAAATTGAAATGCAAATGAAATTTGATCATTATTCATCCAAATGAACTTAAAATTTCGTAATGCTTTAATTTCGTACAGATTTCGCCTGAAATATTTATGCTTCAATTTATAATTAACGTCGGAAATGAAATGACTTCAATTTGCCAAATACTTACCTGTCAATTACATGCCCGAAAGGCAAACAAATATATATACATACATATATATTCATTTCACTCTTTTTTATTTACAATTTTTTAAGCAACTCACATGCCAATGCAATGAAACAATAAATAAATGAAGCCAAAAATTTTAATTTAAAGTATTGAAAGCTAAATACCCTTTAAAGAAATTTAAAATTTTGTTTTATTTTATATATAGATTAATAAACAAAATAATGAAAAATTACATTTTACATTTAATAATTTTCATAAAATTAAAAATTTTAATTAATTAAATTAAAACAAAATATTATATTAACATATGAGAATCAAAATTGTTTCCTTAATAAAAATTTTATTGAAAATAAATTTACATTTAAAATATAATTATCTACGACATTATGTCTATTTATTTAAATAAAAATATATAAACTAAATTCATTGAATTCAATTTGAATTTTAAATACATGTATTTAAATAACATATTTAAAAATTAAAATTATTTAATAAAAATAAATAATTAATTTAATAAAAATGATTGAAATTTAAATTTACATAATAGTTTAAACTTTTTAAAATTAATATAAAAAATAAATACTATAAATAAATAAATACTTGGGCTTTAAACACTTTTGTATATATATATATTTATATTTTTATAGGTATATGGTGTCTGATACTTGATATATATACATAGTTTTTTATATATATATATATATATATATATATATATATATATATATATATATATATATATATATATATATATATATATATATATATATCTGATATAGTTATAGAGTTTACCTAGCTATAAACATTTTAAAAGTTAGTCAAACAATTACTCTAAAAATGATTTCGAAAGCACTTGACATAGGAATTTATGGGTGTATGGTTGAAATTTAAATTTACATAGTTTATAGTTTAAACTTTTTAAAATTAATATAAAAAGTAAATAAATGAACAATTGGACTTTAAACACTTTTATTAGGGTTTTTATTTATATTTTTAATATATTTTTATTTTTACCATAAAAAATCATGCAGATTTGTTTCAAAATATTGTAAAAACAGCTTCAGCATCAAATTAAATTACGAACTTAAGATATATTATACTAAAAATCTGATTATAATCAGCAGTATCGTTTAAAGAACCTTTCAGTTTTTAATCGTTCTATATATTTTAACCTATATTTAATATAAAAGTTTTGCCTTGAGATAAAAGCCCAACAACTTCGCCCTTTATAGTATTTTATTTCCAACTTTATTCCCCAATAAAATTTATAATGACTAACTGAATGCATATGCGTTCTGCTAAAATATAATAGTAGCGTATATGGCAGTTATTGGCAATAAATGTCAACGAAATTTACAAACATATTTTGCTTATATTACTTAAATACATAAATGACGAGCTGCTTATATTACTTATATACATAAATGACGAGCTGAAAATGCCTGAAAAAGTGTTTGGAAGTTCAAAGTTTCAACAAGAAATTTTCATTAAAATAAAAATTGCAGCACAGTTGTCAGAGGGACAGAGTGAGGGAGGAGGATAGAGTATGAGAGAGAAAGAGAGAAAGGAATTGCAGGTATTTCTCTACAGTGACACTTAAAATTTTAGCTTGCGGTCTTCAGCTCTAGACTTTTAGCTCTGTCCTCTACCCCTATTCTCATTCTCTTTTCTCTGCCTCCTTCTCTTCCTCTCCTCCAGTTCTCCAGTGCAGCATGGACAACGCGTTGACATTGACTCGAAAATCAAATCAATTTTGCAATAGCCCAACGGAATCAGAGCTTCGGACTACCAACGGGCACTTGGGCTATGCGAGAGGCTGGCGGGCGACTGTTGTAATGCCGTAAATTGAATTCAATTAATTCGTTTGTAAATGTCATCAGAGAGTGCCAAGTGCCGACTGCTGGCTGCCGATTGTCGACTGCCCTCTCTCATCATCAGTAACTGAACATGGCAGCATCTGCATTTCCGTTTCGGCCAAATGATTTACACACTCCCAAAAAACAAGGCTAGAAAAACTGAAGCTGTGCCTCGTAACTGCCTTTCGATTTATGTTTTAGTTAGGTTCGAGCTCTACACAACGAGGCTTTAGTGGACTGAAACCTTAATTGAATTGCTTCGGTGAAGCATTGTGCTTGACCATTGCCATAACAGTTATTTCTTAGAAATTTTGCAGGAGTATAAGTGGGTTTCAATTGTTGAAGACTTAGTGAAGAATATGTATTTAAAAGGATGAATACTGTTTAAAATTAATAAAAATAATAATAATAATGTTTCAAAATAAATTAATATTATTTTAAATAATCAGAATAAATACATTTATTTTATTTAAAAGAAAACAAATTGTATTTATTTAATATAAATATTTATTTATTATTATTATTTTTTAAATAAATATATATATATTTTTTAATTTTTTAATAAGTACATACATATGTATATGTATATGTGTGTATACAGATGCACTTTTTTAGTTAATTATTATTTTTTATTTTTTTAAATCATTTTAAGCGAAATGTATATTTATAACAAAAAATCTAAAAATAAATAGATTTTTTTCACAAACCAATTAATATTTATTAATTTTTAAAAATGAATATTAGCTTATTATATTTATTATATCTATATTAAAAACTAAAAAAAAAAACGTAAAAAAATTGTAAAGTATTATATATTTATTATATATATCTTTTCTGTATATAAAAAATAAAATACAAAAATAAAATTCATAAATTAATATTTATTTAATCTTGTTAAATAAATATTCATTTCATATTTTTACAAATATGTGTATATATTTAATTCTGTATTATTTTTTAATAAATATATTTATTTATTTAAAAAAATATATATTTTTATTTATAAATACTAATAAAATATATATATATATATATATATAATTTTTTTATATAAAAAATATATATTTATTACTCAGATATAAATCTCTTTCCCTATATACATTTATTTACCTACAAAAGTTGGTTTCATAGCTGTGCAACGATCAAAATTTCAAAGAAGCACAAATTCTTCTCTCACTTTCAGCCATATCCATGACCTGAATTTTTGTTATCTAATTGAATTCGCAATAAATATATGCGTATATATCTGCGTGGACACATTTGAACGTAATTAATTTGTGGCTAAACAGGCGAGTGTATTGATGGCTGCTCGCTCACTCGATATCCTCTATAGCCAAACAGGAATTTTTTGGGATAAGCTCGACGAACCGAATCTAACAGAGCCACCAAAAGCCAACAAACTGCGGCCGCAATTAATTTTTCGTGCAAATTTAACACGCAAATCGCGTAAATAATCAAAAATTAGATCACAACAGCTGCTGGTTGTGGAGTGGCACGCCTACCTCACTCCCGCTACGGCAGTGATTGCGGCGAGTTGTCAGGGTTTGCTTAGAGCTCGTTCGGCGTGGCCCGTTCTGCAGTCATGAAACAATAATGTCCACAAATTGACGCCACAAGCTGTTGGTTCAATGAGAGCATACACACACACACACAAGCACACACACGCACATATACACATTGGCTGGCTGCGTCTGTTGCACTTCCTCTGTGGCGCCATATTGAATTTGTGCCCGGTGCCTAGTCTCTGTGCTCGAGGGCCTCATTTCTGCGTCCTGTTTTTATTTGCCTGCTTGTTTTCTGCTGGTTAGCTGGCTGATTTTCAAACTAGAGCTGGAGCCGGCGCTGGCGTGGCACTGGAGCCTCGCATGTTGCTAACGAAAATACAAGCAAACATATTGCCTGCATGCCAGCCTCTACCTCGCCTGCCACCCTCTTCTCTGGTGGCAAGTGCTGCCTCGCCTGGCCCACGGCTCGGCTACTTGTTGTTTAAAATGCACTGTGGCTCCGTTTCCACTCTGGCGTTGGCCTTCGTTTCGTTTCTTGTTTTTTTATGCAGTTTTCAATGCATTTTTAAGTCTTAGTCAGAGCTGCAAACTTTTTGATCCTCTTAATCTGCATGCTATTGGCTGCTCATCTAAATTTTGTCCGCCGTGTCGTATGCGTAATATTTGTTTTAGCTAGTAAAATAAATTCATAGATTTAAGCAAATTTATTGTTTTGTTAGGAAATAACAAAAGAAACCAGATTAGATTTAGTAATTACATAGGTTTAAATTTAAATTTGACTTGAATATACCCTGTAGGCAGTGGACAGCGGCTCGTATACGTAATATTTTGGTTAACTACAATTTAATTCTGATATTGTTTACATTAATGTTAATTAAAAGCTACATAAAATATAATATAAATAATATAATATAATAATATAATTAATATAAATAATAATATTAAAAAATATATATAAATATATAAAAAAAAAATATTCTAATAAACTCTCAGCTAAAAGGTACCCTGCAGGCGGTACTAGCAAATGCTTTAAAGCATTAAAATATAAATCTATAATATTAAAAAAAAAAATTAAAACTTTATAGAAATTTTAAAAGCTCTTAAAAGATTAAGAAAAATTTAATTATATATATATTTTTAAATATCTAAACTATAAATTAAATTAAATTAAATTCAGCTGAAAGAAAAAACTTTTCTGCTACGCGAATTAAAAAATTGTTTAAATGATTTATATTATTTTATTATAAATATTTATTATTATTATTTTATTATTTGATTATTGCTTTATTATTTATTCAAAAACCCTTTGGAAATAGTTTATTGACTTTGCATAAAAATGTTTTTTAATAGACAAAAAATAAAAAAGAGCTAAAGTGCTTCTCAGAATTAGCTCAGCAAATGCCTGAAAACATTTTACTTATTTCTTCCAAATAATTTATTACACTTCACACTTACCTTTTTCCTCATCTTCTCCGAAGTTTCATATTAAATTGATAAACAAAAGTATCGCAACTTTCAGTTAAACAAATAAAAACGATTTTGCTGTTAACCGCAGCACTTTCATTTAATTTGCAGGCATCCGTGACGGGTCACTTTATTTTCTGTCCACACGCTCGTCTCCGACTTTCAGCCAATTAGCACAATAATAGCTAGAAATGTTCCATAAAACTTGCATACCGAGCTATAAATAACAATTAAAATTTCATACACAAGTGCAAAACACAATAAAACAATTTGCGGCTTTTTTGTGCAGCATATTTTGCGAGTGCAAAAACTCGCAAAACACATCAAATATCATACAATGCGGTTAAATAACTAAAAACAACAATGAACAGCAACAGCAACAACTAAACAATCAATTGAGAAAAAATAATAATAATGCAAAAAAAAAAAAATAAATAAATGCATGTGGAAATTGAGTTTAAGCAACTGCGTGATACTTGCTGTAGGTTTCAAATCATTTATATTATTTGTTTTAAGTATTAATATTTGTTGTGTAGTAATGGAAAACATAAATCCAATTGACAACACATTTACAGCTAAAAATAAATCTGATTAATACTGATGCATTAATACCAAAAAATAATGATAGAAAAACATATATATTTATGTATTCAATTATATAATATAATAAAATTATACATATATAAAGACAATTTCCCCCTTTAGCCGAAGACAGCAATTACGATCAGTTTGTTGATTCTAACTCTATAACTGTTGAAGATATTCTCCATGCTATATTCTGTGCGCATTTTCATACCGTATACATTTTCATAGCAAACTGTATCAAATATTAGAAATTCGTTAAAACCCAAATATATAATAATATATTAATTTTCTTTAGTAAAAATCCATAGCTGATTGCTGTTGCTGAAGACTTTAATCTGATGTAAGTCCAACTTTTAATTTTAATATTTAAACAAATGATAATTTTGATTATTAAAAAAAGCAGCAAAATATTTACATAAAATTTTTTTAAAATTTTTGTTTTCTTTTTAAACTATGTTTTATTTAAAATATATTTTAATATATTAATACTAGCTGATCCGCCAATCGCCGTATTGTTATCGAAATTATTTATATATATTATATTATTACATTATATTGAAAATCGGCCCAGCCGTTTCGGAGGAGTTTGATAACTAGCATATTAACATGAGATTTTTATTATATTTTATTTATTATATTATATATATTAATGAGAAGATCTGAGCTCATGCACTTCAACTATTTATATTTCTATTTCTCTCTGTATATTTAATTTCAAATTGATTGCTTATTAATATTGCATTTCTCTGCATTTTCCATGCAGAAGAGCTGAAAAAGAGCGCCTAAAATACGCCTCTATGCACACAACACTATATACCTGGTATTGACATCACATACAACATAAGCAAGAATGCATCAAACGGCTGCTGCTGCTCATACCTGATCGAGCCCACCTATCACCCACTGAACGAGCCTACAAAATAACTCAGCAACAGGTCGATTAGCAGTGTTCGAGTTTGAGTGGTTGGCTTTCCCCATATAAAGGCGAGTCTGCAGCGGTGTTGCTTTAGTCGTATGCCTGATCTCCTGGTGGACAGTCGAGCGGTGGACCTCCTCTTCTTCTACTTGTGCTAAGCGTTTAAATAGTTAATAATATTAAGCAAATTTGTTAATAGTACTAGGCAAACTATTGTATTAGTTATATGCATTGTTTTAAGGAATTGTTTTAATTATAATTGTTAAAATAAGTCTATTAATCATAATAGTATTTATGTTAAATAAATATAAATATTGATTAAGGCATATACATAAATATTTTATATTATTTAATAAACATTATTTATTATATTATCTCGCGCCTTCGCCTTGCATTTTGTTAAACTACACATTAGCTGAGCATCATACAGTGTACGTTCATTGTTACCTAAGAATTTTATTACGTAATATAGCTTTTACGTAAGATCCCAATTACGCAAGAGCTCAATTACGTGAGATCGTATGAGCGTAGAGGAATATAAGCGTAAGACCAACAGTATTATAGCATATTGCCATAGGACTGTTGAAGCGTAATAGAGCTCTGTTACGTAAGACCTCAATTACGTAAGAGATTTTTACGTAAGGATCAATTACGTAAGGTCTCTGTTTCAGAACAACTCGATTGCGTTAGAGTACAGGAGTATTGGAGCATATGAGTATAGGAGCGTAATAGAGCCTAGTTACGTAAGAGCTTAATAACGGAAAGCGCAGGAGCGTATGGTAACAACGAAATAACGTAAATGTGTCGAGTTGCGTAATAGTGTAATAGCGTAATAGAGTAATATCGTAAAATTGTAACGTAATAGACTAATGCCGTAATAGCGTAATATCGTAATATCGTAAAATTGTAATAGTGTAAAAGCGTAATAGCTTAATTGCGTCTATATCTGTACTCTTATCGCTGATATACGTGGACTTCAGGTCAAACACTCCACAAACCCAATATGCTCCTTTTCACTTGATGAACAAGCATAAAAAGGTGAAAAATCGTATAGAGTTTGAGGTTAACCCAGCTAAAGCAAGCCGGAAACAGTTCACTAGCTCTCGTGCTCTTACGCTCTACTATAACTCTCTGCTTCACTCTGTCTCCCTCTCTCTCTCTCTCTCTCTCGCTCACGCACTGCCTACAAAGTGTTTTTCTCCCCTTTTTTTTATTGGTGCCTCATGTTTATGTTGTCAGCTTGTTGTTTTTTTTTTTTTTTTGTATTTTCTTCCTTTTTTTCTTTGGCTGTGTAATCGAGTCAATTGTTTCCGCTTCGACGATGGGGCAATCGACTGCGTCTGTTTTTATGGGTTCGGGCTTTGGTTTTGGTTTGGGTTTGTGTTTGGATTTTGGGTTTGTGTTTCTTTACTGTTGTTGTTGCTGCTGCTGCTGTTTTTTGTTGTTGTTTTATGGTGTTGATATTGGCAACATCCGTTTAGAGAGGCAAAAAACTTTTCCTTTTTTTTGCTTTTTTCTGTTTTGCTTTTGCGCTTGTGGGCGTTTTTGACATGGGCTAATAAGCTTGTTTTCGGTCTGTCATTTTTTGACAGAGATGCAAAACACTTGTATTTCGACCAGATTGCTCATTTAATGGGCCTTTAGTTGGCTCGGTGTGTGAGCGCATTTATCCTTTTTCCTTTTGATTAAATCTTTTAAGCGGAAAAGTGTGCGCAGAAAGGGATGTATGATTAAATTATACACGATAGAATTGTGTTATAATAATAATAATATAATTAATTATAATAATACTTGACTTATTCTCTTCAATAAAAGCTTTATAGAGTTGCTTATGGTATAATGTTTAAAATATATAGAAATTTTAAATATAATAATAATAAATCATCATCATATCACGTATTACATATATTCTCCTATAACCTCCATTGTAAATTTGTTGCTCAAGTAATATATATTTTATTTTACTTTATGTATTTTTACTTTATATTATTTAATTTTTTTTATTTTACTTTATTTAATTTTACTTTATTTTACTTTATTTATTTATTTTATTTTATTTAATTAAACATTTTTTTATTTTATTTTATATTACCTTGTTTATTTTATTTTATTTTATTTTACTTTATTTTTATTTTACTTTATTTAATTTTTTTTTTATTTTACACTATTTTTTATTTTTATTTTATTTTTATTTTTATTTTATTTTATTTTACTTTTTATTTTATTTTACTTTATTTAATTTTACTTTATTTTATTTAATTTTATTTTACTTTATTTTTACTTTATTTTATTTTACTATTATATTTTAAATAACTCCTATAAGCTTTTCTATAAACCTTTCGAATATAAAATATTTAACTCAACTAAACTAATTTAGAATATATACTACATGTTTATTCTGTATTTCCCACTTTATTAGTATAACCAAAATTACATTATTTTATTCAAAATAAACGAATTTATCCAATATTTTTCTTATTCTGCGAGTTCTTCAAAAATCTCACACTTTTTCACATTTTTGTCCCTATTCAAGTGGATGACTGTATATCTTATGGACAAATTTAACTTTTGGTACAGACATATGCATATAAATGTGTTTAATTTTTCCCGTAAGACTTTAAAATAATTTAAATATGTCAAAAGTGAGCAAATCATTGTTATTTATTTTGTATTAAATGTTATATATTTATATAGAATTTATATTTAATATACGTATTTTATTTACATATATTATTTTGTTTTTTTTTTTTTAACTTTTGTAAAAAAAAAAACTTCATACTTTTTTTAACCCACATGCATATAGACCATGGTCAAATAATTCTCTTGGCATTACCAAATATTTTCTTTGCTTTATTTTTATTTTATTTCCGCATTTGAATTTTTATTGTTACTTGATTTCCCAGCAATTCACAAAGTGGCTAAAATTTAAGACCCACTCATTAAGATTCCTCTTTGGCCACTTGGCGCATCTTCTGTTGGCACTTGGAACGTTAACTGGCCTACATAATTAACCCTTATTTGCGCATTTTATGGCCCGCACCATAAAATGGCCGTTTAAATTACAAAAGCAAAATACAAACAGTTTGGAGCCATTTGGCCATTTGCTAAATGCTGTACAATTTGTTTATAGGCCTCGGACAAGGCGCCAAATTGGCCAAAGACAAGCTGAGAGTCGAAGCTGCAGCTGAGCAGCGGCTTTAAGGTAAGTTGTACGTAGGTTGTGGCGGCCCTTAAAGCAGCTTACAATTTGAACGCATCGTGGACAAGCCGCTTAACTTGCATAATCCAGATATCTGGGCAACAACGCATTGCAGACTCTTGACCCTTTTTCCGATTCCTTTTTTCTCGGTAGTTGCCAAACGACCATCAAAGTTGAATTCGATTGCGTGTCTCATGCGGGCAGCGCTCATCATCGAGTGGCGAGCGTAGAATAGCTTCGAAGGTCATAAAATTTCAATTCAGCTAGGGGTTCGAGCGTGGCCCGGCCCGATAGAGCTTTTAAATTTCACAGCGTCCAGGGTGCAGTGACATTGTCAGCAGCTGACTTCGAACTGGTTTAGGCTTTTATGAACCACCGTTAAAGTTGCGGTCAAGCAACCCTTAAAGTGCCCAGTTTTGCAACTTTCAGCTATAATTCTCAAGTTGTTAAAGCGGACTGGAGCTATATATATATTCGAGTTTCTTGATCAAAGTACAACCTTGCGCTGTGGCAATATCGCTAACAATGAGCTGACAACCGAGTTGCGATTATTGCTAGTTGAAAACTTTAACCAATAACTCGCCCTGTGTGAGCCCACGGCTCGCCCTGAGGCAATTTTTTTCGATGACTCGAAAGGGTCTATTGTGGAATAAATATAAAGATTTATTAAATGTGGTCTAGTTGGAAGTGGTTAACCTAGGGAATGCATTGTCCTTAAAAATGATAAGGTACTTTCGTGATTAAACAAGCTCTGTACAAAAAGAGACGCGTGGGCTTGATGAAAGATAATCATTGGATTCATTCATAGGCACATTTATAGCTAGTTATAGGGAACTAAAATACCTTGGTTTCTGCAGCTGCTTGAAGATAAAGTGCGACTTGTCTACAGGAACACTTTGAGGAGAATTATCAAGTATTTAATATAAAGGGCTTCATCTTGAAAGTTAATGCGGTATAAGGTGAGAAAGATTTCGAGGTTTCTTAGTAGTAGAATTCAAAATTCTTACCTCCCTCAACCTACCTTACAAATGATAAGAGTACATTTTCTGGTCTATTGATTAATGAAAATATAATAATATAAAATATTTAATATATTTTTATTTTTTAATATTATAGTGTAATATATAAATTTTTTTTTGTTGAATATGATTCAATAATATATTTAATATTATCTTTTATTTTTTATCAATATTTAATATAAATTAAATTTTTTAAATATTGAAATATTTTGTGTTTAATATATTTTTAATTTTTATTAATATTATAATTGAATATATTTAATTTATATTTAATTTTTATTAATACTGAAATATTTTATGTTTAATATATTTTTTATTTTTATTAATAATTAAATATTTAATATTTTAATATTTGTTCACATTATAATGTGGTATATTTCATCTTATCTTTAATTTTTTTTATCAATAATATAATGTTAAATTAAATTATATATATTTTTAATTTTTATATATATTTAGTATTTTTATTTTTAAACAGACTGCGAACTTGAGCTCTTTATGAGGGGAGCTGGAATTCCATTCCATATTCAAATATATATTGTCCCAGTTTTAAATTATCCCATTTCAATATAATTTACTCAAATATTTACTGCCTAATAATATATTTTATTATATTTTAACAATTACAAATGCTATTTGTATGAATGTTGCAAGCGTTCCGTGCCTCCTCCCTACTCCGATCTCTTTTTCGATTTCTTCTTCTTTTTCACGCTGACCGTGCTGGACATCTGCCCCAGAGATGAGTAGCCCGTGGACGTGGAGTCGCGACTCTCGCGGTAAGTGCGCAGTGGCTTGCGCTTCAGCCAGACGCGCATGATGAAGTTTAATTCGCCTTTTAAGGCTACCATGGGCTTGACCTGTAAATAGATAATGAGATGATATATGGACTATAGGATATATATATAGCTATAGGCTACCCTTTCTTTGAGGGCAATGCGATGCACGTGCCACAGGAACTCCACGATGCCGATGACAAAGGAGAAGAACACGCCCACAATGAGCACCACGAACAGCCCGCCCACAGCATCCATATCGAACTGGCCGTCATCGTTCACCGAGCCGCTGACATCGCACACGGTTTCATTGTTATTGAACCACTTGCTCTTCAGATTATAGAGCACGCCCCGCTCGCTCAGCTTCAAAATGCCCACACTGAGATTCGAGCGAAAGTGGGCATCTGAAAGGGAATCAAGCTCAGCTTAAACAAGAATCATATTCTATTTAGAGCCTTGACTCACTCAATGGCACCGCAATGCCGTAGTGCTTCTCGCCGAAACTCTCGCCGATCTGGGTGAGCTCGCAGTTGCGCTGCACGTAGTACTGCAGATTGGTGGTCTCCATCAGGAAGGCGTAGGTGCCGCGGCTCACCTTCACGCGATCCACGCCCTCCTCGTTGTTCTTGGTGAAGGCATCCGGCTTCACCGACAACATCTTGTTCCAGGCCATGCGATTTTCCGTATCGTTCGACTCTGAGAAATAAACTGAAGTCGCACCGCCGCGTATCGTACCGAATTGCACTTTATTCTGATCGACCAGATCGTGCAGCGAGGCTATATTGCCCGTCATCTTCGAGGATGTGATGAAGGCAGCCAAACTGGCGATGTAAGTCTGCGAGATGAGCAGCGCAAAGATCCACCAGAAGGCGGTGAGCAGGCGCATGGGCAGGCCTCTGTACAGAATGATAATAATAATAAATAAATTATGATAATAATGATGATAATCTCACCTGGGCAGCAGATCACAGCCCTGATTGAGTATGGAGCCAAGCACCAGCCACATGGTGTTGTGCAAGTGCCAGGTATTTTCGCGCTCCTCCTCGCTCTGCTCGTTCATCACGGGCGGCTCCCATTCGTAGGGATCCATGCGGCCGGCCAGTATCAATGCCATCGCCGTGATTAGCATGGCGACCATGACGTAGAGCCAAACGTCTACACCGTACGGATTGAGAAAGCCATAAATATCGGCCTGAGCCGGCGGCTGTTTGTAGGACAAAATGCTAATGCCCAGCTGCATGAAGGGCACCGTAAAGTCAACGACGGAGCGGCGGGCCTGAGTTATGGTCAAATCACAGATGCCAATCTGTGCGTTCTGTGCGGGAGTGATTAGGCAATGATTTAAATGTTAATGCTCGTTAGAGTCGAGTGCACAGACTCACATTGTCAATTAGCTGCCTGATTATGCCGTCCCACTCGTCGGTGGCCGCATCGTAGCTGCCGTATTTGTTATCCCTCACCGGCTCGAAAACGAAATCGAATTTGCATTCCCTCGCCAGCTCGTAGATCAGGTCGACCGCATAGCCCTCGAAGCGCTCATTGCCCTCGTAGTGCACCCCTTCCGGCTCCTTACTTTGAAGATGCACAAATTTAGTATCGATTGAAGATTAAGCATTAATAATGGAAGCCATACGTACCGCCAGCTGAAGTAGGGTTTGCCCACTCGCGTAGCCACTGTGTAGACGACGGGCTTGCGCGAGAAATCCTCTTTGTTCTCCAGGCGTCGCTGCTTCAGCGCTTGCGTCGAGTTCTCTCGGATCTTATCGAAGTCGACCAGATTAAAGTCTTTGTTCCAGATATGCGTTACGCGATCTATGATCGGATTATAGACCTCCAGGTTGAAGTCCTCGCGTTGCCCATCCTCCGTCAGCTGCAGTCGCTGGGTCTTGTAGGGCGGCTTGATTTGCTTCGGTGTGAGCTAAAGTATGGGAGAAATTAAGTTAAATTAATAATAATATATAGAAAAATTAAATATTTATAATAATGCATTTAAAAAATAATATGAACTTTTTATTTGTAAACTAATTTTAATAAAAATGATAATTAAAATAAATATAAACATTGAAAAAAATAGTACATAATAAAAATATTAGATTACAAAAAATGTTTATTAAATTAAATATGTAATCAAAATATGTATAGAAATAAAAATATTAAGACTTTTTAAAAATCGAATGAAAAAGAAATTTAGATTTTAAAATATGTTTTGATGGATTAAAAAATTTATAAAAAATAAGTCTATACTATAAACATATATATAAATATATATAAATAAATATATATAAAAATATAAATATTATATATAAAAAAATATAAATATTAAAGCATTTAAGTATTTATATTAATAATTAATTTTACTAAAAATATTACTTAAAATAAATATAATAATAAAATATAATAAATAGTCTTAATAAAATTTAATAAAAAAAATTTAATTTAATTCAAAATCCAATTTCAATAAAACTTAAAGTTATTATGTAAAAAAAAATATAAATGTACATAGAAATATTACAACTTTTTTTAAATCGCGAGAAAAAAGAAATTTTATTCTTAAAAATATTTTAAAATGAATTTTGAAGGATTCAAAAATGTATAAAACAATATTTAAAAATAATATATAATCCTAAAAATATAAAATATTTGAATTTTCCAAATAAAATTATATCTTAAATATAAAGTATTTTAAGAAATGTTTAATAATATAATCCTTTTAAATATGTTCTATTAGTCCTTTAACTCTTACCTCCTTCATCTGCTGTACCAAAAGCGGTCCGGGCTGCCAAAAGCCACGCCCACAGCTGAACTGTGGCGTATAGAAGCCAGACTTCTGACTCAACTGCAGTACCGCATTGTAGAAGAGAACGATGGCATCATAGACAAGCTGAGTGCTCAACGAGGCAAACTGAAAAATATAAATTCTAATCAAATCCATTCTTTTTAAATGCTCATATATACTCTAACCGTACCCGATCATCGACATCGTGATCAAAGACATCAGTTTCATCATGAATGGGAGGTGGAACATAGGAGCGAATTCTGACAGCTGCAACGGCGACTGAGAAATCACGCGAATAAAACTGATCGATGTGGCTGATGTGTGTATTCAAATCGGTGAGAAAGAGATTCTGAAGGTGAATACAAATAAAGACTTGAAATCTTTTTTATATACTGAATTCGATCTACTCACATTTAGAGAGCCCGTCATATTGAACCCAATCGAGGCATTTATCACCTCCACCAATATATCGGAAGGGCAATCGAGCAGCACGAATTTCTCACGCGCATTGCTGATGCGTTTCCAAAGTATGCGATAGTCGTCGCCGCGCTGGAACTCCTGCAGCTTAATGCCAGTCTTGTGCAGCTGCTTCCAGGCGAAAATGTGCTGCAATCGCGCGAGGTCTAAAGGGAAAATGGAATTAATAGGAGAAGGTAAAAAATACTTGAAATTTAATATTGAAAGTAATCATTACTTGAATAGTAATAAATATAAATATATTGAAAAAGATTTATTAAAATTTAAAAAAATTAAAAATTAAAACAATATATTTATCTATATTTATATAAATATTAATATTTTCTGTTGCAAATAATAATATTTTAAAAATACTAGATGTATAACTTAAATACAAAATTCAAATCTCGATACTAATTATAAAATAGGTAGTACAAAAAAAAAGTTGAAAAATTAGAAAACAAAATCTTATTATTTAAAGTCATTTATTATGTAACAAAACTTATTATTTATAAATATAAAAGATGAATGTAAAACATGAACATTTAATGATGAATTAATATGTTTTTACATATGTTATATTTTCAAAAAAAATTATTAAGACTTATTTTATATTCAAAAAGTGAACTTTATTCAATATTAATTATATTGTAGTAACATTAGTAACATTTTCTAAAAACTAATTATTTATTTGTATTTTTTAATTAAACAATTTTGTTTTATTTATTATTAATTATATTTTGTCATTTTCAAAAATCTAGATTTGATTTTATTTATCAAGATTTTTATTTTATTTATTTAGATTTTTAGTTTTTTTTGTTGTTGTTGTATTAAACATTTTTTTAAATTTCATTTTATTTTTTAATATAATATATTTTATATTATCTAGACTTATTTATTTTGTGTTTATTTATTATAATATTATTTTTATTTATTTCAAGTTTTGGTATATTTTTTATTGATTATATTTTTATTTACTATCGATTTAATTTTATTTTTAAATTTTATATACTTTATCTATACTTCTATTATTATTTATTATTTATTTGATTTTGTTTTTGTCTATTTATATTTTCAGTAGATTTATTTATTGATTATATTTCATTTTATTATTGATTTTATTTAGTTTTAAAATTCTATCCAACTCATTTCTTATTAATTTACTATTACACTTACGCGTCTCCCGTTCATAGGCAATCGTAAATGATTTCCAATCAAAGTCCTTGCTGCGCAATATATCCGATAGAGCAGTGGATATAATCAGCTCGGACGGCGCTACATTGATGGTCAACTGATGATTGAGGCGCTCCCGCGAGGACTGCTGTGGATGCCAGTCGAATTGCAGGTGCGGAATGCCCGTCATGTTGCACAGAACCTCAACGATATCTGCAAAACAAACACATAATACGAAAAGATATTCATTCAGATCAAACTGAACTAAAAACTGTATATTTTTGTATAGAATGACTTGGCGAACTAACAAAACACACAATGAAAGTGCCGAGCAAAACAACGCAGCGAAATAAACGAATCGCATTTCGCTGGCAACGGGCCAATAAACCACTCCGTAAGTGTCCCATTTGTATATACTGTACTGTAGATATATACATATATATATAGAGTAGATATAGCTGGCGCGCCGTGTCGTTTATTTACTGCAAAAATATTTGTTTGGGCCAAAATTGATGCGAAACGTCAAGAATCATTAACGAGGTTAGTGGCATATATTGAGCAACAATAGGTATAGTCTCTCTCCCTCTCTCTCTCTCTCTCTCTCTCTCTCTCTCTCTCCCTCTCTCTCCCTCTCTCTCTGACAACACCTCGTTCTCTCATGGTCTCTCCCTCTCTCTCTCTTTTATCTAAACACATGTGATTTGCTTAATCTCTGAGAATTACGCCGACAATGGCCATTCTCCCGCTGCCAGACATAATTGTATGACGTTGATTTTTGTTTTAAAAATAATTTTTAACTTTTAGCCGCTGCCTGCGGTAAGTTGACTTACCGCTGGTTGTCTTTGAACTTGGTCCCAAAATAGCGGCGACACCATTACCAATCAAGTCACAAGCTATAAGAAATCATCTAAGTAACATAATTTCAGATATTGTTTGTAATAAAACTCACATAGATCCTGCAGCACGATGCTGTCATCGATAGTCACATAGTGCTTGATGGCTTCCAGTTGCAGTTCTGGCGTCAAAGCATTTACCTCCTCCACGGCTGCATCGAAGGCCTCAGCCAGAGCCATTTCGGAATCAAAGAAAATTGCGCCTTTATAAAGAGTGTGAAAAATATATAGAAAAATATAATACATACATGTATACGAAAATCCATGCAAATTTAAAATGAAAAATATCAATATAAAATTGAAATTTGTATAGATTTCCAAGAATATTTTATGCAAGCAGAGACTGACTAAGTTTTTTGCCTAGTCGAAGTTTATATACACTTGTAGGCACAGAGTCTGTTCTTTTTTTATGGATTTTTTACATAAGAATTATAGAGTAAATATTGTAAACTTGATTTAACATTAATGTACTATATAGGAATAATCTATATAAATCTCTGCCACTATATATGGAGCTCTATATAAATAATTTATCAAAAACTAAAGGTTGCACAGCTTTGCATAATATTTTTATTCAATTGCACAGCTTTGCTTATTTTTATTCAATTAAGATATAATATACTTAATTAAATTAAATTAAATTAAATTTAGTTAAATAAAGATAAAGATTTAATTAACATAATTAATTTGCATAGTTAAATTAAATTTTAATTTAATAGAGGTATGTAGAAAATATCTATATTTAATGAAGATTTATTCTATCTATCTTCATTTATATACTCTTAGTTAAATGAAGATTTATAGAGATATAATCTAACAAAATCTTATAATATTTTCATTGATGGTATTGAGATATTGAATATAACTTGAATATATTATTATAAAACTTAGCTAAAGTATAAAGGTATATTAAGAAAATTGTATATCTGGAATATCTTTGGAAGTGTATGATTACTAATAAGATTTGATTCTCCTTGAACTATTGTTACCAGCAACAGAAAAGAAATATTAACTAAATATGAAGATAGTGAAAGGGGTTCCTCTTCATATAAAAAGCAAACTTCTTTTTCTAAGGAAAGCTTTAAAAAAAATTATTTTTTTAATATATATTCTACAAAAATTCTAATATCAATTTTAAAATATATTTAGTTCATATATATTTTTTATAAATTTTAATATTTAGCTTATAGTTATAATATTTATTTTATAAATTAAACTTTTTATTTAATATTTAATATTTAAATATAAGTAAACAAAGTATTATCATGAAGGTCAAAAATATAGAGAGACAAGAAACACATTTTTTTGTTGTACCTAAAAAAGCTGAAGTAAAACAGACGAAACAAACTAAAACTTGAAGACTTTTTAGGAATATATATATATATATATATATATATATATATATATATATATATATATATATATATATATATATATTATTTATATATATATATAAATATATTTATTTAATATTTATTTGCACTTTGCGGCAGCTAGTTGAATATATATAATTATATATTTATAAATATATAAAATGAATAACAATAATAACTCAAGTATTACCAATTTTAATGACCAAGCCATCGCCATTATTTGCGCCGCTGCCCGAGACTAGTGCGGCCAAAAGCAGGAACTTCAGTGGAAACATATTCTTATAGCTGAACTCAGATTAGCATGATTATTTTTTATTTATTTATTAATTTTCTTATGTTGTTTGCATATATTTATGTCAAATATATATGTTTATAGTTAACATTTTGACTTTTATATAATGCGTTGCACAAAAAACACTTCACAATTCACTTGATTCACATGCATATATACATACACATATATATGTATATTTGTCTATCAAATATAAAAACACAACGAGCGTAAAAAATATTCCATGAAATGACGACAGCACCAAATGGAAGCCAATCGATGCCAACTGGGCTCTGGTCGGGGGCGCTGCTCACGAGGCACTGAGCCAGCTACAAACTTTTAAGAAATTTTCAAAAAACATTTTTTGTTTTTGGAAAGCGGCAAAACAACGAAACGCGAGTGCTGCTTATTTTAGCAGACATTTCTTAGTCGGGAGAGAGCCATTTGTTTTATGGACCAAAAGTCAACCAAATTGGTGGACCTACAATGCTTTCTAGGCCACACTGACTGCGGCATCAGCTGCTGCGCACTGGAAATGAGCCAACTAAATGAAAATCTAGCGTGGCAATAGCCCACGCAGCCGGCTGTGTAGGGTGACCGAAGCAGCATCAGCAAAAGCAACAAAAACAACAACAACAAAAATGGTCGGGCAGTAAAAAAGCTATATAGAATTTCTATATATACTATGTGCCGGAACCAGACAATAATTACAAAATATTTTAGCCGAAACGTGTTTGGTTTTTGATCAAAATTTTACTTTTATTTAACAGACTGGCAAATTGCTTTAACGAAAACTAAATAGTCTAGACTTATGAAGCTAACTGACCGTTTTGCTGCGTGTTTTCTCCTTGGAACTGCGCCTGGACGCTGAGGATCGACGGGAGGACTTATCCCCTCCGCTGCTGCTGCTGCTCGAGATGCGCATCGGCTTCTTGCGCACCCAAAACTTCAAGGCGAAGATCAGTTCCGCTTTCAGCGCCTGCCACGGCGTTACGCGCTCCTCCACGGCCACGTTCTGCACGTTCCACAGAAACTCGAAGATGCCCAAGATGACGCCAGTCACAACTCCGCCAGCTAACACCAGGAAAACGCCGCCCAACTCAATGATGGACAGCTCATCGCCGTCGACCTCGTGAAACGATTCGCACGTAACATTGTGGTTCTTCCACCACTTATTCTTCAGCTTGTACAGCTCGCCCTTCTCGCTCAGCTGCAGTATGGAAACGCTCAAGTTGGTGCGGTAGTCGGCGCCTGGAAAGATAAATATATAAGTATGTCGAATTCAATGAGAATAAATATATGTATAAAGAAATTTAAAAAATAAATAAATAAAATGTATACAACAAATTTAAAAAAAAATACATTTTTACATATAAAAATTACCGATTAAAATATATAAAAATAAAATATATAATTTTGTTCAAGTTAAAAAAAAAATACATTAAAAAATTTTTGAATGAAATGTAAAAGAAAATTAAAAAAAAGAATATGTATATAAAATATTTACATATTTAAACAATAAAAAATAAAATAAATATAAAATATGTATATATGAATGAATAAATATAAAAATATTGATATTGATAAAATATATAAATATATATTGATAAATATACAAATTAATTTTTACAATTTTATATTTTGAGTATAATAAAAAATTAAAAAAAATTAAATAATAATTTGTTTCATTATATATTTTACGTTGATTTTATTATATTTTGTTAATATTATCTATTTTTTTAAATTATTTATTTTACATAAATTTGATTATTTTTTTTCTTCATTTTTAATTTTTTTGTTATTAATTTATTTAGTGCTAGCAAATTAAAATAATATATAAAATTTCCTGTCAACAAAAAATATAATGCATAATTTTTATTATTTATTATAAAAAATAAAAATAAAATATATATTTTTTATTTATTTTAAAAAATAAATATTAAGTATATATTTTCATTATTTTTTTTTTTAGTAAGCCTTTTTTTAAATATATTGTTCTATGCTTAATAAAGATCTTTTTTGATTTCGATATATATTAATCTATATTTATATTTTTATGGATCTAATAATTTCTGCATATCTATTTATATATGCTATATATCATATATGTATAATAGCTTAATAATTTACTTATTTTTTAACAGTTCTATAATATTTCTAAATACCTTTTCAGATAAATATAATTTGATTTATGGTTGACAGCTGCTCTGAAGACAAACCTTATATATAAACTAGTTTTTAGTCTTACTCTACAGATAATCATTTCATATAAATCCAAACTTACCCAATGGCACTGCCAAGCCGTAATGCTTTTCACCAATCTGTCCGCCGATTTGCCGCAAGTCGCAATTCCGTTCGATATTATATGTCATGCTGGTGGTCTCCATGAGGAAGGCGTAGTTGCCCTTCTCCTTGCGCACACGGGCCACGCCCTCCTTGTTGGTGCTCGTGAACCCGGACGGATTAAAGCCCTTCATTTGATTCCAAGCACGCTGATAGTCCGTGTCATTCGACTCAGAGAAGAAAAGAGAAGTGCTGCCTCCGCGCATGCTGCCAAACTTGACCTCATCCTGCTCAATCAGATCCTGCAAGCTGTTGATGGTGCTCTGCCACTTGTTGCTGGTCAAGAAGGCGGCCAAGTTGGCCGTATACGTGCTGAGCATCATCAGAGCAAAGAACCACCACATGCCAGTTAAGATGCGCATATGAGGACCCCTGGAAGAGGAACGGAAGTCTTTATATATCAGTGAAATATCCAACTAAGAGCAGCTCGAACCTGGGCAGTATATCGCAACCCTGCTGCATAATGGAGCCAACCATCAGCCAGCAGCTGTTGTTCACATTCCATATATTCTCCAGCTCATCGGGATCAACTATAGCCGGATTTGGTGGCATCCACTCGCGATAGGAGAGCCTTGAAGAGATTGAAATCAATTGCAGTTCGAGTAGCTGTTGAGAGCTCATACCTGGCAATTAGCACAAAGGCCAATGTCATCACCAGCTGCGCAAAGATCATGTAGATCCAGACTTGCGGTGCAAATGGCTCCAAGAAGGCAAACGGATTCTTCTGCTCCGGCGGACTCTTGTAATGCAGTATGCTAATGCCCAGCTGCATGAAGGGCACCGTAAAGTCCACGGCAGAGCGACGCAGCTGCGTTATGGTCAGGTCACAGACGCCAATCTGAGCATGCTACAGACTTCGATATATCATTTATATATATCTAATCTTCTAGACAACTCACATGATCTATCAGTTTTCGTATAATGCCATCCCATTGCTTAGTCTCGGGATTATATTTGCCATTGCCGTTGACAATCATGAACTCGTAGTCAAACTCCATCAGCTCGGATAACTTTCTGATTAGATCTACGGCGTAGCCCTCATACTTTTCCTGTCCCCTGAAGTTCTCATGATCTTGCCTGCAAAAAGAATACCCATTATCTTCTTTATATATCATAATTTGCATCACTTCAACCCACTTCATCATAAAATACGGCTCCTCATGATGCGTCACCACGGTAAAGACCTTGCGCTGTATCGAGAAATCCGGCGTAGCTGCCGCGCTCTCCAGTTCCGGACTCAAGCGTCTCACTTTAATGCCATTATCCGGCGTCCAGACCATCAGCGGCTCATTGACAGTCGGCTTATAGATCTCCAGATTGAAATGCGTTCTCTGGCCGAACTCATCGATTTTCATGTTCTCCGTCTTGAAGTGCGGCTCAACATCGTCCTCCGAGATGGTCTTCATCTCCTGGACAATATGAGCACCCATTATCCAGGTACTGCCGTAGCCCTGGCCGCAATGGCTGTTCGGCGGATAAAACTGTCCCAGCGCAGCGATCACATTGCGCGCTGAGTTGGCGAAGAGCACGACAGCATCGTAGATGAGTATGGGCAGCATCATCTGACTGCCAAGGATTTGCTGAAATTCATACATAATGATCATTAATATAATCTAATTTATCAATTGTCATTCTCTACTCACATCAACTTGAGTTAGGCGCGTCTTCTTGCGCTCATAGGGATTGGGATCGACAATTTTCATGCGCACCGAGGTTATATTAGCCTTGAAGTCTTCGTTGTAGATGTCCTTCAAGCCCGAACTGTGCGTATCCAGGTGAGTGAGAAACCAGTGCTGGAATTTAGGATAATTTAAGATACTTAAGATACTTGCGCTGGCTCTCGAGAGCTCTACTTACTCTAAATGGACCTTGCAGCTTAAAGTCCACAGAGATCTTTAGCAATTCTCTCAAGGACTTCGGCTCGCAGTCCAATATTATATGATGCTCGTGAAATGTTTCATCTGCTTCCTTCCATAGCACGCGATAGTCCTCCGCATAATCTGCCAAATTGCGCAACTTGAGATAGTCCGTGTTCAGGGCGTGTATATTCATCAGATCTTGCAAGCGAGCGAGACCTGAAAGGGAAGTATATTTTATATAATATCTGTCTTAAAGATTGCTAGATATATATTTATAAAAGGAATATATATATTCATGATCAGCACGAGGATCTGAGTCGATCTTATTTGTCTGTTCATACATCCGTCCTACTATCTGTCCGTCTATCTGTCTGTCTATCCGTCTACCTATCCCTCTCTCTGTCCGTCTGCCTGTCCATTTGTCTGTCCTTCCGTCCGTCATTCTATCCGCCTGTCCATTTGTCCTTCTATCCGTCTATCTATCCGTCCGTTCATCTATACGGTTATCCATATTTCTGCCCATCCGTCTATTCATCCGTTCGTCCGTCCGTCCGTCTATTGATTCATCTGTTCATCTATCCGTCTGTCAAAGCTTTCGTTCGTTTATCCGTCTGTCTGAACATTTGACCGTCTATCTATCAATCCGTCTATCTGTATGTTTATCCGTCTGTCTATCCGTTTATCTGTCTATCCGTCCGTCATTCTATCCGCCAGTCCATCTGTCCTTCTATCCGTCTATCTATCCGTCCGTTCGTCTATACGTCTATGTATCTTTCAGTCCATCCGCTCGTCAGTTCATCCGGCCGCCTTTTCATTCATCCGTTCATATATCCGTCTGTCCAAGCTTTCGTTCGTTTATCCGTCTGTCTGAACATTTGACCGTCTATCTATCAATCCGTCTATCTGTATGTTTATCCGTCTGTCTATCCGTTTATCTGTCTATCCGTCCGTCATTCTATCCGCCAGTCCATCTGTCCTTCTATCCGTCTATCTATCCGTCCGTTCGTCTATACGTCTATGTATCTTTCAGTCCATCCGCTCGTCAGTTCATCCGGCCGCCTTTTCATTCATCCGTTCATATATCCGTCTGTCCAAGCTTTCGTTCGTTTATCCGTCTGTCTGAACATTTGACCGTCCGTCTATACGCCTCTTTCCCGTCCATCATCTGTACATCCACCCGCGTGGCCGTCTTTCCGCCTGTTCAGCCATCCATTCGTCCGTTTGTCCAACTATCCGTCTCTATTCATATCTCCATCCGTCCGTTTGTCTATCTCTCCATCCGTACGTCTGTCAGTCTATCCGTCTATCTATCTATTCGTCTCTCCATCCTTCCGTCCGTGTATCCGTCAGTCCATCCGTCCGTCTCTCTATCTGTCCGTCCAACTGTCCATCTGTTTATCTGTCTATCTGTCCATCTCTTTATCCACCCGTTTATTTCGCGAACCCTCCGTATTATCAGTTTCTACAACGTTAACCCATCCAACGATTAACCCATCCCATATAAACTCAGCGATTGCTCCAGCTAAAACATAAATCTCAATTCCATATATATCTTCGTTGAACTTACCCTCTGGCGTTTCATAGATTAGCGTAAATGTGCGCCACTCGTAGTTGGTTTTGATGATATCGTAGTAGGCACGCGACAGAGCGGACAGAGCCGGTGCCACATTGACCGTCATTTGATTGTTCAAATGCTCCTGCCGCGTCGCCTCGAGCTTCCAATCGTACTCTATGTGTGGAATGCCGGTCGTGTTAGCGATTTGCGCTACAATATCTGGGCAAAACAAAAAAAAAAGAAAAACGATTACAAAACACACAGAGAATCCAACAACATCTGTTGATCAATGAAACACACAACACACTAGGCCGCTCGTACATACCACTAGCTGCCTTTGAACTTGGTCCGAAAATAGCCGCAACGCCATTGGAAATCAGTTCACAAACTAAACCGGAATATATCGAGATATATACTATGTATATATATGTATACACTCATTGAGTACAGTAAACACTTACCGATCTGCTGCAACAGGAAGCTGTCGTTGGTGGGCATATAGCGTTTGATGGTGACAAACTGCAGATCCGAGAACTTCAGATTGTTGACCTCGCGAAAGGCCTGATCGAAACTCAGTTCGATTTCCTTTTCATTTTCATAGAAAATAGCACCTGTGAAGCGACGCAATTTATATATATATATTTCAATATTTATTTGAAAGTAATTTGAATTCACTTCGAACATACCAACTGGAATTTTCGTATGCCCGCCGACGCCAATGGCGAGGGCATATTTTAAAAATAACACCAAATAAATGTTGACTGGATACAAATGCATTTTGTTTCATTTCAAACACAACGAAATTCTAGTTAGACACCTCACTCCAATTGGATTCGGCTAAATGCAGCGGCCATTTCACTTAGTTATATATATGTATATATTTATGTATCTCGAAAATTACGTAAAATTTTCAAAATAAAAAAGTTTTTATTTATTTTTTGTTGATTTTTGTATATATATGTATATGCTTTACTTTCGAATATTTTTCAGCTGTTCGCTCCAAGCGACCGCAGCATCCAGTCTTGGAGCGCTAAGCACGCACACTGACCAACCGACCGGCCTAACTGTGCCCGCTCTCCACTCGACAATTCTCAATTCGAAATGCTATTCTCTGATATACTATGCTCTCTCTGCTCTTGGGGAAGTGCCATCTGGCATGTGCCTTGTGGCATGGTCATATTTATGGCGCCTGACAATGACGTAGGCGGCATCCAGTCTGCCGTGTCTTTTGCCATTCTCACAATTTATTTATTATTTTTTTGTTCTAACAGACACACACGTACAGACTCACTCACATAATTATGTTTGTCAGCAGCTTTTCATATTGTGTGCCAAATATTATGATGATCGCGCCTTTGTTCGATCTTGGCAGCATTTTGATCTCTCATAAGTGTAGTACTTGATCCCTCTTTGATCTCTGCGAGCATGTTTTAGATCGAACAAGCTGATTGGGGCCATCAGAGGAACTCTAATGGAAATGTCTTCAGCAATCAGGCAAATCATTCATGTTTGTTATCTCAGATCTTTCTCAGATCAATTGAGTAGTGGAAATAAACATGTATTTTGTGTATTGAATATTAAATATTTTTAGAAACTTTAAACATATTTGAACAGAAAGACGTATTGAAATAAAAATACATATTTCGCGTGATGCAACTCCTAAGATTGCGAACTGCGTTTAAGTTAAGATTTTATTCATGCATAAGAAAACCCATTGATGCCGTTTGGCATGAGTATAAATATGTAAATATATAAATATATAAATATATAAATATATAAATATATAAATATATAAATATATAAAGAATATATAAACACATCTATTTTATTTATTAAAATGTAATAATTTTTTATTTATTTATTTCAGTCTTTGTTATAATACATTTTTTTTGTAGAATATAATAAAAAAATAAATTTAATATTTACTTTTATTTAAAATATCTATATAATTTTTGATATTTATTTATTTAAATTTTATTCAGTTATATTTTTATTTGTTACCATTTTTTATTATTACTTTTTAAAGTTAAATCATATATTTTTTAATAAGTTACATTTGTATTTTTTTATTTTATAGTTTTATATTTTTTATTAAGTTATTTTAAGCAATTTTTAAATTTTTAATTTATTTCATTATTTATAATTTATATATTTAATTTTCTTGATAATTATTTTTCTTATATATATATTTTGTTTAATTTTAATGTCTATTAAATTTATTATTTTTAGAATATTACCACTTTTAATAAATATTTAATTTGTTATCTTTATTTTTATAATTTAATTTAATTATAAATATAATTGAATATATATATAAATTTATCAAAGTAAACTTGACAAAAAAAAATAATAATATTAAACAAAAATTATTTGAATTAAAAATAAGGAATAAACACTATATACTAAATAGATAACTCATCAAAAAATAAATAAATTCAGTAATAAAAAATACATAAATAATAAAAAATATAAAAAATAAATGTATAAAATATAAATATATATATATTTAAATTTAACAATTACTTGCAGGAAATAGATAACTTATCAAAAAATAAATAAATTCCGTAATAAAAAATACATAAAAAATAAAAAATAAAAAAAATAAATGTATAAAATATAAATATATATATTTTTAAATTTAACAATTACTTGCAGGAAATAGATAACTTATCAAAAAAATAAATAAATTCCGTAATAAAAAATACATAAAAAATAAAAAATATAAAAAAAATAAATGTATAAAATATAAATATATATATTTTTAAATTTAACAATTACTTGCAGGAAAATATTTGAAACGAGAACCTAAAAACATTCTATAAATGCTTAAGTTAATTTTATATAATTTTTTTTTAATTATAAGACGCTGTGGCCGTGGCGGTATTTTAGCAAAAGTTCATTTTCCGACAAATTAAATTGCAAAGTTGAGAAACTTTTGGCAGACAAGCAAAGACACAGAAAATGTATTAATGTAAAGGAGTGCCCTGCGTCCAACAATTTATTATAATTAAAATATTTATTTTTTATTTAAATATTTTCTATAATTATTAATTATTGTTATTATGCATTTTTTACTATTATTTTTTATTCATATTATTTCTATACAAAATATTGTCTTTTATAATATGAAGTATCAACAAATGATAATCTGATAGCTAGTGATGTGCCACAGCATTGTTAAAGTTATCGATAACATACAGAAGTTTCGTCAATTTTGTAAGTTGTAAGCAAGCGTGTAATTTATCGTTGCGACTAAAGACTTTATCGCATTAGCTTTTCTTTTTCAATCTTTTACACTTTTACACTAGCCGAAGCACATAAAATGGTTATCAAACTATCAATATCGTTTAAGTACACTGATAGCCCAACTACCTATTTGATAGACATTTTGATTTTGCTATAAACGCAGTAGGAACGAGAATAGCCACAATGGACAAAAGAAAAAAATGGAAAAAAAGGAAAAATAAAAAAATAAATAACTTTTCTTATATATTTGCTACGCTGTCAATGGATGTTGGCTAATATCATTGTATGTTGGTAAGAAACTCAAGTTAAATATCTAACTCCATATTCAAATTTGTAATATCTTTCCAAATTCAGATATAATATTTAAGAAGAAATGGACAACTCAAGCAGTTCCGAATCTCAATTTCAAATTGGAATCCAACTTTGCTCTGCCAGCTCAATCGATTGGGAATGGAACAAAACTCCACTTGCAGCAAGCAAGCAGACATGCCTATATGCATACATAGATGTATAAATATATGCATATACATATTAATATATATTGTTGTATATATATATATGGATATATATATGTATATATATAAGTATGTTTGTGCTTATGTAACTGGCTTTGACCAAGGCAAAGGCAAAAAAATATATAAAGTAGATAAGATATGTCGCTGAACTGTTTTTATTATATATAAGATACACATTAAAAATAGGATTTCTGGGTATATTAGTTTTGTAAAACTGAGAAAAGGAGTCATGGCAGAGCCCATATAATATAGATCTTCTTGAACTGGGAAGCACAATAAACTGTATACACGCCTCTCCGTCCGCCTGTCCGTCTATATGTTTGTCCGCCCTGCTGTCTGTATGTCAATTCTTCCGCCTGCCCATTCGGTCCTTCTGTTTGAACTCAGCGATCTCGTAAACCACAAAACCTAGATAGAGTGAAACCTCGATATAAAGAATCTGGGGGAAACCAGAAAATCTTTCCTTATATCTATTGATTCGATATAGGTACTTATTAGTAAAACCTCGGTAAAGTCAAGGGACCTAAAGAAAAATTCTTTATGTTGAGTTTTTCGTTATAATGAAGTTCGCTATATCGAGGTTTCACTGTACTTGGAATTTAAAATTTATTTTCCTATATGCCCTAAGCTATACGCACTTATACTTTTTTTCCAATAGCTCATATCATATCCATACTATCGATAATAATCGATATATTTTGCATCGTTTTTTTTTTTAAGATGAAAGCTTTCAATTTACTGTATGGGTTTGCGTGCCAAATTTTGTAGAACAAATTAAAAATATAAACGTATTTAAAATATTTGAGAGTTTTGCTTTTGCAATTTGATAAAGCTGAATATCATTGTCCTGCTCTATAAAATAATACAATAAGAAATTCCATCTAGAAGCAAAGTTATTCAACAATTAGTAAGTGCTTACAGTAATAAGCAGAGCGTGCGCATGCGTAGCTGTGTATAAATGTGTTTCTTATCTCTACAATGATGAATAGAATGATGTTGTCAGAGTCAGGGTAACTCCAAGTCGGGCAGTGCCGACTAGAGTATATTTAAATTAATATAAAATTTTATTATAAATATATTATATTATTATAAATATATTATGCCCCCTAATCCAGACTCTTTTAACATTAAATTTAAATTATTCCCAGCATCAAGTAGGCTTTAGTTATTTAAATTAGCATAAATAGTTACTAGCACAATGAACACATACATTAAACGAACTCCACACACACACACCCACACTAACCAACACTAAAAGCTTATTTTAAGCAACAAAAAACACGAAAAAAAAAACATAAAAGCCGAGACAAACCTAAAAAAAGAGGTAAGCGAATTGACCAAGTTTTTCAGGATTTTAACAGAATCGTCGTTCATTTAGAAAAGTGTAGAAAATGGGTGATAAGATAGTTGACTTCAGCGTTTTGGACTTTGATAAGTATGAGGACTATATAGAATCGTTTACGACCAAGCAGGACTATCAATATGTGGGAAGCAGTGAGCTGATCGGCCAACTGATCAAGTTGGGCTATCGCACGACGAGCAAGCCGTACGATGCGGTCGAATTCAAGAGGCGCCAGTTTCTGGCCATGCAAGCGATACGACCCAAATCCACGAATGACAACCACTTCAGTAGGTATCTAGCGCCGGATAACACGGATCCCGTCCTGCTGGAGTTCAAGCAGCGTGAGTTGCCCATATTCTCCAAGACCATAGCGGTAAGTTGAAAGAGTTAGCTGTCTCCAGTCTACCTGCTTCTACCTGCACGCCCTACCAGACCATCGTGTTCACCATGTATACGGATATCAAGGGCTCCGAGATTTCAGCGTATATTGACTTGGGCATGAGCTGGACGAACACGACGAGGCGCGCCTACAACCATGCCAACTGGAAGGGCATCTACGAGGGCCGGGCCCATCTGCGGCCAATGCCGCATCATCTCAGCTACCGCAATGCCCAAGCGAATATACTCTATTACACGGACAGCGACAACTTCAAGGTGGTGCACGACGATCGCTACGGCCTGATGTTCATGCACAAAGGCGATCACAAGTATCTGCCAGTGGGCGGCGGGGACAATCCCTTCAATCCCAATGTTCAGCGCAGCACGGTGATCTCGCCCAAGTACGGCGCGGTCATCTTCTACGATCATACGGTGCGCAAGAAGGTATAGAATCATTCCGCAGATATTGATTGACTAAATTCTTTGGCCAATGTATCAGAAATTGTATGAGTAAAGAGTAAAGAGTGAACCATTCGCTGGCTTCTACCCAAGAAAGCAAAGAATTTCTCATTCATTTCGGCTTGTTTAGAATATGTTTAGCACAACAAACAACAGAGGGCGCTCTCTCGCTCGGCATCTCACTCTATCACTCTCTTTCTCTCTTTGGGCTTGCTATGCGAGCATAGTTTTATACTTAGTCTTGAAGTAAATAGAATATATTGGTTTTATACAATATCCGTCTTGCTATACGTCCTCAGCGCAAGTTCACACCTGGTATCTCACGAAACCGATTATTAAAATCGTTAAATACTCGCATTTAAGGATATACTCGCGTTCACAGCCTTTGATCAAAAGGATATGGAGCCCATAGGATGCGTGGAAAATCACAAAAATCTACATATATCTCCCGAAGACTTAAAGCCCTCCTCTATCAATATAATATAGAATTAAAAACCCTTTTGTGGGCGTGGCATATATAAAATATTTTGATCTCTAGCTAATTCTAGCCAATTTTAGCTATATACAGCCATTTATAGCTAAATATTGCTGGAGTTAGCAAGAAATAAAAATAGTTTTCATATGCCACGCCCTCAAAAAGGCTTTAATTTGTCATTACATTGATAGAGAAGGACCCTTATAAAGATATAATAAAGATAGCTAAATGTTTCTAGCTACTCCCAGCTGTTACCAGCCATTTCTGGCTATATTCAGATTTTTCTAGCTATTTCAGGCTTATTAAATTAAATGAAATAAAGTACATTTTATAAAACAAAAACTAGATGCAACTTGATTGGCTAATGTTTAGCTTTTTCTAGCCGTTTCTAGCTATTTGTATTTATATCTAGCTGTTTCTAGCTTTTTTAGCCTTTTTCGACTAGCTAAACTGGCTCGCCTACTCCTTAAGGAGTATATTCAACTGTTTTCGCAGCGTGAAAGAGTATCATGCAGTCGGTAACGCCCGGCTGCACCATTCTCACACGTTTATTATTAGCATAGTTCACTTTACATACATATATATATTAACACTTATATATGTATATATATATGGGCGACATAGCTCATTGTATTGCAGGCCTTCGTGCGTTTTAGTTGCAAATTTTTACATCATCAGTAAAATAAATATTGTAAAATGCATAAATATCAATAAAAAGAAATTAAGGTGAAAATGTTTTTCAAATTTTACGCCCCTTTCTGCTTGCTGCTGCATTTGGCCGCAGCCCGGGAGAAGTTCAATGTGGGTAAGTATAGGGAAAAGCCGAAAAAGTGGGTCACATTCATTGCAAAAAATATTTTTTGGACTTCAGGCATCATTTTTACGTCGGACAAGGATGAGGCGGAAATTGCATTTCGCACGGCCGTGGAACGTGCTAATATTTTGGAACGGAATATAGAACTTGTGCCCGTTGTGCTCTATGCCAACACTGAGGACAGTTTCATAATGGAGAAAACGGGTAAGTCTCGAGAAATGAATGGGAAAGAAAACTATAAATATATATATACATATATATCTTTATATATAAACTTATTTTGCTTGCAGTTTGCGAACTGATTTCGCAGGGCTGCATAGCTATTTTTGGCCCCAGCACAGGCAGCAGTTCAGGCAAGTCTCTCGCTCACTCGGCGTAGAATTTGAGTTCAATTGAATCAGCTTGTGCATCTCTGCAGACATTGTGGCCTCCATTTGCCACACGCTGGATATACCGCACATTGTTTACGACTGGCTGCCGGACACTCGACAGTACGAGCACTCATCGATGACCCTCAATTTGCATCCGGATAATTTATTGCTGGCGCGTGGATTTGCCGAGATTGTGCAGAGCTTCGGCTGGCGGAGCTTTACAATTGTCTATGAGTCGGAGAAGGGTATGTAGAGCACTGGAAGACTCTGAGTAATCAGTGTAAGAATCAAATAGGAAACTTATAAACCAAGAGATGAGTATGAAAATTCCATAAGTCTATGTAAAGTAGACTATTAAAACTCTTAACTTTCAGTAGATATAAGTGGAATTGAAATTTATTGAGGGCTTATAATATATCTCTCTGTATTAAGTGAAGGAATTTGAAATGGGTTAAATGAAATTAAAAATGCCTATTGGTAGTCATTAGGCTCCTAACTCAATTGATTGTGATTCTATCATACTATATTATCATAATCCAGGCTGACTTTTAATTAATAATTAATTAATATCAGTAGAAAGCAGAGACTTAGAAAGAAATTTCACTTGCTTACGTGAAATGACGGTGAAATCTTTTTATGTATATATATTTTTTATGAATATATATTTATATTTTTATATTTTAATGAATATATATTCAATGTGTATAATCGAAAAGATTTAGAAGATTTATGCTATTATCATAAATATCTAAGATTTATGCTATTATCATAAATATCTAATGTGAAGCTCAAGTGGTAACAGATGCAAATGGGATTTTCACTTATTGGCGTAAAATATATCTTATTTAAATTATTATTATTTTTTTTTCACTTTATTTTGCAGCTTAATGTCATCAACTCTGAAGTGCATTTACCTCTAGACCTTATCTAATTCTTATCTTATTCTAGTCTGAAATATATTGGGAAAACTAAAACTAAAACTTTCATTTAATATCCATATAAATATCTATATTTTTATAGAAATTTGTATGGGTAGGTCTGAAAATAGTCACTAAACTATTTTTATTTTTTCCAAGCTAGAAATTATAAAGTAATTTAGATGACAATGACGACGTTTCTCGAGTCAGCTAGTAAATTTAAATAATTCTGATGAGCTGCATAACTCATTTATTTTTTATTATTTTATTATTTTTATTTATTTTTTTTTATTATTATTTATTTTTATTCTAATATACTAATTTTTTTCATAACATTTTTAATTTTTTTTTTTTGATACTTTATATATTTTATAATATTAATACATACATATGCCTCCTTTCCTTTCCTTTCCTTTCCTTTCCCGCAGAGCTCCAACAGCTGCAGGATGTGCTACAAATCGGTGATCCCAGCAGCAATCCGACTACAGTCAGGCAGCTGGGTCCAGACGACGATCATAGACCTTTCCTAAAGGAAATTAAGCTGTCCACGGATAATTGTCTCATTCTGCACTGTTCGCCGGAGAATCTTTTGAGAGTACTCGAACAAGCACACGAGCTCAAGATGCTGGGCGAATATCAGGTGTGAGACTGTAGAGATATAACTTAATATGGTATTCCCCTAACTATCTCTCTCTCTCTCTCTTTCTTCATCCCTTAGAGTGTTTTCATACCCCTGCTGGATACGCACACCCTGGAGCTGGGTGAGATTATGAATGTGGAGGCGAATATAACGACAGTTCGCTTGATGGATCCCACGGACTATCACATCAGGAACATTGTGCACGACTGGGAGGAGCATGAGAAGCGCGAAGAACGGTACTATAAAGTGCTGCCCACGCAGGTGAAGACGCAAATGATACTGCTGAACGATGCTGTCTGGCTCTTCTCCAAAGGACTCACCGAGCTCGGAATTCTGGAAGAGCTCTCGGCGCCCGAAATCGAATGTAAGCGCAAAAAGCCCTGGCAACATGGCAGACGCATCATAGAGTTCATGAAGGCGGTAAGGGAACTGGATATAGTTCTATATCTTATGTATCATATCCATATCAAACTCATTCCTTAGCGCTCTGAGGAGATCGGCACGGGTCGCGTCGACTTCAATGAGTACGGACAGCGCAGCTACTTCAGCCTGCGCTTCATGGAGATCGATGCTGGTGGCTTCCTAGACCTGGCCACCTGGGACCCGGTCAATGGACTGGACGTGCTCAACGACGACGAGGAGAGCGAGAAGCGCGTGGGCCAAAAGCTGTCGAACAAAACATTCATCATCTCCTCACGCATCGGCGCGCCCTTCCTGACGCTGCGCGAGCCCGAGGAAGGCCAAACCCTATACGGCAATGCGCGTTACGAGGGCTATTCCCTGGATCTGATCGATAATATCGCAAAAATGCTGAACTTCAAATACGAATTCCGCATGTCGCCGGATGGCAAATACGGCAGCTTGAACAAAGTCACTCAGACTTGGGACGGCATCGTGAGGCAGCTGCTCGATGGGGTAAGTGAAAGCTTGGCTCAAGGGAAAGTGATCTGAGATAGGAAATTTTAGAGTTTATGAAGAAATAATATATATAAATATTTTTATATATTCAAGCTAATATAGTATGAAACAGTAAGCCTCATGGCTTTATACAACTTTCTAAAAAAAAAAAAAAACAATTAAAAATATTTCTATAGTTTAACAAGGCGTATACTTGATTTTAAAATTAGGATTAGGAGCAACATACTAATAATATATTAAATATTAAATTCTAAATATTGGAAAAAGAGTGTGCTTTTTTGTTATATAGAGCCTTAAAATTTAGCTTTTTATAAGTTTTTAAAAATTGTTTTTGTATCTAAACCTATTTAGTTGGGCTTGAAATAGGTTCAGTTTTTTATATATTCTTGAAAAAAAATTTTTTTAAATATTTTAAATGAAAATTTACTAAACAAAAATTTTTTAATCAAAGCTGATTAATTTTTGCACATGACAAAATTTATTTTATTGCAATTTTGCCTTTTATAATTTAAAAAAAAAAAATTATTTCTAGTATCCAAATCTGTTCGTATAATCTACAAAAAGTCACATATTAATATGTTCTTCGAAAAAATGTTAAAAATAATATTAAATGAAAAGCTACAAGACAGAAAATTTTCTTAGTTATAACCAATAAAATTTTGTAATTAACAAAATTTATTTCAGTGCAATTTTGCCTTTTTAAATTTTTTTTTTCAAATTATTTTTAGTATCCAAACTTTTGCTGTTGACCCAAAAAAACGAATATTTTATATGCTCTTGAAATAAGTAATAAAAATTATATTTAATGAAAAGTTAAGGGGCAAAAAACTTTATTTGTTATAACTGATCAATATTTAAATATACTAAATTTTATTTTATACAAAGTTTGATATTTAAAATTTTTTAAAAATTAGTTTAGTACCCAAACCTATGCAGATAAGCAAAAAAAAGTATTTTTAATATAATATATACATAAAAAAAACTTAAAATAATAATATTAAATGAAAAGATATTTAGCAGAAAATTTTCTTAGTCATAACTGATTAAATATTTTATATTAAAAAATTTATTTCATTCAAAACGGAGTTTTCGTTGAAGAGATATAAATATCCAAACTTTTTAAAAAACTCGATCCTCACTTTATAAATACTATATAGAGATATAGATAATCTACATATATATATATATAAACCATAAAGATACATATATACTAATCAATATCTTTTATAGAACGCAGATCTGGGCATTTGTGATCTGACCATGACCTCGGGCAGGCGTCAAGCGGTGGACTTTACGCCGCCCTTCATGAATCTGGGCATTAGCATATTATTCTCGAAGCCACCGATACCTCCGACAGATCTATTCTCCTTCCTATCGCCCTTCTCGCTGGACGTTTGGATCTATATGGGCTCGGCGTATCTGTTTATATCTTTACTGCTCTTCGCCTTGGCTCGCATGGCGCCCGACGACTGGGAGAATCCGCATCCGTGCAAGGAGCCCGAGGAGGTGGAGAATATCTGGTTTCTGAGCAACACCATGTGGCTGTCCATTGGCTCGCTGATGGGTCAAGGCTGCGACATATTGCCCAAGTGAGTAAATTCCGTTAAAATCAATTAACAGTTATGACGTCATTTGTATTTTCCCCTTCTTCACAGAGCCGCCTCCACGCGTCTGGTGACTGGCATGTGGTGGTTCTTCGCCCTGATGATGCTGAACTCCTACACGGCCAACTTGGCTGCCTTTCTGACCAACTCGCGCCAGGCCAGCTCCATTAACAATGCCGAAGATCTCGCGGGCCAGACTAAGATCAAATATGGCGCTCTGCTGGGCGGCTCGACGATGGGCTTCTTCAGGGACTCTAACTTCAGTGTGTACCAGAAAATGTGGACAGCCATGGAGAGTGCACAGCCCTCGGTGTTTACCAAAACAAATGACGAAGGTGTGGAGCGAGTGCAGGTGAGTCTCATAGTAATAACAACTAAAAGGTTACGCACAGATATAACATTAAAAAAACGTTGACTTCATATTATTTATTATTATTTAATAATCTATCAACGATCAAAGCGAAAATGCACACGGTGACGTCATGACAAACACAGAAAATAACAATCTTCATTTTGTCAAGCATTCCAGTTTACAGTTCTCACTCATATGTACAAACAGAGAGCGGCCATCATTTCGAACTAAACCTATTGCGTTGTGGGTGCAAGTGAGACAAGTTACACACTCAATACAGCTCATTGAGTTGAAACCGGCTTGTTTGCTGATCGTCATTGAAAATAGCAGGCGAAAGACAGAGACAAGCATAGTAACTGCCTTGCGTGCTCTCCATTCGACTTAAACAGAGTTACAAACAACAACAATGAATATTATTTTTGTAGGCATGCACGTAGAGTGCATATGTGTGCATATGCCGGCATGTAAGAGTGCATGTATGTATATAATTGTTACAGAGCAAGAAATTGCATATGTATAAATGGAGAATGCATAACAGACAAAATACAAAAAGAGAATGCACAAGAAAAATAACTGTTACTCGTTGGCTCTCTGAGAGCGTACAGAGCTAGAACTTACATGTTCATAAGTGGAAAGTGAATAACAGAGAAAATGCAAATGAAGGCAATAATGCTCTCTCTTGGTTATCACTCTCTGGCTCTCTGAGAGCGAGAGCGACTTAACGGCACAAGCCGAAATGAAGTTATGTAGGGATAGAAACAGTGCTGTCAACTCTAGAAGAAGCTAGTTCAAATAGTTTAAAAAAGGCTAGAAAAAGCTAAAAAGAATTTTAAGTCTCTAGAAAATTACTAAGCTGCCTGATTTCGCAATATGTTTGTAGCTGACGAAAAAATGGCCAAATTGGCAGCACTAGAGATAAGTTATGTGCTCTCTATGCTTGCATATTCATTTTACAGTTATTACTACAGTTTCATTTAATTTATTTAAATATTTCTGTTTGCAGAAAGGAAAAAACATGTACGCTTTTCTAATGGAGTCCACTACGCTGGAGTACAACGTGGAGCGTAAGTGCGATCTGATGCAAATTGGAGGCTGGCTGGACTACAAGAGTTACGGCATCGCAATGCCCTTCAGTAAGTGAATTTGTGACGTCAGCAAAGTTCACATGCTAAAAATTTCTATTTCTCGCTAGATTCACCCTATCGCAAGCAGATCAGCGGCGCCGTCTTGAAGCTGGGTGAGCTGGGCGTGCTTTCCGAGCTGAAGCGCAAGTGGTGGAAGGAGATGTACGGCGGCGGCAGCTGCGAGGGCGACAAGGAAGGAGACGCCGATACGCCGGAGCTGGGCCTGGAGAATGTCGGCGGCGTATTTCTGGTCTTGGGACTGGGCCTGATGTGCGCCATGGTGCTGGGCTGCACGGAGTTCTTCTGGAACGTGAAAACGGTGGCCATCGAGGAGAAGGTAGCGATCGCTCCATACCTATGCCTACCTATCTATATCTATATCTTTTAACAGATCTCGCTGAAGGAGGCCCTCAAGGCGGAGGTCATGTTTGCCCTGTGCATTTGGATTACCACGAAGCCGGTGCACGCAAGCGTCGGCTCGAGCAGCTCCTCCTCCTCCTCTTCCAGCTCTTCATCCAAGTCGAAAGCTTCCAAATCCCATTCAACTCGCTCCAAGCACTCATCCAAGTCCTTCGGCATTTCCAGCAAAGATCACGATGCGGAGTCCTCTGTGCACAGCAAACTCAAGAAGATCGGATCCATGTTCTCGTTAAAATCGCAGAAGGCAAGTTCGACGCCTCCTGAAATTGGCTGGAAATTGGATAAATCTACACAAATGAGTGTTGCATCGACGCCACACGAGGAGGAGGAGCAGCCGGTGGTGGAGGAGGAGCGTCCACCTGAGCGACGACATCATCATCATCATCACCACCATCATCATCATCACCAGCAACATCAGCAACAGGATGAGTCTACGGATCAGCGAGCTAGCAAATTGAGCAATGGAATTTGAATTGTTTTTTCATAATTCAAAGAGTTTTTAAGCCATTTAGCTTCAACTTTATTTTAATGGAGTCGCCCATCTTTAACCTAAGCCCATCTCAATTTCGTGTTTGCTATTTCACTCATTCGCATGAGAGACTTAAGTCTAGTGCAAGCAAAGACAATGATCACCCTGCCTCTCTCTCATTCACGCTTCATAACTGTAGTTTCTGCCTATTCTCAATTGCGCTCTCAAATATAAGCATGCATGTGCTTGTATGTGTGCATTAACAGCAATGCAAACTCATTGAAAGAAAAAAGTAAAGGAGAGTGAGCAGCAGAGCATGATAATGTCTTCACGCTCATAGAACATTTTCTTAATCTTTACATATCATTCTCTCTTTTCGATGAGAGTGCCAGCAAAGACAATGGCCACTCTGCCTCACTCTCACTCACACTCCATAACTTAGTTTCTGCCAATTCTCAATTACACTCTCAAATATAAGCGTGCATGTGTTTGTATATGTGCATTAAAAGCAATGCAAACTAATTGAAGGAAGAAAGTGAGGGAGAGTGAGCCTCATAAAACATTTTCTTAATCTGCATGTATCATTCTCTCATTCCCATAAGAGACCTAAGCCAAGTGCAATCTAAGACTATGGCCCCTCTGCTTCTCTTTCACTCAGATTTCACAGCTGCATAATTTGCAATGCAAACTCACACTGTTAAAATACAAGACAAAGTGTTGCTCAATCGTGGCAAACTTATTAAAAGAAGTAAGTGAGAGTGAGCGAGCAGCATTACCATGGGTGACTTAAGCCTAGTGCAATCTTGGCAATGAACGCTCTTCGTCTCTCTCACTCAGACTCCATAATCTTGGTTTTTGCTTACTTTAAACTGCGCTCTCAAATGTTGTGTGTATGTGCATAAACTGCAAAGCAAATCAAATCAAAGCATTGAAAGAAGTGAGAGTGAGTAAGCAGCATGAGTCTTACTGCAATCTTTGGCAATGCGACTCTTCGTCTCTGTTACTCAGACTTCATAATTTAGGTTTTTGCTTATTCTAAAGTGCTCTCTCAAATGTTAGTATGCATGTGTGTGTGTATGTGCATGTCACTGCAAAGCAAAGCATTGAAAGAAGTAAGTGAGAGTGAGCGAGCAGCATTACCATGGGTGACTTAAGCCTAGTGCAATCTTGGCAATGCACGCTCTTCGTCTCTCTCACTCAAATTTCATAATTTTGGTTGCTTTCTTGAATGTTAGTATGCTTATTGCTAGCAGAAAGTGAGAGAGAGTGAGCAGCATTTCAAATTAGTGATTTGCTTTGTCGAGGTTCGTACAATATTTTCTTAATCTGTAAGTGAATGCTGCTTAGAAGTGTATAAAAGTGTTGACGTGTTTCAGATATAACTTTTTCGGACCTGCGCACACACATTTGCATGCGATCGCTTGCATATGCATATGTATGTACATATGTATGTATGTAAGTATCACTATTGAGTAACACTGGTGTCTTTTAACAGCGTGTAAGTATGTACATGCACATACTATGCTGTTAAAAGTCTCCACTGTTAAGAGTCTCTCTTAAAGAACATGTGATTGTGCTGTTCTGCTTGCAGAAGTAGCAGAGAGCAAAAAATTTTAAGTGAAGTTTAATCTGTTATATGGCTACTGTTAATACCCTACAGTTTGCAAGTTTACAATTTAAAGTTGATCAAATTAAAAAAATGCATTTAAAAAGAATTTTGAATTATAAAAAACTCCATTGGCTGCATATTGACTAAAACAAGGTAAATGGCTTAAAAGCTCTTTTTATGTTTTAGTTGAACTTCCCGAAACCCGTTACCCTACATAGTATTATAAACTTATAACTTAAAGAACCTTTAGAAAAAATACACATTTATAAATTTCGGTTTTTTGCAGTTTCCTTTAATTTTTTTAAATTTTTTTTTCAAATTTTTATTTAATTTATATATTTTGGGCATATTGACTTGATTTTTCCTTTGTTTTTCTCTATAATTGAAGTTAATTGATTGCGAATCTCAGATTGTTGTTTATATCTTGTCGTTTTGTATATCTAAATTGTATTGATATATTTTTTGTATATTTCGTATGACTTAAGTCTAGACTTTCTTTTAATACTTATTTCATTCTTTTTAAATATTTGCAATATTTAATTTTACCGTTATACATACATCTATAATATTTACGCGCAAAGCTAATTGAATACGTTTGTTGCTCTGTGTGTTTCAAGGTACATTTAGTTGATTATCCTTCTCTCCGACACGCCTTCTTCTCTATCCTTTTTTTTGGATTTTTGAGCTTCTTTTGAATAGCTTAAATATTATTTTAAAAACAAGTTACTAATAATATTTATGTATTATACAAGTTTTGAATAAAAGAGAGATACAGAGAAAGAGAGAGAGAGAGAGAGAGAGAGAGAGCGGAATGAGATATTTATGATACAGCTCTGAATTGGAAATTTTAGTTACAGTTTTACAGTTATATACATAACGATATAAATTCAAAATAAATTCTATAGCTAAAATACTTTTTTTTTACATTTTTCTCTTGCGAGTATTTTTTTTTTTAATATTTTTTTTGTACTTAAAATAATTAAATTGCTTTAAATAATTTGCTAAATTTTTTTTTTTTTTTTGGTGCATTTTTTTACGGATTTATATATTTTTTGTATTTTTTTTTTTTTTGGATTTTTGTAAATGCGGCGAGCTGTTCTGCTAGCTCAACCGCACTGTGCTTTATCCAGAAAGACGATGTCCCGTGCGCCGCTACGCCGTGGTCAATCCTTGGCCGTGAGGGCTACGGGCGGGAACTGGCGCTCGTCGTACAGCTTTGTGGGCGTGTCGATGGCATCGCAGAGCTTGCGAAACTTGGCGGAATCTGAGCAATATATATATATATAGAGTTATTAATCCGGCGTGATATATACGGCGTACACTCACCTGACATGGCGTCCGGCTGCTCGCCGCGCAGTATGCCCGCATAGCTGTTGTCCGCCACGGGATCCGGGTTCTCGATCAGGACACTCGCCGCGCAGCTCTTGAGCATGCTGAGGGACTGCTGGGGCAGGACCTTGCTCTGGGCCTTGAGCACGCTCTCGCTCAGCTGCAGCTCGATGACATCCTCGAGAGCGCCGCGCAGGTCGTGCACCGCCAGCAGCTTGCAGGCGCCGCCGCGCTCCGCGCTGAACTCGTGCATGTAGAGGAAGCCGTCCTCGCAGGCGATCAGCAGGCGCAGCTCCTTCTGGACGCGGGTCAGCGCGCAGATGTTCCGCAGTCCCGGCTGCGGCAGCACCACCGTGGCAAAGGCCCGATCCTGCGCCAGCACGTCGCTCACCTGGGCGGGCAGCAGCAGCGAGGACACCGCCTTGGTGAACATGCCGCCCCAGCTGGCGGCGGTGCTGGCGGGCGCTGGCTCCGTGGAGTCCTCTGTCGCCGTGGAAGGAGTCGCCGTAGTCTTGGGCGTCGTCTCCTTGGCACTGCTATCCGCCTTGGCTGCGACTTCAGCTGGGAATAGGAGAAAATTTTGGTTAGGATTGAAGGAATCCCTATCTGAGGCCCTCCACTTACCTATGGCCTTCAGTTCGGCCACCTCCACCGCTTTCGCATCAATCTTGAAGACGTGCACCGTCTCCGTGTTGGAGGAGGCGCACAGGTATTCCCCGGCCGCGGCGAAGACCAGCGAGGCGATGCGCACGCAGCGCTTGACGCCACGCCGGAACTCCTGCACCCGCTGGCCGTTCTTGACGCAGAAGACGCGTATCACGGTGCCCCGCTCGGAGGCGGTGGCCAGGAGGGCGCCGCTGGGCGAGAAGCTGAGCGCCGAGAGGGGCGTGTCGTGGGCCCGGATGGTCATGCCCGTGCGCAGCTTGTGGGCGTTGAAGATGCGCAGCTCCCCGCTCGACTGGCAGATGGGGAAGGCCAGGTGGGAGTTGAGGGAGAGCGCGCAGAGGCCCAGCTCGTTGGGGGCGATGTTCTCGATGGAGTGCAGGATCTTCATGTCGCGTATGTCGTGGATGTGTATGCTCTCCGCCAGGCAGACGATCAGCCGCTGCCGGTTCATGCGCACGCACAGTATCTCCGACGGATAGAAGCAGTTGCAGATGTCCTGCTTCTTCTTGAAGTGCAGCATCTTGAGGCAGTTCGGCTTCTGGGCGGTGACCAGCACCACCAGCGAGCTGTTGAACAGCCGCTCCACGATCCGGATCTGCTCTGTGTTGTCCTTGGCGAAGATCTCCTCCACCTTGTCCTGCCCGCCGATCGAGTACAGCCTCAGACCAGTGCTGCTAAGCACCGAAAGTGAGCTGCAAGATAAAGAGAATCGGGCTTATTTAGTACATTTTATGGGGCTTATTTAGTATATTTTATTTTAAAGGGAATAAATTATGCTCATTTCACTCTTCTCTTCTCTTATTTTTAGCATCAATTCTGGCCTTGTATTGTTAACTAGCGGCTGACGGGAGTTTTAGCCATATTTTACTATTAGGAAATGACTTTTTAGCTTTAAAAACATTTTAATGGCAAAATATATCAGCAATACTAATATGAAAGTTAATAAACTTTCTATAATATACCAAATATGTTCCCTAAAATATAGCTTTTATATAGTTATTATTTTGTTTAGAAGTAATTTTTGTCTAAATGAAGTTTCCAAAAAGAGTAGCAGAATGTTAAATAATAAATATTTAATTTAAATAAAAATGCATTTAATATATCCTTAAATCATTAAAGGTTTTTTAGCCTTTTCTGGCTAGTTATTAAATCCACTCACATAAAAATATAGCTAAAATAAATTAATTTTAAGCTTTTTCTGAATGGTTTTAAAATTCGCATTCACATAAAAATAATTTTTTATTCACTCTCAGTTTGCAAAATCATATTTGACGGGAAAAACGCCAAATCGGCAACACTGATAGCAACTCTTTATGAAGAAGATAATGCCGTCCTTGTCTTTTGCATGCTTGAAGCTCCTTCACAAAACCCATTCTCATCCCCTTTTCCCCACATACCATTTACTTCCAAGTTTCAATATTAATTATTTCATTAGCCCTCTCGGGCTTCCAAAAATTGCCGTAGTGGACGGTATTTCACGTCCCCATGGCGGGGTATTGGTTAAAGTTTTCAACTAGCAATAATCGCACCTCAGTAGAACTTCATTGGTTACGATATCGCCTCTGCGCAAAGATAACCTAACACAGCCAAACAACGGCTACTCCATGCGTGCCCGGCCACAACCAGTTGAGAATTCTAAGTGCACTGAACATAAATAAACGTTTCGTTTCGGCAACTTTGTGTAGCATGCTTTTCGGCTGCATTTTTGTTGCTGTGTGCGTGACCATCCGGCAAATGCATCCCTTTTTTTGTTGCTTTATTTGGCCTGTGGGATTTTTAAGAGGAAGGCGAAAGCAGTAGAAGAGGGATGATGGTATACGAAATAGTTTATATATTATAGCTGAGGGTTGTTATTGGGCATTTTAAAACTATTTTAAAGATAACTTTTGATTTATTGAATTAAAAAAATATAAATAAAAAAATTTGTTTTTCAATATGGCTGCGCCGGATTCGAACCGCAACCTTGACACACATTTGAATTGAAAAAAAATGGATTAAATATAATAAATATAAACGCATTTTAAAGAGACCATAACTCTGTCTAAACATAATAAACATAAATATTAAGTATTTGCTGTGCATAAATAATAGTAATAAAAAAATAAACAAATAAACAACAAAAAGCCGCAATTAGTTGCAACAGCAGCTCAAAGCTGCGCTGCGTGTGCCAGAGCGAAACAGCTATACATACTCATAAAATACCAAATGCAAATAAATACCAGTCCCTTTTTTAGTTCATTCCTATTGTCTACTAAGCATTCTAGTTTATTTTATCAGTATTTTCAATTGAGATCCAGCTAACAGTTTGGCGCGCTATTCGAATTTGTACTTTGTACTTATTGCTAATGGGGGCGACTAAATTAAATCACTTGGCGACAACTGGGATTCGCCCTCAGCCAAATAGATGTGCAGCGCCTTGTAGAGCAGCGCAATGCCCAGCTGCTTCTTCTGCTTCATCGTCCAGATCTGCGCCGGGCCGTAGTAATCCCCGCGCTTCAGATTCGTCAGGTGCGTCAACCCGAGCGCGTCGATAATGGCCGCCTCGCGCGTGTACGCGTCCGTGGGCATTATGTTGTGGAAGACGTGCAGGCAGACGACGCCACTCCCGTGCTGCCAGATGTCCAGGATGCGCTGCAGCTTCTTGCTGCTGGCCGCCTTGGCGTTGCCCGGCGGTGGCGGCGACTTGAACAGCTCCGGCATCAGCAGGCAGCGGCCGGAGGGCTTCTTCTTCTTCCCACTGACCAGCTGCTGGTGGAGTCGCGTGTGCTGACGCATTGCATCATAGAGATGGGCGTACGGGCGGGAGCTCTTGCCCTTGCCCACGTAGAAGATGGCATCCAGGAAGCGCGACCAGATGCTCAGCGGCTCCAGGAAGCCACGCTCCCCCGGCAAATTCCTCGAGATCCGCGGATCGATCAGCATATAGATGAAGCTCTGCTTGAGGTGTCCCTCCCGCAGCTGCTTGGCTCCGTCTCCGGCTGTGGCAAAGTGCCGAGCGGAGGCGGTCTCGTGCACCAGGAACCGCTCGATCTGGCCGTAATCCTCGGCGGAGCGCAGTGTGTGGTGCAGCTCCACGGAGTACTTGATCTGGGCCGCCTTCGCGTGCCGCTGGGCCGCCAGCAGCGCCGCCGTATTCCGCCTGTACTTGATCAGCTGCTTGATATAGAGCCGCTTGGTGGTGCGCGTGATGGGCCCCACCGGGGCGCCCAGCTGGGTCAGCTCCGCACGCAGTGCGTCCGTCTCGTAGTCCAGCGGCAGCGTGAGATTCGTGCTCGCGCTGCTCTCCAGCTGCCCAGCAACTGCCGCCGCCGGCGGCACCTCCAGTCGCTGCTTGGACTCGGCGCTCTGGAGCAGCTTCGTCTCGTAGAAGACCAGGCCGTTCTCGTCGTCCGTGTGCACATAGGCTTCGGTCATCTGCAGGTAATAGCCTTTGGACTGATGATCCTCCAGCTCCTGCTCCCCCTCCTCCTGCGCCGTATGGAAGCTCTGCTCCAGCACGCACGCCTGAGCCACTTGCTCGACCAGCTGGCCAAAGGCAGCACGACTGGCCGGCGCCGTGTAGCTGGATTTCTCGGAGGGCGCCTGGTCCGCTTGCCGCACGGACTGCTGCACATGCTCCTCGTAGCTGAAATCCTCCTGGGCCATGGCCTGATCCACCAGCTGCTCCACCTGTTGCTCCTGCAGCAGGGATTTGCGTGCGCGCGAACGCTCCACCTTGTCCCGCCAGCTCTCGATGAGCGTGCGCCGTCCACACGGCACCGCCGCCGCCTCCTGACTGTGGGTGAGCTCCGCCAGGTGATCCCGGGTCAAGGAAAACAGATTCACCGACTCCTCCGGCGCGTCCGGGAACTGCGGCTGGGGCTTGCCGCGCCGATGCGTGATGTTGATGTAGTAGGGCGAGGTGACGTCGTGGTTGTACTTCAGCGTCGACCTGGGCGTCGTGGCCTGCTGCTTGAGCAGCTGCCGCTCCCTGTGGATGTGGTCGCGCATCAGCTGGAGCACCTCGAAGTGGCACTCCTCGATGGCGTAGTGCACGGCCAGCTTGTGCTCGTCGTCCGCTATGTCCGGCCGTGCGCCGCGCTGCAGCAGCAGACGCACCAGCTCCACCCGGCCATAGATGGCGGCGATGTGGAGCGCCGTCATGTTGCCGTCGCAGCGCACGTCCACGTCCAGCTGGTCGCTGGCGAGGAAGCGCTCCAGTATGCGCTGCGCCAGCTCCTCGTTCTGCATCCCGCACACGTAGTGCAGCGGCGCCAGGCCACGCTCGCAGGGCACGACGCCCGCGTTGATGACATTCCGATCGAGCATCGAGAAAATATCCGCTTCGTTCTCATCCTCGAGTGCGTCGAGCAGCGTGAGGGCGAGGAAGTTGGCACGCTGCTCCATTGATTTTCCACACACTCAGGCACTTAATTACCCAATTATTTTCCAATTTTCGCCTTTTTCAATGTCAAATGCAGTTTGTTGTGTTTGTTGTTGTTTATGTTTGGCTTGCGCTTGGTGCGTTTTGGTATTTTAGTTGGTATTTGCACTGTGCGATGGACAGCCACACTGTTCGGCAGTGCTGTTAAACGTACGCAATGCGCGCTAAATTTAAAATCTTAAGCCTTTAATTTTACTTTTATTAATTACTTTTGAGCAAGGAAATGTTTAAAAAAAATTATTTATAATGTATTTATATATATATATGTTGCTCTAAATTTATGTAGGCAAAGCTATGAGGGTTTTACTTGCGTGGTTTGAGTTTGTTATTGTTTAGATTTTGCTTGCGCCTGCAGCGATTTGGTATTTTAGTTGGTATTGATTTTGTATGACGCGCTGCCACACTGTTGTACAGTGCTGTTAAGAGCTGCGCCATGACCGCTAAATTTAAATTCAAATTTGCCTGCTTTAGCTAAGCATTTAAAATACTATTGATTTTAATTAGTTTCGACTATGGGGTTTCTTCATTATTTGTCTTATATTAATATAAAATATTTATTAATAAATATTTTTGTCAAGCGGGTGATTTGGTATTTAATAAATAATAAATACTATTTATTCTGCGTGAACAGTGTTGTTAAACACGCACGAAACGCGCTTAATTTGAATTTCGCTCGTCAGCTTTAAAATTACTATGCAAAAAGCTTTTTTAATCTTTATTGTTGTTGCTTGCCAGTTTTGTACTTGAATTAATGCAAAACTGTGTTGACCATGGAAACGTTTGTTTTTGTTATCATTTACTCGAAATTTATGTCAGGCACGTTTCTCCCCAAAATCCAAAAACGATAAGCGAGAGCCACAAATCTGACGATGAGCGCAACACGTGCCCCGCTCAGCCGATTTTATGCTGGCTCTAAATGCTCTTTGTTGTTGTTCTTCTCTCTCTCTCTCTCTCTTTTCTTATGGCATCAAAACTAGTTCTGCGGCAAAGGCGTTGTCGCAAAAATGGGGCCCAAGGCCAAACAGGCCGTCGGACCCCCTTTGCAAAGCGATAACACGACGGCCTTGTTTGCGGTTTGCTTTGTTTTGTTTTTATTTTTCATTTAACGCTATCCCCCTTATGCGCTGTTTACTAACAACTAAACTTAAGCTGGGCATTCCATACTTTTGCTCAATAATATTTTTGTATATTTTCAATGACGCATCGAAAGCAAAAAAAAAAAAATAAAATAAAAAAAAGCGTGTAAATAACATCAAGTCTCAGCAAAGTGGACTCATAAATTAAATTGTTCGGTCAAAAGTGCAGATATAGGTTCATTCGCATCAGAAAGAAAGAGTCACAAAGTAAAAGACGTAGCGGAAATACTCTATATAAAATATACTAATGATTTGTGTGCATATCATATTATTTAAAAAAAAAAAAAAACAAAATACTAATTTGAATTTTAAATTTTCTTATAAAATTAAATTATATAAATTCTAGAATTAAAATGTATATTTTTATATATTATAATATTTTTATAATATAAAAAATATTTTTATATATAATTAAATAATTTAAAAAATAACACGCTCCCATTTAATTTAATTTTCTGGAATAATTTTTAAAAATTTGTTACAAACTGCTTATAAAAATTAATATGCCTCGCATGCACGCAGCCCGTGTGTAGGGTATACGCAACGCAAAACGCACGGCGCAAACAGCTGGTGTAAACAAAAACCGAGATATTATGAAATAACTGCACTATTCGTGCTCAGTGGACAATGGGCGTGTTGCCAACACGTGTTTGTGGTGTAGTTGCCCTATTAATGCCATTATCAATATCATTATCATTGCCGTGGCTCGGCTGCTGCACCTTTGCCCTTGAACTTGACGCTCGATGGCGATGCCTAATTGAGTTCGATTGCGCTGTGCATTCACCTGCAAAATGCTTTTAAGTAAAAAGCAAATTGATTTGTTCTGATTAGAAAGCGTTTTCGCATGCTATCTCTCTTTGGCAGCCAGCTCCGTTGAGCTCTTTGTTCTCGCTTTATGACGCGCGACTATCAGGTTTGTTGTTGTTGTTGTTGTTGCTGGTGCCTCATATAATTGAGTTTGCCTATGCAAGTGCGAGTGAGAGAGTATGAGTGTGTATATCAATCAGTATGCATGACACACACACATGCATACGTATGCTTCAAGTGTTTTCTTTTTGTGATTTTCGCCATAAGCAGCAATATTGATTGTTTTTGCTTTCTGCTTCTAGTTTGTGCGTCACTTGCACTTTGCCTGGCGAGAGCAAAGTGCGAGAGAAGGAGTGAGTGGGAGAGAGGGAAAGAGAGCGCACATTAGATGCTCAGCAAGTAACGGTGGTTTGGTCAGTGAGCGCTAACCTCAATATGACATCAGCTGAGCGAAAATAAACAAAGCTTCAAAACAAAAACAAATTAGCAGAAAAAAATAAATAATTATAAGAAGCTGTACAAGTTTATACAGCTTGCACAAGCACTGTAGCACACACATGCATGCAACGAGAACAGCATCAGCTGTTGCGCATTTACAGTATGCGCGTGTTTGTATGTGTGCAGGCTACTGGCTACTGGCTACTGCTGCTGCTGCTCATTACACTGTTTAGCAAACAACAATTGTGTGCGCTAACATTTCTGTTAATGTTAAGATGATGTCAGATTAGCTCTGTTTGACTTTACACTTTAATATATGCATAAGCTTAGCTTTATATACAATTGACTTTTATTGTTATTGTCAGCTGCGATTGTAATTTGCTGACTAGTGTACTAGTTTGCCATTACCTATATTTCATAATAAATGTATGCATGTCATTCTTATTAGAACTGGTTGTTTGCATGTTCTAATAAGCAAAACGACGCCAATACACGCTCGCACACACAGGCATACGCATAAGCAGATACACACACACACACACACACACACACACACACACACACACATACACGTGCACTGATAGGCACTGTTACAGTTCAGCTATTAGCACCCATTGTTCCCCTCATCCGCTCTGCTTCACCCCCTCCCTCACTCCCACCAGCTGTTTCGCTTGTTTACTTGTCTCATTTGTCGTTCGTTGTATCTCACATTTTTTTTTTGCTATTTTTTCTGTTTTTTTTTTTTGCTCAATGACCTTCTTTATGTCGAAGGAAGGCTGGTGGGTGAGCGAAAAGTTTGATTGGGTAGCTAATTTGTTATAACTTACGTAAAATCCTGGTTGAAATTCATTTGATATGCTGCCATTTTAGAAATCTGTTACAGCTGTTTAGTCAATGCGAAAAGTATCTTATTCCACACACACTTTCACTGGTCTCTTTTATTGTTGGCTTCGTATTGATTTAAATTTGTATATATTTTCGTTTACTCTTTTCACAATTTGAAACGCAAAAAATTAGCAAAGAGTTAACACTGTGAGTCGATTTTTAAATGATGAGATAGAAATTCGATTTTCACCGTTGTTTTTGTCCGTCTTTGTTGTTTTTCTACGCTCTTCTTGTTTGCTTCTGTTACATTTTCAAACAAATGTTAGCTCCAAGACTGTTAACAGCGCTAATTGAGTAATTTCGTTAAGTGAGTAAATTTCGTTAAGGCATAACAATCGGTCATCTCTTGTGTGTGCGCCTATTGTTCGGCCGCCACAGTTTATCGGTCGGTTCTATCGGTTCTCATGCGTCGAAAAATAAAGTAATAGCATAAAAGTAATTAAAACTATGATTAATTCGTGCAATAAAACGTTTTGCATTCGATGAACTTGAAGTGTGAACAAATGCCGTGCATAATTTGTGTTGCTTCTGGTGTTTTGCAAGTGTTTTGTACAAGCTTTTGAGGGCCTAACACATTTTTTCAGCAGACGCATGAAAAATGGCGGCGTCTTCAGCTACGGCTGAATGTAAAGAAGAATGTAAAGATAAAGATGACGATGCATTAACTACAACGCTACATTCGTGTGCAAATGATCCAGATTTTGCAGTAATATGTGCATTTTTGCAAAAATTTGCCAAAGATTTGGGCTTGGCATTGCCAAATTTCAAGCATTTGCAGGAGTGGTTGACAAACAACGATGAAGGTACGTATGTGTGTGTGTGTGTGTGTGTGTGCGTGCGTGCATATGTATGCAACTGTGCAAGTCAGGGTGCCTGAGTGCGTGTGTGTGTGTCGCAATTGAGAGAGCCACATAGTGAGAGAGAGAGAGAGAGCTCGTTTGTTTGTATTATTGTTTGGTATGGAGTAAAACGGAGACCGTAAAAAATGCAGCTGAAAGAGAAAACGAAAACAATAACAACAACAACAACAACAACAACCATCACAACATTTCGATTAACATTACACACGTTTTCTTTTTTCGTTTCCCAGTGCCCCAGCTGCGAGATCTTCACATTAAACTGTTGCGCAAGACACGCAAAACGGTTCACGAAAAGAGCTGGGAATCAGCTCTGAGTAAATTCTGCTTCGGCTATTCCCTGCAGGATGCCTGGGAAGTGGAGCGCTTCGGCTACCGCAATTCCAGTCTTAAGGTCAAGCTTCGTATTCTTCGAGTGAGTATAAACTTGGAGCCAAACAGAGTCGAGTCCTATTACCCATTGAGAGTTCCTTATTAAGCCTTTAATCCTTTGCTTGCAGGAGCTACTTGAGAGTCAATTTGAGCGGAATGCAAAGTTCCGTGCGAATATTCAAACGCTAAATGCTACCACATTGCGCGCCCAGCCCATTGGGCGCGACCGGTTGGGCCACGCCTACTGGCTGTCGCAGGATGGGGACTGCAATTTGCGCATCTACCAGGAGCATTTGGACGAAGAGATTTGGCAGGTGGTGGCTACAAATCGTGATGAATTTGTTAATCTAATTGCGCGCCTGCGTGGCAATGAGGTGGTGCTGCCCTCCAAGGACATTGGCGAGGCAGACGAGGACACCACTAGCAGTAGCAGCAGCAGTCAAGCTGCACCACCAGCACCACCAACCGATGTGCAGCCGGAGCCACATGATGAGGACTCGCACGAAGCGAAAGTGCCCAATTTAAAGATTAAGCTGCGCACGCCTGAGCAGCAGCAGGAGCCTTCAGAGGAGCCAGAGGCTAAGCCCAGGAAGGTCAAGGTGAGTCTATAAGCGAAATATTCTATTTTCCTTTGGTTACACCAATTCCATTGCAGCCGCTGCTGATTACACAAGGCAAACTGGGAGGATCTCCAGCGCCGGCCAAGAAGCGGCCCTTGGAGGATGTGGACAGTAGTCCACCACAGGCATCTGAGGATCCACAAAAGAAGCTGCGACCCACGCTGCTCGACACAAAGCGTATTAAGAAACCGAGTCGCTATGAGAGCACCAAGTCCGAGGATGATAACGAGGCGGACTCGGAGGATTCGGAGTTGGACGAGGGTGAGGAGGAGGAGGAGGAGGAATCACTCGAAGGGGATGAGGAATCACTTGATAGCGCTGCTGCTGACGAGGATGAGAACGAGCAGAAATTTAACGAAGAGGATGAAGAGGGGGAGGACGAAGATGAAGAAGATGAAGTTGGCGAGGCAATTGAAGATCCCACGTTAATAGTGCGCGGACACGGAACTGGCCATGAAAATGAAGCGTTGCCAGATGGTGCACTATTTCTGGAAGATGATTCGGATCAGTGTGTGGGCGAGGCAATCGTTGAAGAAGTTTACTATGTGCGTGGCTCGGGAAGTGGCGCTGATTGCCTGGTGGGCAACAATAGCAATAGCGAAACCAACGACGAGGAGGCGCCCGCAAAGCCTGAGCCGAAGGCGACGTTCTTTTTCGGCGAACCGGGCTGCCTCAAACTAAGTCCCATCAAGCAGACGCCAAAGCAGGAAGCAAAGCGAAGCATATTCGATAGCATAGGCGATCCGGAACCAGAAACAGAGCCACAGCCTGAGCCTGAGCCAGAGAAGACGAATGGAGAGAGTCGAAAGCCTAATGAAACAACGGAGAATGATAATGAGCAAGTGGCGTCAGTGCTCAATGGGAATGAGTCGTCGGAGCAGGAAACAAAGTGTGAGAGTGAAAAAGTCGAAGCTAAAGAAAAGATAGTTGAAAAAGCGGAATCAACAGAAGATGCAGTGGAAAGTGTGACGGAAGCAACAAAGGAAATCTCAAATGAACAAAAAGATGTAGAGGAAAAACCTGAAAAGTCGGCGGAAGAAAGCGTGGAGCAAGTGTACAAGGTGAGGGTCATAGAAACGACGAATGAATCGGTGGAAATAGTAAAGAAAATAATTGAAACAGAAGCAACAGACGCAAAAGAGGAATTGGAAACAAGAAAAAAGATTGAAAATGAAGTTGAAGCAGGTCAAGATAAGAGAAAGTTAAATGCGAATCATGTTGGCAAGGAGGAGGAGGAGGATAAGAAAGAAAGCAGCAAAGGAGCAACTAAAGCTGAAGCAGATAAGGAAGCAGTTGAAGATAAAGTTAAATCAATTTCAAATGAAGAAGAATTAACTGCAAAAGCAGCTGGAAATGGCCTCGAAGCAGCTACAAATATTGAGAAATCAAACGAAACAGAGATCAACAACAAAATCGAGTTAACAGAAACAGTACAAAGCGAATTGCCTAGCACCTCGACGAAGGTCGTCAGCCCGAAAGATAATCAAAAATCAGACAGAACAGAGGAGAAAATCTGTGAGCCAAAGGAGCCCAGGGAAAGTAAAGTAGTAATCTCACAGGAAACTCAGAGCAGGAAAGCAATGTTGCTGCCGAATCGGAAACGTCGCTTGGCCGACTTTGCCGCACCCGCTGCGCGTCACTCGACATCTGAGAGCGAGGTTGACACACATGGCGAGCTGCAGCCGGAGGATGAGCAGCAGTTGGACGACGACGATGACCTGGACATTGGTGGGAAACGCATTAAGATGCGTCCGAAGATCACCAACGTCGAGGTGCGGCGCAAGGTGGAGGCGCAGAAGACGCAAATCGAGGAGACAACCTCGTCGAGCGGCGAGGAAGATCCGCGCAGTCGTCGCAAGATCATAGCGCCCAAGCGCCATCTGGAGAAGCCCACTCCTGTCAAGCAAAAGCCCACGCTGGCCGAGATTATTGAGAAGAAATTAAAGAAGACGCCAGAGAAACCAAAAGAGGAACAGCAGCAGCAGCCAGCACCTGCGACAGCACCTGCGCCAGCTCCTGCTTCTGCTCCTGCTTCTGCTCCTGCGCAGCCAGTCGGAGAGATCACGCCGCCTGTGCCGCAGCGAATGGAGCCTGTAGCCTTCACACCACCCAAGAAGTCGCCCATTACGAAGCCGCTGAAGAAGAATCTGCTCACACAAATCCGGCAGGAGGAGAGCGACGAGGAGGCCACTCCCAGGAAGCGAACCAATAGCGAAACCGTTGTGCCAGCGGCAGCTAGCCAATCCTACGAATCCACATTACAGCGCAAGCGGCGCAGCAGCGAGGAATCGAAGGAGTCTAAGGAGGCGAGCGTCAGCGAGGAGTTGCCCGCAATAAGCGAGAAGCATATGCGCAACAATGACCAGCAGTTCCTGCAGGCGGAGACCCCAACAGCAGCTCGAGATTCCCATCAAGTCAAGCGCGAAAATCCGATTAAGCCTCCTGTGGCTAAGCAAGCAACGCCTCCACCCCTCAAGGAAGCCACACCACCACCGGTCAAGCAACCTGTTAAAGAAGACACGCCTCCTCCTGTTAAGAGAGCAACATCTCCTCCAGTAAAGAGAGCAACATCTCCTCCAGTAAAGAGAGCAACATCTCCTCCAGTAAAGAGAGCAACATCTCCTCCTGTCAAGAGGGCAACATCTCCTCCTGTTAAAAGAGCAACATCTCCTATACTTAAGAGGGCTACATCTCCACCAGTCAAGAGGGCAACCTCACCACCAGCGAAGCAGGCCACGCCACCGCCGCCAGTGGCTAAGAAAGAGCCTCAGTTAGTTAAGCAGGCAACGCCACCACCGCCTCCTTCGCCCAAGGAGGATTCTCCGCCACCTCCCAAGGAGGATTCACCCCCACCACCAGCTCCTGAAGCTCAAGGACGACGCTCTGGGCGTCGCGGAGGCACCGCAGTCGTTTACTCAGAGCTGCCGCTGCCCAAGCGCACTCGAGGTGGCCCCAAAGAGAAGCCCAGTTCCGAGAATAAGCAGCATATCAAAGAGGATCCACTCAAAATCGAGGATGAGCCAGAGGAGAAGCCGACAATTAAAGCCGTGAAATCAGCAGCTAAAACAAAGTCGCCAGTCAAAGAGGAGCCCAAGCCTGAGAAGCCCAAGCAAGAGCCCAAAACCGAGGAGGAACCTAAGAGCGAGGAGGAATCTAAAGAGCCAAAGACTTCAGTGACCAAGGAGGAGAAGCCTAAGCCGGTTGGCACGCCTGGAGTGGGACGTGGTCGTGGTCCACGCAAGAAGCGTGAGGTGGACACCACTAACATCATTGACACCAACGACTCGGAGACGCCAGTGCGTCAATCCCGTCGCATTGCGCAGCAGAAAATCAAGGAAGAGGCGGAGCGACGCAAGCTGGAGGAAGTCGCTTTGAGGTCCATGAAGCAGCAGCTGAAGAACAAGAAGAAGGCCGAAAAGGAGGCTGATCCCACAGTGCTGGAGCCTTCAGCGGAGTCCGAGTCGTTTGAGTCGGCGAGCGAAGCTGAGGAGACCAAGAAGAAGATCAAGAAAAAGTGTCCCGGCAAGGATGGCGGCTGGTCATCGGACTCCGAGGAGCAGGCCGAGAGCGAGGAGGAGGAGGAAGAGCCACCACACTATGAAACGGATCCCGGCTCACCACTCTTTAAATCCGATCACGAATTCTCACCTGAATCAGAAGTCGAGGACGATTCCCAGGTGGTGCCCATGAAGCGCGCTCGAACTTTACGCAAGGAGAACGCCGATGACAACGAGGACGAGGCGGAAGCGGACGAAGCGTGCCAGAAGTGCGGCAAATCGGATCACCCCGAGTGGATACTACTCTGCGATACGCCCGACTGCAACAAGGGCTATCACTGCTCCTGCCTCAGCCCTGTGCTCTTTTACATACCCGAGGGCGACTGGCACTGCCCGCCCTGCCAGCAGGAGCAACTCATTGCCGCCCTGGTACAGCAGCTACAGCAATTCGATGATCTAGTGGCGCGCAAGCAGCAGGAGAAGCTCCTAGCCGAGGAGGCGGAGGTGAGTTCAGATCTTAAATTGATTTCTTTCTTTTTTTTCTTGAAAGCGAGTAGCTCTTTGGTGGAATTTAACTGAATCCTTATAGTCCTTTGACTGATCTTTATTATCATTCGGAATCTTTATTCTTGATTTATTCGAACTTTGTCTGACTTTTATGGACCCTAACAAAGGGTATTCCGACTTCAGACGACTTGTTATACATACTCCTATATATCTCACTATGTTGGTGTAGTATATATTGGATATATCATATCCTCATACAAATTGGATGTCTATAAAGCGTATAAACCTATATCAACTCTAGGAAAAACCTGTATTTAGGAGTGATCTTTATCTTTCGGAGTCTCGTTTCTGGGAAAACCTGTATCTACCAGCATAAACTACTTTCTCACTCGACTCAAACTTCACTCTAATCATTATCAATTTTAATCCTAAAAGCGCCAAGCGGTGGCCGCAGCAGCTGCTCGCACCGCCAGCGAGCTGGAGGAGCGCTCCAACTCGAATGCGCGCAAGAGGAACGATGACAAGGACGATGACGAGGATGATGAAGACGATGATGAGGATGAGGACGACGATGATGGCGGTTCTTCCGGCAAGGCCAACAAGCGTGCCAAGGCGGACAAGTCGAAGCGACGACGCGGCGATGGACGCAGCAATCGTCGTGCGGCTAAGCGCGGCACGCGACGCCGTCGCGGCGGCAAGAACGATGGATCGGACAGCGCCAGCAGCGCAACGAAGAGCGGCAAGCAGTCGGGCGCGGGCGGTGGCGCACGTTCGGGCAGCTCGAGCAGCAGCAGCAGTGGCAGCAGCAGTAGCAGTTTCTCTGACTCGGATGACGAGCCCATCTACAAGCTGCGCAAGCGGCGACAGATCAACGTCAGCTATCGGCTCAACGAGTACGACGATCTGATCAATTCGGCGCTGAAGAAGGAGATGGACGAGGTGGCTGGAGCTGGGAATCTGGGCAGGGGCAAGGACATTAGCACCATTATCGAGGCTGACAAGGAGAAAACGCGACGCGAAGAGGAGGGGGACCAGCCCGACGAGGATGAGTCAGAAGTGAAGGCACCAAAGCCCACGTCCGACACGCAGGATAAGTCAAGCAACGGCGAAGACAGCAACGACGACGATGATGAGCAGCCCCTGAAAGCTGTCAGGCAGTCCAAGAGCAAACCCTCGCAGCCGGCCAAGAAGAAGGCGCGCAAATTGACCACGTTGGACGTGAGCTCCGAGGAGGATCATGGCAGCGATGAGGACTTCAAGACATCCAGTTTCTCCGATGAGGATAGCTCGCAGTCCGCCTCGGACGACTCCGACTCCAGCCTGGAGGTTTATCGTCGGCCTGGGCGTGGCAAGAAGCAGCGCAAGGCAGCTCGACGAGCGGCGCGTGAGCGTCGCAAGGATCGCAAGTTCGTGGTGGAGGAGAGCGATGAGAGCGACGAGGAGGAGCAGCAAAAGCGCTCCAAGTCCAAGAAATCGAACAAGAAGAAGAAGAAGGAGGACTCCGATTATACGGAAACCGAAACGGACGACGATGACAATGGCTCCGAGCTGTCGGAGAACATGGACAGCGCGGATCTCTGCGACGACACCACGAGCGAGAGCGAGGACGGCGCCTGGCATCCGTCGAAGCGCAAGAAGGCGGCTGCCAAGAAGTCCTCGCAGGGCATTGCTCGAAAGTCACCCAAGCTGAAGAAGCCTGCACCCAAGAAGACCAAGCAGCTGGAGTACTCGGATGACGACATAAGTGAGAGCGAGGAGGAGGAGGACGAGGATGATGAGGATGAGTTGCAGCTTGGCGCTAATGGTGCGCCGATGTCGGGCAAAGGATCGGGCAAGCAGCCGCGCTCACAGCCACTGAAGAAGACGACGTCAACGACGGGCTCGTCGGCGCAGGCGCAGTCGTCCGGCAAGGGCAAGGGCAAAGGCAAGAGTACCAAGAAGAAGAAGAAGCCCGACTCCTCGGACGAGGGCGGCGGTGCCGGTTCGGATGAGCGAACGCGCACACGTGGCCGTCGCTACGCCTACATCGAGGACTTTGACGACGACAGCTCCGACGGTGGCATCAAGCCGGGCGTAATGCGTCCCGACACACCGCCCGAGGAGCGTCAGAAGTTCATACAGAAGCAGGAGGAGATCAAGCGCATGCTGGCTGAGAAGAACGCAGAGGGCGCTAAGCTAGCGGCAACACCTCGACTAATACCCATCAAGGGCTCAGCTGCAGCGGCGTCCACCCAGGAGAAGCGCACGCCCACCAAAGCTGGCGGCGCAGCGGGCGCAGGTGATTCGCTGTCAACAGTGCCGCTGTCTGTGATACGTCAGGCCAAGGTGCTGGATATTGACTATCTGCATCGCAAGGGCGAGGCCATTGACGATCTGGACGATGTGGACTCGGAGCTGGACGATGCAGAGCTGCCCGATCTGCCCGAGGACATGGAGGATGCGATTGCTCGCATGGTCGTGGAGCAGTTCAATTCCGATTCCGTGCGTGAGCTGCCCGCACCGGATGAAGTGCTGCGCACCACTCCAGCCAAAGCCAAGGCGGCCAAACAGCAGCCGCCCACCACGCCGGAGCAGCTGCCCAGCGCCTCCGGCCTGCAGGAGCCGATGCGCAAGCGCCTGCCCATGCCTACGATGCACCCGCCGCTGTTGCGCCACCAGTTTCCGCCACACGGTCCGCTCGGTGGGCTGCCAGCTTCGCTTCTGCCTCCACCGCCGGGTGGACAGCAGCCGCATCCGCCGCCTGGCATGCATCCGATGATGCAGCGCCATCTGGCACCGCCGCCGCCGCCACAGGCCATGCAGCTGCTGCAGAGCGCTCTCTCCGCACCACTGGGTCAGCCCCTGAGCCGGGCGAACTATGCGCCCGCCCAGCAACAGCAGCTGCCGGCTATGCAGCGCCTGCCGCTGGGCATGTCGATGCCCGTCGCTGCAGCCCATCTCATGCAGGCAGCCGCCGCAGCTGCCACAGTCCGTGGCCCGGCGCCTGTCCCGGCACCCGATGCCAAGCCACGTGGACGCCGAAAAAAGGTCACGCCACTGCGAGATCAGCTGCAGAAGCAGCAAACGGCCGCAGCTGTCACTGCGGCCACCTCGTCGGTGGGCACTGAGAAGGCGGCGCCTTCTGGCAAGGCGCAGCCACCGCCAACGCCAACGCCTCCACAGCTCTTCAAGCCCCACGAGGATGCCCCAGTCAGCGTCTCCCAGGCTTCCGTCATCACGCGCATGCCGATGCCGTCGTTGCTGCCGCCGGCACACGCACGCGTGCCACCACCGTCAGCCGGAGCTGGCATGTATCCGAGCAGCGCGGAGTTGGCTCGCTTTTACTCGCAGCCCTTGCCGCCCAGCTCGGCGCTGCGGCCCACGTATGGTGCACCGCCGCCATTGCGAGGCGCACCACCTACGTCGACGGCATCTTCATCGCCTGGTGGTGCGCCCAACTCACGGCCACCGCCCTATCTGCACGGCCCGGAACACCACGGCGGTCCACCGCCGCCTGGCTCCTTGGCTAGCGTCTACGGCGCCGGCCCACCACCGGCTCGCCATGCCTCGCCGCACATGAATCCCTATAGGTGAGAATTGAGTATGGTGAAGGAGTATTGAATGTGGTTTTTAATATAAATATATTCGGTTTTGTAGGGCACCACCCATCTATGGCAATCCCAACTATCCACCGCGAGTGGCACCGCCTGGCAGCGCCAATATGCGGCCTGGGCCCGTTGACTATGCAGCCGGAGCGCGTGAGTAGCTTTAAGATCTGAAATCAATTTCCAGTTTAACTAATTTGAATCTGTTTTAGGTGGTTATCCACCCTATGGCTACTATCCGCCACCGCTGACTACGCCGCCTGCGCACGCGTCTGCGCCTAGTTCAGTGATTGTCAGTGCACCGCCTCCGGTGACGCCCACAAATCATTCAGTTTCTGCACTGACGCGTGGCAAATCACCAGCGCCAGCTCCATCGGCGGCACCACCAACCGCACCACCATCAGCACCGGCACCAGCTGCAGGTGCACCTGCAGCGCCAGCTTCCACTCCAGCTGTGCCTGTCGCTCCGCCGACTGTGGCGGTGCCACCGCCTGCACCACCTGCTGCTGTCACGCCCGAGGTGCACAAATCGTCGGTTATAACCAGCAAGAAACTCATCACACTGGAGGCCTACTCCAATATCAAATCTCCGCTGGCTGTGGTTGGCGATGCCTCAGCCGATTCGCCAGCCCCCCTTGCCGAGGAGGACTCCAGCTCGGCGCATGGCACAAGCAGCGCCGCCGTTGCAGCGAACAGCGCTGGTGGCGGTGTCGGGGAGTTCAGTGGCCTGGTGAGCTACTTCAGCTCCCAGCAGGACGATTATGATACATAACAAACGCCGGCGGCATCCCAAGCTTGTATATAATATAGTTGATCTATAACACAGAGATGTCTATATCCTCTATGTCCTATATAGTAGGAGGGGATGTGACTAGTCCCTGGTTTAGGCTATTTATTGAAAATTGCAATCCTCACACACACACACACACAATCACACCCCTAATCGCAATTGAAAGTGCATATAAAAGTAGCGTAAAAAATGTGAGTATCGGAAATTCGTCAACTCGTTTGTTTATAAATTATATAAATATATATTTATTTTAAGTTAGGCTCCTATTTTCTTGACCATATGCTCTATGTGCTCCTAGAGTCGCTTCGAAATCAGCAGCAACTTAAGTATTTTAGTTTAATTGTATAGTACGATGATTCGATTTGTTAATGGCCGATCCAATGTCGAGCTGTATCCATTATAGAAGCATTGCATAAATATGGTAATAATTTATATACCCACACTCTACCCTATATGATATATATATATATACGTATATACATATATATAAAGTAAACTAAATTAAACTAAACTACAATTAACTAACGGCGCATATTACACAAAGTTGATTCACTTAACAGCTACGGATGAAATGACGTATACTACAACTGAAATTAAAGAGAAGCAAATTATCAAATAAAACTAAAATTAGTTGAATACAATTTTTTACTTTTATTGCTGGGAATGTATAAGATAGTTTTAAGATATTACCTTCGTTTTATGGGTGCAAATAATATAATAGTTTGCCATTTCTGAAGTGCTTTTCGGCTTGACCAAACCCATTCGATATTATCTAACACATATACATAACTATATATTTATATGTACATATATATATATAAGTTCATATGTCGGGCGGATCTATGAACAGCATTTAGACAATGGAAATTGGGTTTATAATATTTTGGCCAACATCTGCTTTCAAATCTGATTAAGCATATGCATGCAGGTTAGCTAAGCCTTTGTGCTCTTTTGTTAGCCAATTGCATACAAAAGCAATTTAAAAGCTTTAATTAAGATTTGGTAAAATTTTAAAGACAACGTTAATATGAATTTGGATAAATAGCCAGCTGCAGCCGTCCTTCTGTGAAAACTTAAATTATTTCCTGCTCTATATTTATATATAAATATATATATGTATCCATATCATACATATTTATATTTTACAGATCCATTATAACAAACTAGACTCACACTCTTTTAATAAATCAATTTCTATGCACTAGACCCAAATCCAATATACATTTTATATATAATGAAAAAAGTTTCTTAACATCTTTAAGAATATACAAAAAATCAAGGCTTGTCGTAAAAGTTAGGCTCACAACTAAAAAAAAGTTTATCTGAGAAACTAATCTTGAATACACAATTCACAGAAGCTCAGGCTTGAAAGACGAAGATTCATTGGCTAAAGAATTTAGATCAAAAGAGGCACAGTCAATGGGAAATATTTAAATATTTTATATTTACAGTTTCGTCTGAGTTGGAAATAAAGAAATCAAAAATCTTTTGTGTGGTTCAAATTAGCCATTGCAAGCTTAAATTTGTAGTTCGACTGGCTTAAAACTGGTAGTATATGGTATATATTTGGAATATTCTAGCGGAATGATACTAAGTGTATTATATATACGCTATATACTACGCTATATATATATTTATATATTTTATTTATATATATTTATTTATATATTTATGTATATTTTTAAAATTGATAATCATATACATTTTGTGTTCATTTGTAAATTTCTATATACATTATAGATATGAATAATCTATATACACTATAGCTTTGAATAATTGGGAAAATCCGCATCGTTTAAAATGTTTTAACTAGACAGCGAACTCAAGGTAAATATGTTAATTAATAATAATTAAATTCATGTTCCGTCAGCTGGTAGTTAAATACAGAGTGCCTATTAGTCGTATACTCTCAGCTTCAGCTCTTTGTATTTAACTGTTATTATTAATAATTAGAAAATTATTTTTAATAATATTAAAAAAATAATAATAATTTTAATATTAATTGTATCTCAGCTTCAGCTGTTTTGCATCAAATTATTTTTAATATTATTAATAATAATTATATTATTATTCAAAATAATATTAATACAAATAATAATAAAATTAATATAAATAATAATATTATTATTGTATTAAATTAGGGAAACCTACGTCTGGCAAGATCCTGAATATTCGAAAAAATACTGGGTGCGGCAAAAGTATTTCTACGATGTATTTTTGCTGTAATTTTTAAGTATTGGAAAATGGTATAATTCACGCATTTTTGTCTTATGATGCTGAGTATGTTCATACATACATATATATGTATATTTACTATGAACAATCGGGTAAGTCTTCATCATATAAAATTTATAAGCTAGAAGATAAATTGTTAAAAAATTTTTGAAAATATATTAATTTAATTATGACATTCATAAACAGCCTGTAAGGTATATATTAGTTGGATACTCTCGGCCATAGTTATTTTGAGATATAAGGAAAGTCGGACTGTACAAATGTGACTTGAGGCAAATTCGAAAAAATTAATTATTTAGTTACTTATTTCTCATAGCAACAGTTGGTAGTTAATAACAGTGTAGTTGTTAGTCGGATACACTCGACTCTCTAAAAAAGCTGCAAGGCAAAATGAGCGACAGCTCCAAATTTGATTGAATTGATTATGTTGCGGTAGTTAATACAAATGACTGGCAAATTGAGTTTTGATTTGTTATCAAATTTTGAAGATTACTGAGCTGACCTAAATAACTGTAATATATATATAGACAATAATTACGGGAGATGAATCTGTTGATATACAACCGAAATGATAAGTGAAATGGAATAATTACTAAACAGTAATTTTATGATATATGTATATATGTATATTAATAGTATATATCAAGATAATTGAGGGCTGACAGAGAGTCTTCGAGAGACGAGACATGTGGAATCCCCTCGATTGCCGGTTTTAATGGCTTCCTTTTCTCATTTTGACGTTGACATTAATTTTGGGTGCATCGCTGCGAACGAGTTTCGTTTCGTTTTATTTCACATTTCTTTCGGCTGGGCCCGCTTGTTGCATAATCTCGCAGACACTTGACTCGACTCACGCAATGGCCGGAGTTGGAGTAATCAAGTGATTTTCGTATTTGGTAATTAAATCGTACTTTATTTATATATATATATTTATTAGCTAAAAATCTCGACAGAAACTTTGCATAATAACAACAAATGATCAACAACAATGCGGCCGGAGGCCAGTTGTTAATTTAACAAGCGGCGCTCCGAGGATGAGGATGGGGATGGGCGCTTAGAAGCGGAAGCGCTTGGCGGGCACGTTGTACTCGTAGCCGTTGGCTTCGCCGGACGACTGGGCGGAGAAGCTGGGACCAGCAGCTGGGCCCGAGAATATGGGACCGGACGACTGGGCGGAGAAGCTGGGACCAGCAGCTGGGCCCGAGAAGATGGGACCGGACGACTGGGCGGAGAAGCTAGGACCGGCAGCTGGGCCGGAGTAGATTGGAGCGGGTGCTGGGGCGGGAATGTCCTGCACGGGGGGCAGGTACTCGGGTGCTGGCAGAGCGGGAGCTGGAGCATTGTACTCAGGGGCGGGTGCGGAGTAGACGGGAGCTGGTGCTGGTGCCGAGTAGACTGGAGCTGGTGCCGGGGCGGAGTAGATGGGAGCGGGTGCAGGAGCGGGAATGTCCTGGACAGGGGGCAGGTACTCGGGAGCGGGGTGGCTGGGCGCGGGTGCGCTGTACTCGGGTGCTGGAGCAGAGTAGACTGGAGCTGGGGCAGGCGCAGAGTAGACTGGAGCCGGAGCGGGGGCAGAGTAGGATGGGCCAGGAGGCAGGTACTCGGGAGCGGGCAGAGCAGGAGCTGGAGCGTTGTACTCAGGAGCTGGCACGTTGTACTCGGGAGCCGGAGCTGGCGCAGAGTAGATGGGTGCGGGAGCTGGAGCGGGAATGTCTTGCACTGGTGGCAGATACTCAGGCGCTGGTGCGGGAGCAGAGTAGACTGGAGCTGGTGCGGGAGCAGAGTAGACTGGAGCTGGTGCCGGAGCCGAGTAGGAAGGAGCGGGCGCCGAGTAAACTGGACCAGGAGCTGGTGCGGAGTAGGCCGGACCCGGCGCCGACGAACGGATGTCGATGTCGAACGACTGGGATGGCTTCTCGTACGAGTAGCCGTTGCCACCGCCCAGATTCAGATGGGAAACATCAGCCGCAACGGCGGCGATGGCGAACACGGCCACGACGAAGAATTTCTGCAAATCGAGAGCAATAAAAGTGCGAAATTAGCAAATAAGTCCATGGGCTGCCGGCTGGCGGCTGCTGATCTCTGTGTGTGGCCAGCTAATTGGCAGGCCAATGTTGAAGGCAAATGGATTTGAGGTCAGCGGTGCTTAGGGTACTCGATCCGCTTACCATTGTTGTTGTCTGTTGTTGTGCGTGAAGCTTTGTCAAGTTTTTTTTTTTTGGTTGAGCCGACCAAGAGACGGACGCTGAATGATGGTCAGCAGCAGATGCGCTAGCGTTTATATACCCAACCGATTTTTGCCACACACACTCGAGGCATACTCGAAAAAAGATTTTTAATACGGTTAAAGATTGTGTGGCGAGTGACGGAGACTGAGATTGCTCAAGTGCGAGAGCGAGACGCTGCGCGTTGATTAAAATCTCTCACTAGCGTCGACTCTCGCTCGCTCTCTCTCTGTCTCTCTCTCTCTCTGTGCTGCGACTGGCTGTTATCTGCATCAGTCAGTGTGGCGCATGCGTGGCCCGCTCGAAGGTTTTGCAATGCCAACAGGGCGACACGCCAACGCATTAGTATAGACCCACGCTCGCACACACATTAATTATAAGGGCCAAGTGTAAGGGCAAATGTCAAAGTTTGTTAGCCCATATACAGGTATATATATATATATATGTATGTATATATACCATTTGCATTATGCATGACCAAATGTTTATCGGACACTAATTTGTTAGATTTACCACGGTGCTAATGGATGCGCTGCATACCGCAGTCAAGGATAACCCTACCTGCATATAGAGTTATTAAATTAATCAACTTTATGGCCGCTACCGAGTTGGCTATGAAGACATCTTGTTGACTTGTTGCCAGGGCTTCGCTTTTTGTTATTTTAATTGTATTTTTTATTTTTCATCTTCTCTTCTTCTTTTCTTCTTTTTTAGCTGTTTACAAGTCTCATTTGTAAGCCTTTGCGAATATTCACTTTTACCCAATCGCGCTGCATTAGTTGGCGTTTCTTCTCCGCGCTCGGCGACACCTTTTCATCTTCTTTTCTTTGGGGCGCTCGTTGTATTGTCGTCGCGACGACGACCTTCAGACAGCCGACCAAACCTGATTAATTTCGCTTGTATTTATGGTAACGCCAATCAATGCATATTGGTTAATGCTTAATACATGCAATTCGGATGGCATGTTTCACTTAAAACAAAATCAAACCAACCGATAAGCGCTCACACACACACAGACATTTGCTTAGCCTACTTTCGAGCCCAAATCTATTGACCTGGCCAGCGGCCAAATTCGACTCGCATGGGAGGGGTCAGCTCGAAAGACAAAAAAAAAAACGTCTCTTGATACCCTTAACCCAATTAAAAGGGGGTTCAAGTGAGGTATTATGCTTTGTGAAGAGATATAGATATATATTTATAATATTGATATATTTTTTATTGGAATAAGTTATGGACTTATCTGTGCCTTGGTCTTTTCGCTTATCTGCATGTGCAAATCACGAAAAGTATACAAGTTATTGATTTGAAATTTTAGATATATAGTCAAATATATATTGATTCGAGATTTATTATATAATTTTAATAAATGTAATTACTTTTTAGTATAGCTCAAAGACACTAAGAGTTAAAGCCACACAATTGGGTATGCAGATTCTGCTAGATATAAATAATTAAATAATAATATAATACTAACTGAAGTATTCTATCTTCATCTCAAAACTGAAGTATAGGTATCTTCCAGTCATGCATACCCCACTAGAGCAAGCTTGCCTTCCTTAATCACGTCTGTCTGCAAAACGTCGCATAGTAAAAATAAACAGTAAAAACCTCGAAATTGGCAAACTCACGTCTCCACACTGGCTGCCATGTGCAGCTATTTTTGGCCCAGCTAATTAATCAATTATAGCCATCGGAAAGAAACTGACATCTGTACCTTTAATTTTGGGGTAGGCTTAAATGATATTAGCAATTTGACAGCTAGTATAACAGGTTATTTTTTAATTTTATTAGCTGCCTGGACTTACCTATATTTTTATTAGTAAAATTTTCGACTTCTTTTAATTAATATAAATATAAGTTATGCATTTAGAGCAAGTGCAGAATCAGAAAAGTCCGTTGATTAGTTTTACTAGCCCTAATTGGTGCAGATAACCAAGCAAATGCCATGAAATTAGTGTGAAAAGCTTAGCGAATCTGACTCGTTGTGATCGAAAGCTTTTGGGTTTTGAATTTGAAAAAGCTGCGCGCTCTTTGCCCAGATGTTTTTCGACAATGTGCAACACTTCAAAGCTCTGATCAACATTTGTTTTGGGGTAACACTATTTTTTAAAAAGAGTCGTTGAATCAAATTTCAAAAATTAAAAAAGAATTTGTTTGCAAAAGTATTTTTTTATTGTAAAATTTTTTAAAAGAATATATTATTATATATACAATTTTATATTTTAATTTAGTATTCAAAGGTATTAAAAAGTTCTTTAAACAAAATTTTTTACATGATTTTCAAAATATATTAATAATTATAGCCGTTAAAGAAAATTTATTCGTTTGTGTAAAAGAGTATATTTTTAATACTCGTTTGCGGAGTGAGAAGAGAATATTGGTATGTTGCTCTCCGTCTGTCTGTTCGTTAGATACTTGAAATAATGAACATATTTTTGTTGCTCTTTGCAAATAGAGTGAAAGGACTTTGCTTGTACCATAGACCCTTTAATATAAAGGCAACTTCGGTCGTTCTTGAAAAACCAAATGGGGAAAGAAATTATAATAGTATAAAAAAACTCTTGAAATGAACATATTTCTAGTTTTATTTTGAAACTACCTATTCCTTATGGTATATGATTCATTCTATGTGGTATATGATGCATATGGCAGCGAGAGATTCAGAGATTGATGATCGATTGTGTTTCGAGAACAGTATCTTGCTGGCTTCAAGCTTTACCAAGAGTAAGAGTAAGAAAAGCGAAAACAATCGAGGGAAGTCAAATCGAGCTCAAGTCCGTAAGAAATATTGCTAGAAGTTTCTCCTTTCCTAGCTATAAGTAACCAGTTAGCTGCGAGTCGGCTTACCTTCGCTGATGTTGCCATTCTATAAACTCCATTAAATTGCCAATCAGAGGACGATCTTCGGGATTATCCACCAGCTTTTGTCGCAGCGATTTCCAATGTGTATATTAGACAAGATATATGATATGGCAAATCCACATGAAAGCATTATGAAGTTGTTTTCAATCCATATGGAGTCTTAATCTCTTTGGATTACTAATTACCTTTATCTGACAATACTGCTCTGGGGCATCTAAAGAACTCCGAAGGACACCAAAAATTTATTTCGAAACTGTACAAATGTCATGTGAAGGACGATAGACGGAAGACCACAACCTGGCCAATTGGTTGTGTTCAACTTTCAAAACTCTATTCGACACTTAACTGTCGTCATAATCGATCAGTTCATCGGGCGAATATAAATTGTGGACTTCTAGGAAATTTGCTGCACTCTTTGCTAAAAGTCCGCCAAGAAATATGCCCGGTATAACAGTAAGTCCAACCGCTAAAAGAATATACTTGGAGCGTGTGGGTCGCTTGTCTATGATTTCTTTCGTTCTGCATATGATATGTTTTCTAGGCATCTTTGACTCAATTTCAAGTAGCTAACGGCATGTCGTGTTCTCCATCAGATGCATTATCGAAAAGTTTAATTTTATTTATATTTTTTTTTTGAAATTTTTAAAAGTGTTCTCCAGCTTTTAACATATATGTCAAAACTTTCTCCATATATATATTTTTTTTGTTTGAAGCCCAAGCTTGGCCTTAACGGCTTATGCCATGAAACCTGCTTTATATGGCACTTCCGTTCTGGTCTGCAATATTTGCCGCCGCGACGGGCCAATTCTCAATTGTCAAAGTGTCGCCAGAGTTTGTCTAAGCAGCACATTCTCCCTCCTCGCCTCTCTCTCTCTCCGTCTCTCTCTCTCTCCGTCTCTCTCTCTCTCTTTGCTTAATGCATTTTGGCTGTATTTGTGACACTTGCAGTCAGTTGACCCAACTGTTTGCTTAGCGAAGCGTTAAAGGGCTTGCCACTCGGCCTTCTGGGTAGCCACATAGAGGCAGTCCGCGATATCTGTGTTACCAAATTATCATGCTTTACTCTCTTATCCAACACGACATCAGACCTAAACGCGCACCAAGTACATAGTTTGGGTAACCTGCAATTACTATTGCTTCCTTTTAAGTTTTAATTTGGTTAGCTGTTTCATATCAGTTATACGAACTGAATTTCGGATATATTAGTACTCTAAATGCTATAATACGATTTAGTGAACTCCACGAAGAACATATTCTTTGCTTGCAGAAAATGAATAAAGAATTTTCTTTGTATAGTCTTATATGGCTATATAGACTTATATAGATACACATATAGACAGATACAAGTATTTATTTATTTGTAATGTGATTAGATCTCTCTATTCCCTGTGAAATACAGCAAAATGTGTTCTGTCTTTCTGTCTGTTTGCCTGCCTGTTTGTCTGTATGAACACAGGCCATTTTGCCGCTATTGAAGCTACAAATATATATATTTATATATAAAATTTAGGAATATATGCTCGGGTTGATAACCTACAGCCAAAGGTATTTAATCAACGTCTTTTGGGGCGTGGCACAGTAAAAATAACCAAAAATTTTTATAGTTTTGAATGAGCTAGGCATTCATAAAATACAACTATATTACTCTTTGAAATATATTCTATAATTATATATGAATATACTTAACTTCATTCATTCTTCTAAGGCAGAGATTTTATACCCTGACTCATGTGTAAATCATAACTTAAGAAAATACTATCTATCTTTGAGTAAGCTTAGCCTATCGCTGAGTTTGTAAGGCTCAGCGTGCATCTGCATTTTATTAATGTCCACGTTTGTGGACCTTTTCTATTTCTGCTATTTCTATATGCTTGAACAATATATATATTATAATAATTATTTATATATTATATAAAATTATTGGAGTGTGAATGTGTATTAAGCAGTCGGTAGTGCCCGATTACTACTCTCGTATACTTAGCGAATCCCACTCTACCAAGCCTCTAACAGCCAGCTAAAAATATCTAATAATATACATATTTTATTATATAAATGTATGTATATTTAATCTTTATTCTTTAAACGTATTTCATGCTTGCAGCTTTCATTTTAGGTGAAAAGAATATATATCTCTGAAGTAGATTAAATTTAGGATTGTCAGATTTATAGGACTATTATGGGACTTTTGGTATGCATAGGCAAAATATATGGGGTAAGATGCTACATATATACTTATCAAATATTTACTCATTTAGATTCCATCTCAAAATTAAATTTCCCAAACAAACAGAATTACCCACTCCACGTCTTGCACACTGCATCATTATCAAATTCCCTTGATGATTCACATTCATTAACAAATAATCCCATAGAAAGGCATAAAACAAGCCGAGCCTACTTTATATTTTATGAGCAGCTGAATGTGTGTGTGTGTTTGTGTTGCCCTAATAAAATGGTCTAATAAACCTTATCCTCTTTTGCCGTTGCAATCTTTTAGCAACCTCTTTCAGCCTTATATGGCTTGCTTTATAGCACAGCCCTCTGGGCAAGTTCGTTGCCTAAGTCTTTCGTTGCCATAATAAAAGAAACTGCAGCACAGCGCATTGCATTAGTAGATTCCGCTTCCGTTTGCCATTTCGCACGTACACAGGACTCTCAGGCAGGCCTCAAATCCTGGCCCCGACTGGTAAATATTTGAAAACAGTCGCCGATGGGCGAGGAAAACCCAGCATAGAAGGCACATGTTCGCGCTGCAAGGTAATTAGCAGGATTTTCCAAGGAACTAGCAGCTAATCTCGACGTCTTGCCTAAGCTCACGCAGTGAGCGGGCTCATAAAACGATCAGGTAACGATCGCTGAATTCGCCGCAACTTTGGCGGGCTCACATGCCGCTATTTCCGCAGAAGTCAACGGCGTTGCGGCTTGCCGGCTGCTGATAGCCAGAGCTAAGCTTTCAGTATGTTGTCGACTGCAGCGCGTTGTAGACGTTGAGGCTGTTACGAGAAGTAGTTAAGTGTACGTAAAGTGTGTTTGTGAGTGTGTGTGTATGTGTGAAAGCCGTTAAGAAGTCTAGCTGACGGAGTGAGCTGGCAACAAAAAGCCGCCAGAGACAACTCTGAAAGACCGAACAACCGCAACAACAACAACAATAACAAGAAAATCTGTAAAACGGGCACGTCGCGCTATTTTATTTTCATCTCTTCATCGTACTTTTCTACCTATCCATGTATTGGCCGCTCTGCGGCTCTCTACCTTCTTTCGCTATGCCTTTTCTGCTGCCGTGTCTTGTGGTCTGCACACACACACACATGAGAGTCTCTCTCTCTGTGAGTGTATGTGGACTGAAATTTCAGGTGCAGCCGCATTGAATTTCTTGAACAAGTTTTAGTCAGAGTTTGGCCTTCGTGTGGCATGGTACAGTAAACGAATTGGCTCCGTCGCCGAGTCTTAGAGTTTGTGTGTGTGAGTGAGTGTGTGTGTGTGTATGGCTCAAACTGGATTTTTATACAATTGTTTATGCACTGCGTGCAGTTGTGCTTGTGTGTTGCCAAAGGATTTGAGTATAAAGTTTTTTCCACTCGTCAAGAAACGCGCGTGCGCGAATGCAAAAGCTGCACTAAAAAAAAAAAAACAAATAAAACTCAAAGTGAAATTTTTGCAGAAGTGATAAACAGTTAATAGAAACACTAAATAGAAATATTAAATTAAAAAAATTAAACATTGAAAACTTAATATTTAAAAAATAATATAAAAACAATTTATAAAACTTTTTATAATTATAGAAATTGATAAATGATAATAAAATTTGATGATCAATTAATAAAAAAAACTCTTAAAACTAAACAAAGCTTAGCAAAATTCAATAAAAGACTCAAGGAAACAAATTTGATTTTGGAAATCTAAGAAAAAATATTTTTAATGATAATAATAAATTTTTGAAATTTGTTGTTAAGGAAAACTATATGCAGGAAATACTTAAAGTATACTATACCTCATATATACTTACATATATAGCATCTATCTACAGCTATGTCAGCTAGCTGTTCGGCAGTCATTGGTCTTTGTTCAGGTTTATCCAAGCAAGCTAGCTGAACTTAAGCCAGACAGCTAACCGCTGGCTGGGTTCTTTTTGTACCACTCCATTAAGTTGTCTGTGTGTGCCTGTGCCTGTGCCTGTGCCTTTTGCACTTTACTTGAAGCTGACATTAGAATTCGAGCGAATACGAGTACGACTATTCATACTAACTTCGCATGCCAGCTGCGCATTTACGCTCCCATTAACCAGGTAGAAATTACAAACACACACACATACACAGAGGTACACGGGAAACGGGGAAACAGCAACTGGGCAACAAGTGCTTTGCGCAATGACCAAAGAAATTGAGGCAAAGAAGTAAAAACTAAAAAAAAAAAAAATACAGTAGCTCGAACTAAGCAGAAAAAAATACTCCAAAAATGGTGTAAAAATTTGCAGTTTGCGGTTGCAGCTGTTGCATGAGCAAAAGAAAACAAACTTCAAAATTAGCTAACCAAAATTGGCTGCAAAAGGGCTATAATTGCTACAAGTTTGTGTCTTAAGTCTTTTGTTTGAGCATATTGAAACTGGATAGACTTGACTTCCACAAATATCTCCCTCAATTAGCATAAGATATTTTTCTTAGATTTCTTTTACAAAACTGTTCCCATTGCCCGTCGAAACGTGCTTAGCCTCCACAAGCGACTCGGGCGAAGAATGTTTAGCCGCTTGTCTTTGCATGCATAATTTCTAAGACATTAAAATATTAAAGAACACACTGCATAAACACTTCATATAAATCATGTATTTGTGTGCGTGTGAGTGAGTGTGAGTGTGCGTGTTTGTGTGTGTTATTCTTGTTAACGAAATCAATTCAACTTATCTCAACTATCTCTATATCTATAGTGCAATAGCGTTTGGCCTTGCGCACTAAAAACTACGAACATCCATAAAATCGGAAAGTTATAATAAATAAAAAAGTAAACTTAAAGTTGCCATAAATATTGGAAGAAGCAGAGGAGGAGGAGAATTGTGTTGCATACGAAAACGGGAAACTTCAAGGATAACCAGCTGACATGCCACATAAATTGGATTATTAAAAAGCGGATCACGATATATAGAGGAAAATAATACATATATATATAAATACCGTGTATATAGGCTGCATATATAAGAGGTGAGTTGCATACAGAAACTTGTATTTAAATGGGAATGGGGAGAGGAGAGAAAGGAGAGCGTAAGATAGGAGAACAGCAGAGAGGGAATGATTGGGTATGACTAAGCGTCCTTTTGTGGTGGATTATAGATACTATGAGAAGATATACTTCTACTATATACTATATATACTACTATATACTATATACTTCTACTATATACTTCTCTTTCTTCTTCTTTTATTAACAATTTCTTTAACTAGTTTAGCTAGGGTATACGAATGCCTATTACTTAGATCACTCTAGAAACACTATGTGAAAATAAAGTATAGATTTCTTTACCTCTTCTCCAATATATATATATATATATATTATACAAATATGTATATATATATATATATTCATAAATTAATTTTATATATTAATTCATTAATAAATTTTATATATTAATTCATTAATAACATCTTCAAGTAGTTAGGTATACGAATACGTATAGTAGTTTACTTAAGTATACGAATACTTGAGATAAAGCCTTGTCACAACTTTAACGATCTCTATGACAAATTTGAGCATGATAAGTCACATTTTAAGATACAAAATTTTTAAAGTATACATCCAGAAATATGAGTAACTTTTATATCAATATTCTAACTCAGCTATGACAACTTTTGACTTTTATATGCCTCAAAGTAATATTTTCGATTATGATCGATAAAAAAAATCCCACTAGAATCGCTTTTGTTGTTGTTGACTTCCACTCTGGGCTGACATCATGCAACAAGCTTATAAAAAGCCGAACAAAACATTCCATGGCACGCCTTTACCTCCACATACATATACGTATCCATGGCTGTGCTCATTGCGCAAAAATGTGATTATTTATCGATTATCGATAAACAATGGGCAGACAAAAAATGGCACGCTTTCATTTTGCCAGGCGACTAGCAATCAAATTGATTGTATATATCTATATGGAGTGGCATTATGAATGGTGTTTAAGTAATTGATTGATCGATACGATTATGAGCAAAGACTAGATGAGCAACTAGGCAGCCTCAACAGCAACACACACACACACACTCACACGCATACCAATGCCATAAGTAGCACAGCAGCAATCAACATCAAAGAACAATTTCTTTTACTTTCTATAAAAGCAAAACAAAAGCGTCGACTGTCTGCCGGCTTGTATATGTATGTATGTATGTGAGTGCGTCAGTCAGTTTATCAGTTTGTCAGTTCGTCAGTCTCGCATTCGTTTGTCACATTTATTCAATAAAGGCCAAGTCAACTTCCAAGTGGAGAGTCGAAAAAGCGAGAGCGCTACGGCTACAAAGAGTTAACCTCAATTTTTTGAGACGCACTCTGCCGCATGTTGTTGCTTAACACCAACACCAACACCAAGAGAAACAGAAACAACAAAAACAATAACAATGCTGTGTAGTCTTGTTGTTATTGTTCGCTTTTTTTTTTCGGTTAGAAAAATTTCACTAACTGGAAGTGAAATGCAGAACAAATGACGTGTTAGCTGCCACCCGCCCTCTGCCACCCGCCTCCGCTCCGCTGTGAGATCTGTAAACACAGCAAGCACATTTTGGCAAGCATTTTTGTTTGCTGAGTTCATAAGCATTTAACGCTGCCCAAATAAACTTGTTTCGCTGTGTGCCATGATCTTTTTAGTACAGGCATCTTATGGATTTCGTATTCAGATGAGTTCTGCTTAATACTTTAGATAAATGAAATTTTTCGTGCTAGCAAACCAAACCAGTCTGACTAGTCCGGGCGCGTGTTTTACGCGCTGTGTATCGATGATTAGTCATAATCTCAACTATTGGCATGCGAGCGAAACGGAAGTTGAGCGCTTTGACGAGCATCTCCTTTGTCTATCAAAATGATATGGGTACATAAGCTTAGCTTTCCCCTTCAGTAGGTTTAATCCTGTTTCACATGAATTCTATTGATTGTCTCTTTTAACATTCCATGATCTAATCCACATTCGACATTTACCTAGAATTTTCTCCCAAAAAAAAAACACAATTTAAATGGCCGGGTATTATTTGTGTTTTTGTCTGACGCCTAGACGGCGGTAGATAGACCTTCAAGCAACCCTAAAAGAAATCAAATTCAATTCACAAATCTAAAGTCATCCGCAGGTAATAATAACATAGTAGCACTTAATACACACACACAATGGAAACTACCTTTAGAGTTTTGTTTACCTGCTCGAAGGTGCAAGAAGTCATTTGAAACGTAGACGAAACTAGACACAATTTGATTGCGAGGGAAACAGACGCTTGTCTTCCAAATAAGCCGCCTCTGGTTGCTCAAAATTTGACAAACAGCTCACAATACATCAAGTGTCAGTTAGCTGCAAGAACTCCAATGGGCGTGGCAGGTCAAGTCATGCAATAAGAAACCCGAGCCCAGATCTCTTCAACTGATTAGTGGTTGCTGATCAAAGAGCGCATCTTGTCGGCTGCTTTGTCGGCCGCGTTCGTGTCTTAAGTCTTTCGTATTTCGGACAAACCATGCGAGCGCAGTTCATATCATTAAATAATTATATGTTGCTTGCCAATACTTTTTGGGATTTCAATCAAACGTCATTTTCCAATCAACAACTTTTCCTTAATCATAACTAAACAAAAACGAAACTCACAGCCAGCGCTTCCGCCTTCTCTCTCTCTCTCTCTCTCTCTCTCTCTCTCTGGATAGTGAAAGTGCTTACAAAATCCTATTCTAAAAGCGAATTAATGCTGATGCCCTCAAGTGTCTTTTGTGCGAGTGAAATAGAAAAAAGAGCGCTTAATCATCTTGAAAAACAGTTGACAATATCATAGACGAGTAGGTTTCATAAGTTTTCCAGCCTGTTGTGCTGTGGTGGGCGCTTTCTCGGCGCCTTCGTCGATTAGTTACAATTGACACGAAAAGTTTTTCTCTTTCTTTCGTCGTTTTCATACATTTTTTAATTGTGAGAATTGTGTACGGTACGTGCACATAATGCCACAAGAAAGTGGATCTCTGGTGCGTCCGGCAAAACGTTTTGGCGCTGTCATTGTCGGCAATTGTTAAAAAGTGATTAAGCATGCTGCGGCAATGATATCTGCCTGCCGACACAGTAAAAGTATTTTTCTTTTAATTGCATTTGCACTGAAGGAAAAAGTAAAATTTTAAAATATATAAAATGGCAAGTGTGCGCGGAGAGTTGAGAATTATAGACTTTTTTTTAAATAATTAAATTAATAATTTAAAAAAAAATATATATATATGTATATATATACATATATTAAAGGAATATATAAAAATTAATGTGATATATATTTTATTATAAATATTGCTAATTGTATATAAATTTATAAAAATGCTGATTTCGTATAAGTTATATATTTATATATTATTAAACAAATTATAATACATTTTTGATCTTTTTAAAAATATTAAAAGTTTTTATTTTACCAAAAATATATATTTTGTATATATATTGTATACATAATAAATTATTATTATGATTTTATATATATAATTTTTATAAATCTAGTAAAATGTTTTTTTTTTAGAAATTTCATTAGTTTATAAATTTAATTAATGTATTTTAATTTAGTGAAATATTTTTTATATTTATTTTTTTCATTATTTGAATTCAGTAAAATGTTTTTTTTTTATTTATTATTATTTTTTTCATTATTTTAATTTAGTAAACTTTTTTTATTTATTTTTTTTTCATTATTTTAGTTTAGTAGTATTTTATTTTATTTATTAAGTTTTGTTGTTTACTTTAATTTAGTAAAATGTTTTTATTTTAGAAATCTTATTTTTAACTTTATAAAAAATCCTAATAAATTTGTCTAATTTTTATATATAATAATTAATAATTTTAATGTAGTAAACTCTGTTTTCCATAGGTGTCTAGACTATATATACTGAGAGAACTCTGCTTCTTCTGCATATAAACTTTTAGCTATTTAAATTCTGCACATTTCACATATAATCAGTTTATTAAAGTAAATTTGAATAATGCATCAGCGCATAATTTTTGAGAGCTCTTAACTGCAGATAATTTCATTGTGATAAATCTGCTGATAGCTTAAATATAAAGAGATCTGCTGAAATGTACAAGCCCATTTCTGGTGTCCGCTATCTATCGCTACAAGCTTCCTCTCTCTCTCTCTCTCTCTCTCTCTCTCTCTCTTTCTCTCTCACTACTTCTCTTCAAGGTACTTAGCTAGCATACAAAAGACTTAGGCAAGCAACTTATGCATTCCTCAAACAGCGCTCACTTTCAGTTTACAGCCGAAAATTTCCAGCAAATAACTTGGCAAAAAAGCTATAAAATTCACATGAGTGCTTCACACCACAAGCAAACAAAACCACACACACATACAGAGACACATAGACAGATACACACCCTCAGCTCTTGGCTTGACTCTTGACTCTTGTCTGCCGCCTGCATATTTATTTCCAACTTGGCTTTAACCTGTTTGCGTTTGTGTTTTTGTTACTTTTCGCTGCATTCTCGGGACCATCTTTGCGTCTTGAGTTTCAAAAAGAAAAAAAAAACTGTTAGTGGTGCCGATGGCGATGGCGATGCCTGCGCCGTGGCTCTGATCATGATAGCCACTCTTTATGCTCTTGCATGATATCACAGTTGCGTTTGCCTCACTGACTTCACACTCTTGTGTGGGTGTTTCAGAGTGTGTGTGCGTGTGTGTCTACTGAGGTGCAGCCCCATTGCATATTTAGCATTTTTCCAGCTCGCTTTTGGGTTGCTTTTGTCGATTTGCTTCTAGTACGAATTTTGTTTTGATTTTTTTTTGGTTATGTTTCGAGTTTTTCACTTCACTTTTCAAAGCAAAACTCTTTCTTGTCTATTAACAAATTAAACATTAATTGCGCTCACCAGACTACGCCCCGTCCCGTTGTCTCCTCCAACTGGCACTGCATTGTGAAAGCGTTTGGACAGTAGAAATCATTTGACCATTTGTGTATGTAACTCGAGTGTGTATGTGTGTGCTCTGCTCAGCTTTCGTCAGTTTGCACATAAAAACAAATATTATTTTTTTTTTGTTGAAGCTTAAACATACTCGTAGTTAGTAGCTGCTGCAGCTGCTGGCGACTCGGTGGCAAGTTACACAAAAGACAAACAAGGAGAGAGAGGGAGGGACAGGGGTGGGTAAATATGTTAGCGTACCTCTATTTGGTTAGCCAGAAGTGGGCAAGATTTATCAATGGAAAACGATGATGAAAGCCCGCGATAATCATGAGGCCAATTTATATCGATGCAATTAACCTCTAGTCGAACCCTTATCTGTAATTACCCAACCTACGCCGACCGCAAATTGTATGCGCGGACCACAACCTTCACAGCTCATTAGACCCTTCAAGTGCTCGGCGCTCGGTGCCCGCTCTCACTCGATAAGCCACAGAGCGAACCACTTTAAATGCGAGCACAGCTTCAATAGTCTCAAAGACCGAGGCTTTTGGCTACATTATTTATGGCAACCCAAATACCGAACCGAGCCGCTCACAAATGCCACATGCCACAAAACGAAACTAGTTCAATGGGGCTACCCAGCTGGTTTTCTGAAGCTGTAAGTGGAGTTGTGGCTGGACAGCGGCCGAGCAGGCAACAGACTCCAAGCATCGCTACCTGCGAGCCCAAATTAAACACACAAATTTGTGCTAAGGCAAAAGATCAATAACACACAAACACACACAGTAACCGTCGCTAACTGAAATGAAATCACGCTGCGATCAACAACAACAACAACATTGAGAAGAAATTTACATAAAAATCTGGTTTTCGATTGTAGAACATTTGTTAAGGAAAAAACTGAAAAAAAAACTTAAATTTGTTGCGCTGCAGTCGCTCAGTCTGCCCAGCGCTCATAACGGGCCCAAAGCGGATATTATACGAAAATATCTTTTGTATTTATTGCCAATGAGAGTGAATCTGATTTGCGTATAAGTAAAAGGGCAACAATGTGGGTCGACAGCTGTGGCTACGGCTATATTCATAAATGGAAATATCAATGTAATAAATAAATATGAGTGGAGCTCTTGCTGAAGAGATTTCTAAGAAATGTCGTATCAATAAAAAAAACTAAAAGTTTATTAGTATGTGTAGATGATGGGCATATAAATATGATTATGCTAGGTATTTATTAGTGTTTGAAGATATTTAAAAAGATTTAAAAAGATTTAAAAAGATTTAATAAATTTATGAATAAAGTTCAAATTCATATTCTATACATTTATATTTTTATAGGCTGCAAACCAGATTTATCTCAGCCCTAGAATCTAAAATAAATTCTTAAGAGCAATTTTTTCGCTCTCTATAAATTTACATATTTTAGTGAATTTTCAGGAGTAAGCAGTAGCTAAAATAAATAATGAAATTAATAAAAAATACATAGTTATATAGATATATATAAATAAAGATATCAATATGTATAATCATTCCATATAATATCGTATAAGTATCATATATATATTATTATATATTAAGGCTGCAATGCAAATCTGTTTCAGCTAGGGTATCTCATGTTTGCTGTGATGTAAACAGCTTCAGGACAAAAGAAAATCTGATTTTTTCAATGAAACTTCTACGTTGCCCTGTTTTTTCTGTAATGCATACTTTCATATACATGTTTTCTGAATAGATAATATCTGAATTTCTATCTATCTATCCATCCATTTAAAATGCTTAAAAATCTTCAATTTGGCGCTCATCTCATGAAAAAAAATAAATATATATTGAACTAACTATATTTTTAGAAGAACGAGTGCAGAAATTGGCTTAAAAAATATATTTAATACCTACATATATATTTTAAAAATAGTAAACTAAAACCCAATCATAAGTCAGGAAATTCAGCCTAAAATTCATATCAATATTTGCCATGCTTGCAGCCCTGCTTTATTGATCACAATATATAGTTAGTTAGTTTTCTTTTCGATTCCGATTCGTTGTTAAATAGAAAAACTAATCGCTTTCCCTCGCCTGCTCCTTTTGCAATCAAACCCGCTACGCGAGAGACCCAATTTTCGAAAAGCACGCTGTCATAAAAGCGATTGACCTTCAAGCGTTTCGATTTACACAGCTGCCGTAAGATCGTAAAAGCAAAACTAATAAAATTTTTGGTCATTAGTTGGGCGGGCATAAACGGGTTTGGCACAGTCCGCGCGGCGAGCGAGCGAGCTGTGTGGCCAATATTGACTGACCAGGCGCCCGACAAGTGCTGCGAGTGAAAGTTCAGCGCTGAATGAAAAACTGGAAATGTATATACGCCAGGCAGTTGGCAATGCGAAATGGAAAACTAAATGCAGCCCATAAATGGCAAGCCGGCAGCTGGCTGCAGTTGCCAAAGCGAAAAAAAAGTTCACCAAATTGTTGACTTTTACCATTTGCAAGCAGAGCTGCAGCCATAGCCAGAGCCTACTGTATAGCTGAACAACAACCAGCCGCATTTAGTCATCGTCAATGTTTTCTTTAAATGTCGAAGGTGTCATCAATAATGAACAACCCGCCGACTACCCCAGCTCGCCTCGTCTTAGTACAGTTAACCGGTTTGGCCACAGGGCTGCGACTGATGCTGATCTTTTGTCTGGCTCTTAGTTTTTCTCTGCAGTTTGGCTTTTCATTTCGATCGCTTTGCATATGCTTGAAAATTTGAATTTTGATTGACGCTCCACGAGTTTCGGGGCCTTCGTTCCGTTCGCTCCGGCCGTTGCGAAACATCAGCGCCGACATGTTTTGTTCGCCACATTGCCACACTCGAGTCTTTGATGTTCTCTGTGATGCTGACGATGGTCTGTCTATCGCTATTGTTGTGGCTATGTGTTCTGTAGCTTCTGAGCTGTGGCTGTCAAGTTTGTTGCCTAAGTCTTTTGTTTTGAGTGTCGATTTAATCACTTCTACACAAAATATGCCTTTAATAAGTCTTATTTAACTATAGTTTATACCTTAATCACAGTCACGAGTCTATCTGCTGTCGCAATGCTATACTCTTGTCTGCTACCTTCGCTTATTGATCAAAATGCCTTAATTAATAGCTCCGAAAAGGTGTCATGCACGCTGATTACGAAAAACGTATAAAACAGCAACAATGATTGAATAAGTTTCCCATGCCTGGCTATTTTCATGTTAATTTTGTGAGCATTGCCAAATGAATTGAAACATTGGCGCATAATCAACTCACCATATGCGAGATGCATAATCCATAAGCCGTAGCCAAAGCTCGAACCTTTCACTCTCGCCTGGGCCTGGGCGCCGCCATTTACATGCTAAATACGTATTAGCTTTTGGTTCATTTCTATCATTTGCATATTGCATATTGCAGTTGTCTCTCAGCATTGAGTCAGAGACTCTGAATGACGCGATCATCTCTCTGAAATGTGAGCTGGACTCTGTCTGCTGGCCAGATAATATTTTTCGTCTGCCTCGTGGCATAGTTCGTGCCGAATCAAAATTCGGTTTACGTTTGCGGGACTCTTTCATTAGCCACGATTATATAAGCAAAATATTTGTCGGGGTGTTGACTTCTAACCGACTGGCGGCTAATTGCGTGGCCCGAGGGGGCTGCGCAAGAGTTGGGGAACTTAATAAAGTAATTCAATTAGCCACAGAAATGGCTTGAAAATCAACGGAAACTACAGTTAGGCACAGTTAGCAGACATTTGCCGTTGGCCGAGAATGAAAATAGATAGAAAATAAATAAATTTGGCACTTCAAAATAATATAAATAATATTATTATTATATTAGTTATAGTCTTTTGATAAAGTCGAAGACTTTTCACAGTTTGACTCAGCAGCGCAAATTAATGTCAATGCTTAATGCACAATGCTCGGCTTAGCTAATGACCAAGCTAGTTTTGGGCATACGCCTCCTCTATCAAATTGACACTGCCTAAGCTTCATTGAGCCAAAGAGTAAATATATATATATGTATATATAGACATACATGTCGTTGATAAACAAACTCTTTTTTTCTTTTTGGCGCCTTTCCGTAGACTAAACAATGGCAGCAATCACCCACACACAAATATTTGTGCTGTTCAGCTAAATAAATAACACACAACATAGACATAGAGCAGCAGCAGTGGCAGCAACAGCGACAGCAACTGTAAAGCCAGTTGGCTGCAAATGTTTGGCAGCAAGTTGCTTTCTGGGCCAAACCGCATAGCCAGCTAATTGCAGCAACAACAGTTGCCGGCTGTTGGTGAGCAAAAATGTGGTTTGGGTGGCTCTACACAGCTGCACCGTAGCCAAATAGGATTTGTATGCCTTTTAACGAAGGTTTGACAGAGTGTGATTGGGCGAAAAAAAATTATAATCATATAAATACAGCTATGATAAAAGGGTATTTGAAATATTTAAAAGAGAAATATTTGAGGAATTTTTTGTTTTATAAATTTAAGAGCACTTTGTCATTCATTTTAATTCAGTTGATAAATATGAAAATAAAAAAAAAAATTAAATATTATGGGGAAGGAAAATATGCAAAGAATTGTTATAGTTTATTTTGTATATAAATATTTGTATATATTTTATATACATATTTATATATATTTTAAATACATATAAATGTTTTATATATTGTTTTATTATATTTTTTATCTGATGGGATTATTATAAATTATAATTTTACGCGAAATATATTTTATTCATATTCATGAATTGAAATGGAATTTCAAAGAGAACATTCAGAATATTGAGAAAATAATAGATAAATTTGACTAGCTAAATTATGAAATATTTTATGATTGATATTGAAATAAATGGTATATTTATGTATTTCATATTAATTGAAAATTTTTTCAGTTATTTTTTCTCAATTAATATTTTTAATAATTAAAATTCTCAGATATCAGATATTTCTTTCATTTAATATCTTTATAAAAAGTTTTAATTCTCTTGTCAGATATTTAATTTAATTTGATTTCATTTTCTCTTTTTTATGTTGTAAAGAACAGAAATGAGTGAAAGAAATTCAAAATAAATATAAATCAAATTTATGAGTCAAATATTGGGACATTTTTTGTGTGACTTTGTGTGCTCAGCAGCTACATTAATTGTGCCTTTTGAGCAATAAATCATTCTAATTTCGTCTTTCTTTTAATTTCTTTTATGTTATTCCTTTGAATTCCTAACATAAATTTAAATTAACTGAACTATAAGAAATATTTGAAGCCAACTCTCTTAGCTCGCTTAGGAAACATCCTCAACATACTTGAGCAAAGATCTCTTTGAACTCTCGTGAGTTTATCTCAACTCTTCTGCATGTAGACTCAACTTGTTTATGCTTTCCGACTTCGAGATGCATAAAATATTCCAAAATTAGGGTTTGTGCGCGCGAGAAAAATCATAAATGGTAAAATTATGCGCGTTGCATAATGCAAGCAATTGAGAAACGGTCGCCACCCTTTGAGCTACAAGTGCGGGAAAAACTAAAATGAACTTCTTTTTATGTATGTTGTTGTTGTTGTTGTTGTTGTTGTTAATTAACGTTGAAAGCTTTTGACTTTGGCTGGTGTCGTGTGGTGCGTGTGGAGTATGCGGCGCTTACTTGCAAATTAATTTGCCTTTCAATAAAAAGATGCCGACACCGACGCAGATGCTGACGCCGTCAGCCGCCAGCCGACAACCGACAACCGTCAACCGTTAGCCGTAAGCCGCTTTGTGTGGCTCAAGTTGGCTTAAGTTTCAGCCTTTCGCATGCATTAATCAAAGTTATCTAATAAGTATTGTTGTACAGACAGTCGCAAATGAAACATGCACAAGTGGCCAAGTGCTGAGCACAACCTTCGCGTTTGACTAAATTTAAAGCTGAGACAGGAGATGCCAGCGCGATTTTGTTTGCGGAAACTGTTAATGGGCTGGGCTGGGGTGTATCACATACATACGTCAAGCCTTACAGCTATAGCTAAAATATCATTTCAAGCAAAACATCAACAAATCATTACAAAAGACTTAGGCAACAAACTTGTTTTTAGCTGATGATATAAATATAATAAAAATGCAAAATTTGTAAAAATCATCAGCAAGATGTGAACAGGCTTAAAAAGAAATTTCTTTAACTTAATAAAACTCAATTAAATGTCTTAGTTGCTACTCAGCAAATGTTTGCTGTTTAGTTTGAGCTACGCGAGCGTAAACAAAAATAAAACTACAGCAAAAAGATATACTAATGCATAATGTGTTAGTCAGATATAATTAGTTGACAATAACGTCAACCTTGCGCCTCGATCTCGGCTTTCAGAGCCACAGAAATGCCAGACTGTATGGCTTATTTTGCATAGCATATGAATGAAAAGGCAAACAAACACACACACATACACTCTGTCTGAGCATTTAACAATGAGACAAAAGTGAACTACAAAGTTCAGAGAGACAAGCACTTGGGATTTATGACAACAATGCAAAGAGCCTTAAACTTTATATGTGAAGCGTAGAGGAGGCAGATATAAGAAAATGATTGTACAAGGCATAGAGTCAAATGCGCTTAAGTCTTGTTGTCTTTTCTTTAAGCAAACAATATGGGCGTCTGACAGGCTACAAGAGTTAAGCTCTTGGGCGAAACCAGCTGCTGGCTGTGCGCAGATGTTTAGATTAATTTAATTTAATTAGTTAGCAGTCTTTAGAGAGAAGAAAGAAAGAAGAAAGAAAACATTGTGACATATTTTTCTTTTTATAAATAATATAAAGTTTTTTAAGCCCAGCTTAATGAAAGCTTTTAAAGTATAAAATGTAATACTATAATTTAATATATTATATATAATATAAAAATATATAATATGTAAAATAACAATAAGATATATATATATATTATAATAGTTTTAAATATTGTTTAAAATTCTTTCAACACTTTTTTGATATTATGAATCATTCATCAGGAATTTATATTTTTATAAACAATTTTCTGACTACCTTCAGCCATTAGCTATCATACAAGTCTTAAGTTAATTTATATATTTCTTATTTATTAGTTTTAAGCCCACATAACTCTGTCTTCGGAAAGACAAAACATCATTCCGCACTTGACGCGACCAAAACATATTAGCTGAATTTATGGCCTGGCTGAAACCTCAGCGCATTAGTCAGCTGTTAAAGTATTTTTCTATATACATATATATGTATATGCAAATGTTGTGCGGTTTCTGGTCAGAAACTTTCTAAACCGCATTCACAAAGTTTTCCAGCCACAAAACACGTGCTGCGCTCAAATTTACAGAAGTGATCAAATTGCTAAACGCTTCAAGCTGAAATTGGTTGAACACAACAAAATGTCGGAGACATCGTCACTCTTGGCATTTTTTTTCGATTATTTATTTTTTGAATTATAAACAAGTTTTGTTAAATTTATTTAGTCATTATGGGTGCGGCTCTTCTCATTTGTTGTTTGACTTTTTGCGCTGATTTCTTGCTATTTATTGTATTAGAAATAAATTGTTAATCTTTTTCTTTTTTTGCTTTGTCGCTTTTTTCCTTGCAGGCTGCCCCATTCAACTTTAATTGGCCTTAAATCGGCAAAACATGGCCAAAACGACGGCAGCCAATTCGCATTGGCTGGCCGCTTTGCTGTCGCTGTTGGTGCTCGTAATTCGCACAGCCACAGCGGATGAGGCGTTTTCGTGTCCAAATGGTAAGTTCACATTCAACTTGAATTTCCAATTTCAGCTGCACTCCAAAGATGCCAAGAGGCACGTGCGTGGCCGCTGCAGGTGTGGCCAAAAAAGCACAATAAACTTGCGCATAAATCAAAGCGCGAATAAATGTAATTACATATATAGATAGAGGCACAGATGCACAGAAATTATATGGCCATGTATATATGTACATATGTATGTGATTTTGTATGTAGGTAAAACGGATGTTGAATTGCCTTTTTGCCAATGGGTCGGGCAATTGTCTTTGATTTCCGTCGATTTAATTTCTGTGTGTGTGTGTGTTGGCCACAGTTAAGATATTCGCTAAACTGTAATTAACCCGAGCTGATACATTGATTTTTGAGCTAACTTCAAATTATATATCTAATTGTACGCGTTTTAAAACGATTGCAAAGGCAGCATTTATGTGGAGTCAAGAATTTCCTGTTTAACTAAAAAATATATATATATATTTTTCAAAATATTTTAATTAAGATTTATTGTCGAATATATATATAAAAGAGAGTCTTAAATTTAGGGGTTTTTTTTTGGAATTTAAATTCAGACAAATAATATTTAAATATTAAATTCTAGCTCAGCTCTTATAATTTTATATTTACTTATTACACTGCGCGTCATCAGCATAGCGCACCCTTTATATTCACCGTAGATGTTGAATATCTTCTATATCATTAGATAACTTGTTTTCCATTAAGCTCTGTTTTATTTCTCCGTATCTTTCCAGGAAGTATTTTTAATTTTTTTTTGTATAAAAGGGTTGCTAAATTCGCGTCATCAGGTTAGCGCATTTTACTTGTTGTTAGTTGATATCTTGCTCAAATTGGCTACCACTGTTACCATATTTTTTATGTAGACCACAAAATTGATTTTCTTTAAGAAAAATATTACTTCAACATAATATATTGTTTAATATTTGCAGGAAAAATAGAGATATTGAAGTTAACTTTGATTTATTCATAAAAATTTATATTTAAAAAATTCCAGAAATTTTAGATTTAACTTTAAGACATCTTCGACTATAAATTTAAATATTATTAAAAAAATATATATATTTTTTAAGTTCAACAAAACTAAAAAAGAAATATAAAAAATATTATTTTTTTTTAAATAAGCACTTTAATAAATGCTGCTTACTCAGCTATTATAGTTTTGAATCTACTAAATATTTATCCAAATTTAATTTTCCAAAATTCCATTTACTTATCATAAGCAATTTAAACTGTTTTATAGCATTCAGTTGCATTTCCTACTCAAATTCTGGAAACCTTTACAGCAGCCCCCTATTTTTATTGCTCCATCATCGCTCAGATTTTCACTCAAATTTCAATTCAAATTTCCTCCCAATAATTGTCTTCATTAATCTGAATTTCATGCTGTTTATAAGCAAATTAAATCTTTTGAAAAATTAATGAATGAGCTATAATGATATACAGTTTTTCTCTAAAAGAAAACTGCCCATCATTCATTGTTTACCATCGAGATAAGCCTCGAATGGCTCAGCTAATGATCATTTATTAGACTCTGCATTCTCTGTTGCTCAGCTCTGCTAGGCCTCGGGATAGGAAAAGTCTTAAGCATAATTCTTTGTAGGCCTGTTTTGACTATCATTAGGCCCCCAACGGCTGAGCTAAGCTCCTTTCGTACAAATAACGCACACTTTGGCCATTAAAATGCGGCTTTATCGTTAATGACAAATCTATACAAAAGCTGCCAACTCGCCAAACGGGTCGAGTTCTGCTACAATTCGGGCAGAACAAACGCAGAAAATTTCGAATAGAAGTCGAAATGACGGAAATGCTGGACCGGCTAATCAATCATTAAGCTATATGGCCAGTGTATGGCCAGTCAACACTTGGCGCTGAAGCCTTTCACTCGCTGGCCACCTACAACTGGCAGTTGGAGCGATAACGGTTATTACATATGCCAAACTGGTTGCTGCTGCAGTCGCCGTCGCTGTCCCACTGGGCGATAATGCCAAGAATGCCCGCCATGTGGCTACGACAGCACACACAGAACTCTCTGACAGAGCTTATTTATATATATATATATATATATATATAGAGAGAGAGATATATCTGTATATGCTCGCAGTGAGTACTCCATCGACAAGACCAACCGCGGCAGCACATATGTGAGGCGAGACAAGTTTCTAGCTTACAAAAAAAAAAAGAAGTAGAAGAAAAAAAAAACGTTAACGCGCTTCGAAACAAGATTTCTTAACGGTTGTTTAATGCCAACCCAAGTTTGCCTGACTGACTGACTAACTTGGCGATCGGCTTGCCTCCACCTCCTTCTGCTGCTTCTGCTGCTGCTGCTGTTTCTCATTCCCAGTCGCAGTCCCAGTCCTAGTCCCAGTCTACCTAGCATGCCACTGATTTGTTGTTGGAATAGCTGTAGCTGCCTCGTATTAACTAGCTGCAGTTGCTGTGCTTATTAACACTTTTATATGCACACACACAGACACACTCACGCATACACAGCCAAACACCTGCAAACGGCGCAGCCAACTGCAGTGCGGCCAAAACAAGTTCGTTGCCTAAGTCTTTTGATATTTTAATGTTACGTTGCTTGTGTTTTTTTGATTCATATGCAAGGTGTATGCAGCTGTGTGTGTGTGTGTGTGAGTGGTTATAGGTGCAGTTGTGCAAAAAATAGGCCAAACTGTTGGCGGTTAATGCAGTTGCTGCTGCTGCTGTTGTGGTTGTTGTTGCCACTGCTGTTATTCAGCTTAGGCATTACTTTTATTGATGTCTTATGAGCGTAGCATAATATAAACTAAGCTACGGGCGTTTAACTGATTAAATAAGGTGTAGCTTTCAGCTGCTGACCAAGCTGAGATATGTATATATATACATAAGAGCTTAAAGAAATGTAAAAGATTTTAGTCATTGCCTAATAGGGATTTTTAAGAAGCTAAAAATAATTAGGAAAAGTTTAAAAATGTATAATTTCTTATACTTTTCCTAAATATTTTTATACTCATTAGAATTACCATTAAGTCATGACTAAAATCTTAAAAATTTCTTCAATTTCTTCTTCCACTTATTATGCGTATCGCTTGCTTTGATGTTGGGCTATAAATTAAACATAAATCCACTTTAGCAGCTTTAGAATTGAGAGTCTGTGTAATTCTAGTCAAAGCCACGCCAAAGTTTGCCTTCATTACGCTTCACTCAAGCATCACGTCTAACTGTAAAAGCCTCAAATTGATAAACAGACAGACAGACAGACAGGCAGAGACGAGCAGAGTAAACAACGCGCAATCTTACCTAGAAACGAAACGAAACGCATAAGTAGGCAACAACAACAACAACAACAACAATGACGACTAGAACTAGAAACAGAACAGCAGCGCAACAACCAGAATTTTTGGACACGCTCGAGCAACTGGCAAGAGCATCATCATCAGCTCTCAAAAACTAATTAAATTAACTTCATTTCGTGTGCTGCTGCCAGTGTAAATGCAGCATTTTGGGTCACCACGCACAATCCCCCCTCCCTCCCCTGAAAGCCAAGTGATATATGACACACACACACACACACACAGTGATAAGCGACGGTCTTTTAACACATATGAGTGAGAGGCTAGTTATTTTTTGGGGTGATATTATTTATGATTTTCAAATTTCAGCATTTAGCTAATCACGAAGCGTAAAATGCTCGTGTGCCTAGTCAAATTTGTGCGCGGCGGTGGCTTATGGAAGTCAACAATTTTCTAGTTGACTGACTTCTGTGTGAATTGTGCGAAAGGTGGCGAATGGCCGTCAGAAAGAGAGCACGTTAAAGATGAGCATTACCCAGGGCACAGAAATGTGTGAAAAGTTAAATGAACTTTACGTTAGAGTCCAAGGGTTTAATGAACGTTTGGGCCAACGGCCATTGACAGCTGGCCAAATCAAAGCTGCGACTGAGGCAGGTAATCCACGCAGCAACAGTCGATAAAACGGCTAGAATTACACGATTTATTCTTGTAATACCGCTTTCTACGCTATGCGCACAGATCTCGGCGTTTCTTTTCATTGTTGATTATATGGCGAAGATAACGATTCGCGCTGCTCAGCCAAACACAACCCAAGAAGAAAATGCATAAAAAACGAGGCTAATGAAAGGGGCACAAGAAGATTTATTGCACTTGTGAAACTATATGCGTGCCCGCAACTTGATTTTCACTTTCTTCTCCTGAGTCCAGCGACTCACAAAAGAACACGAAATAAAACTATGCTGGTAATTAAATTGCCAAAGTGAATTTCCAAATTACCTAAATAGGACAAATGGCACGGATATTAAAAGTGACTTTTTATCGGGGTCAGCAGCAGCAAAATTAAATTAAATGGCCCAAATGCGAGAGATTTCAGTTGATGGAGAGTGTAAAGTCTGAGACTCAGTAGTTGTACTGAGAGTTGTTGCACAAGAGCTTAGAGCAGACATTATATGCCTGAACTTTTGAATTTCGAAATTTTTGAGTAGTATTTATGAGAATAGACCAAAATTTGTAGTATGAAATTTGGCATACCCTGTAAAGGTTTGGCTGATATGAACGAGCGAGAACGAGGCAGAAGTAAACGTAGCTGATGCTACTTATATGCACAGTGACTCACAGCCTCTTTGAGCCACCATGAAATACAAATTTCAACTATGTTTTGACCGAACTGCAACTCATAACTTCTTTCCATCAATCTGAAATAAAAGGACTCAACAGCCTAGACTTTTAAATTCAAAGTGATTTGATTGTAAGGAGAGCTTGCTGACAGCTCGCCAATTTGTATCCTCGATGAGAACAATTTTATTTTTGTCATCGGTCCCATTTCCTTTATTATATTTTGGTTCATTATTAAATGAATAGACGCTTAAGCTTCTGCTCATGCTTGATGTTGATATCAGAATAATTCTTTATTTAATATTCAACAACGATCTTAGTCTATATGCATTATATGTATGTAAAGGGCTCTGCCGCTGTTAGCAGCCACAGAATGGGAGAGCACTACGCTCTTATATATATGTATATGCAAATACCATATACATAAGGCACGCACATTGGCATGCAACATAAAGCAGACGCGGCATATCCCACGCTGCTGGTCAGTCCACATATACATAAGTGGCTGATCGTACGTCATTTGTCATATTTGTTCATATAGCTCAAGAAGCGAGCATGCCAAGTCTTACCTTTGAGTCAGTCTGAAAAGGTTTCCCGTTCTTAAAATCGATCTACATATGTAACAGAAATTCTCTTGTGTTTCCATCATAGTTAAAGATCTATTTAATTGTTCTCTTTTGCTAGTTTGTTAAGGCATTTCCTTAGTGATCTAGAAGTGCTCACTAAATAATATGATTTTTTTTAGTGTAGTTTAAAGATACATTCTTCATATTAATTCAATACCTTTTGCCATCTTATCGAATAATAGCCTCAAGAACTGATCAAGCACTGATCATTCCATAAACCAAATCAACAAGAACTTGCATTAATTTTCCTCCTCACTCCCTCCTCATTCTCAGCATTTCCCATCTCTTTCCCCTCTCATTCTTAGCATAACGTTTCTCAGAACCTTTTCTCAGCTGCTTAAACCACTTTTGCAAGGTCATTCGATTGGTCGCATAGCAAATACCTTTAGCCAAAGCCAATTCAAGCTATTTTCTCACAACTTGCAAGTGCCGCAGCTGCTGCGTTTAAAAGCTTTTTGTTATTTTTGAGTTGCAGCTGAAACACACAAAAAAAAAACATATCATTCCACATTAAAATACATCTACATCTGTCTGAAGCTTATGCTGCGCTCTCAGATACTCAAGCATATATAAATTATTACGCAAGAAATTCTCACATTATTAATTTGTATTGTGCGCGCCAGATTTCGTCAGAGCGTTGAGTATGAAATTAGAGACAATGATCAGCGCAGGCGCAGAGATGCTTTTGGCGGCCCAGAGCGCTTTGGCAATTAGAGCACGGCTAACAAATGCAGTTGCAAGCTTGTAGAGTAGTAGCATATACGTGGGCTCTAAAAGCCGTTTTTTATGTGGGGCATAAAGAGAACAAAAACGAACTGCGGCAGCAAGTCACGCAGCAAATTTGCATGGCTTACAAAACTTCCTGGCGAAGCATTTCAAGTATGTGGCACAATTCAATAAAGCAGTCAACAGCCCGCTAAATACAAGTTTACACATACACACATAGAGGGGCCTTCTCGTATGACAAAGAAAATTAAAAGAACCAAGAAACTGGCTAACCTTGTCCAGCTGTTGGCTGCACCCAGTCCAAGAGCAAAGGAATTTGTTTTTTTTTTTAGCAGCCATTGCTAGTTACGTGGCTCGAAGAGAAACTACAACAGCTTGACGGCCAGGGTGACACACACACACACATGATCTCAGTGGGTGTAGCACTAGAAAGAGAGAGAGAGAGAGAGAGAGGCAGAGACAGGCAAATAGTTGGCCATTAAAAACAATTACATGAGGTTTGTTATGCTGACCGTTTCTTAGCATTTTTTTTTCTACTTCTTTTGCCGTTCGACTTATTTCAATTGAAGCGTGCTAAGAACTCCAAAGAATCCCAATGTGTGCCTCGCCGGTTCTACCTTACTTTTTTTCGGCTAAGTGGCACAGCGTACGGTTATGTTTGGGCTATTTGTTGGTACGGAGCGAAGCTAAAATTAAATAAAAATTGCTGCGGTAAATAGGCAGCAAATAAATTGAAATTGTGGCAAATAGCGGTTTACAGTTAAGTAAACAAATAAGCAAACAAAAAAGAGGGAAGACAAGAGGAATTTGTTGTACAACTGGCCAAGAACTTAAAGCAATTTGCTCGCATGACAGCAGAGATTACCAAAATCACATTGATGTGAAGTGCTGTAATTACGAAATGATTTATAATGGAAGTAAATACATGGCAATATATGAGCCTGAGTTGACTCGAGTTGTAGATTAGTCGCGAGATATTCAAACTTGACGTAATTATGTCAGGTCAGTTGGCCAAATATCGCAGCAAAAAAATTGAGTTTAATGTGCAGATTTACGGGCTGTCAAAGCTCAGTTTGTCAGGTCTTAGATCAAGGCAGATCTTGGAGTAGATAAACTTGGAGACATATGAGATTTTTAAGCTATCATCATTTATTAAGAATAATTAGCTAGATTAGAGTTTAGCAAGACCACAAGGGGTGGGCCTGTGCTGAGCTCTGACTCGATATAGGAAGGAAGGAAGTGTTGAAGCTGTGGAACTACTACTGAATGAAAGTGTAGAACTATGGAACCAGAACTAAAGTGTGATATTATTTACTTTAGTTCTAGTTCCATAGTTCCACAGTTATATTCAAAGTTCTTTGACTTCTATGTATGATCGAGCATTGGATCTAAAATCTTTAATAAATTTTTGCATAGCTTAATAACTAATTCCTGTTCTCATCTCTCTCCCAGAACCACATCTTAGGTGGTTTAAATTCAGTCGTAGTCCGCTTTGAGTAATCATTGACAGCCTTACACACTTCAAATCGGATTGGAGCTACGCGGAAATCGTGAAAGTCCATGCCAAATCCTAACTATCGAACAAGCTGAGATATGTCAGCTTATGTCGAACTGTAACAAGTTTCAGGCACCAAAGGCGAAGCCGGCCTAAACGTTTGCTGATAACTTTTATCGACCGCAGTGAAAATTGTTGAAATACTTTTGCTTTTTCTGAAAAACGTCGTGTTGATATTGTGCGCGCGCCTGGTGGCATATTTTAGTCGATTTGATTTTAAATGAAAGCTGTCAATCAAGCCAGCTGAAGGCGGGCTCAGCGAGTCACAGCAACTTTCCCATTTTACCAGGAAAACGCAATGCACAATTTCGATTGAGGAAAATGAAAGCGCCACAAGCCAAAATTAAATTAATTGTAATTTGCTGCAAAAAAGTATAATAAATTAATTCATTTAAGTCTCAGCAACTCACTTCTAACTTCTGGTCACAGTCTGACCGGGTAAATAACTCAATTAAATGCTTGTCTCAAGAACAAGCAATTAAATCGAAACAGCTCATATGTCTCTTAATGGCATAGAAAGCCACAGCCATGGCCAGAGTCAGAGCCAAAGAGATGTAGAAATTAAATTATGCAAAACAAGTCGCTTTGATTGGGGTCACGCTTAGAGATCTCGGCGGGAAGCCAACTGCAACTGAATTTAATGTCAAGAGCTGCGCTCGACGAAAGAGCAGAAGTTGTTGTAGAATTTAATGCGAAGACTTTTCGGTTATGGGAAGTAATTTCTCCTCTTATGAGCCATCTTGAGCTCCCCCCAAGTGTGAGGTTTTCCATTAGAATGAGCTGCGCTTGTTGATAGGGAAATCTTAGGCAGCGAAATCAAATTTCAAATTTCAAGTATAGTTTCTTTTGGACAAAGGCTTTCCAAACTCATTTATGTAAATATGGGGTATACATATATTTCATCATTTCTAATTTTGAGCTAAAATATTATACTATAACTCAAAATGTAAAGTAAAAATGTATAAGTAAAATATAGAAGTTTGTTAAAGGCCAATAGAAAGCGAATGTTTATTGTCAAGTCATAAAATTTAATTGGCTTGAGAATTTTTTACTAATACTTTTAATGCATGTGAAATTTTAATGAATATTTAAACTTTAAATGTAAAGTTTTTATAAAATAAATTATATAGAAATTATATGAAATTATTTAAGATAGTAAATACAGTTAGATCATTATTATATTTTACTAAAGTATTTTAATGATTTTTGTATTATAAAATTTCTTTAAATTTATATATCATAAACTAATAAATTTCTTTAAAAAATTTATACAGGAATTATTTTAAATTATTTAAGAAATTTAATTTAATAGTATATTTTTTTATTAAATTATTTAATGTAGAAAATACATTTAATGTATTTTGCAATTTTATATTAAAAATTTCTATAAATAAAATTCTTAATTATTTAAGAAAATATATTTATTATTATTATAAATTTAAGGTATTATTATTATTTATATATTATTATTATTATTTTATATTGACATTTTATAAAATTATTTTAGATATTTAATTCATAATTTTTATTATTATAAATTGTTATTAAATTATTAAATAAAGTAAATACTGTTAGATAATTTGTAAATTATAAATCATTTAAATTAATGAATTCTACGCCATTCTACAAATTTTTCAATTTCATATACATATATAGCAAAAATTTGCAGCTAATGCATTTTCCCAAATCGGGTTGTGACCTTGTCTAATATGAATTCATTATTGTATTTTTTACAGGCTGGGAACTGCGCGGCTTAAATTGTTATAAATATTTCAATATCAAACATTCGTGGGAGAAAAGCGCCGAACTGTGTCGAAGGTGAGTAAAACCATAGCATAACCATAATCAGATGTTAATTTGAATATATCACTATACAACTAAGTATGTATATATATGGGTATATAGAGGAAGTTGTGGGCATCGGACTTCTGTTTTAGCCAAGCAGTGAACTGGCGCAAAGCAGCTACGCTTCAATAAGCACAGCTACCTGTTCTTCTTGATAGATAGATACTAAGACAGATAGATGCTAGTTGTCTGACTGGCTGTCAAGATCTGTGCTTGAGTACATATATATATATATATATATACTATATATATACTCAAGCGACTGCAGTTGCCGTTACAGCACCGCATTGCATTTCCGCTGACAGTTAACTGTCAATGCCAAAGTGGGCTGCCTCCCAGGCCAAAATGTAGCCAGCAGCGGCAGCGGCGGCAGCAGCTTTGGCGCTGTTGACCAAGTTCGTAATTGTTTTTCAGGCCTGGCTGGGCCGGGCCATCGATAAGCCAATGCGATGGCCGATGATTCATAATAATTTGTTGTTTTTTTTTTCTCTTTATTTTCTGCTTCTACCTTTTCTTCTTCTTCTGCGGCCACTTTATTCGAGCGAAAAGAAAGTCGCCGACGTAGTCAATAAGCTTCCGGCGCTCGGCCCCGAAAAAACTATAAGCATTTTGGGTGTTAACCCACTGTTGACCCAAATACTTGCGAGTGGCTCGGCCAGTGCCTGCACCTGTCCGAGAGAGCTCAGAAACCTTTTGTCTTGCGGGCTTGTCTTGGAAATTGAGAGTGTTTCGATTTGATCGAAGTCGTAGTTTTTTATCGATTGTAATTTCTGCCTGAGTTTAATGAGCGTGTGAATCGCTGGCTTTTGGAGTGACCGCGGGGCATGTGGGGTGAAAGTTATTCGGAATGAATGCGTTTTTCTTTTTTTTTTTTTTTTTGGTGCTTAACATTAATAAAGTTATTGGCTGGCCATAGACTTGGTCTAAAGTCAATGGCCTACGCAATTTCTCTTTGCTGTCAGGTGTTAAATGGCAATTACATATGCCCGGCACAGGCTACACCAGTTGACAATGGCAGCAGCAGCAGCAGTGGCTACAGTGGCTACTTCTATAATGTACGCGTCATTTACATGCCATAGACCTCGCCCCAGTCCACTGCCAATTAAAATGCTGCTAACGTTTTATTAGTTTTGCCACGGCACAAGTTCAACAAACGACAAACAACTGTTGACTGCCCGATAGATTTGCCAAAAATAAAGTATATATATATACATATATATAAATCTGAGTTAACGATAGCTAGCAGTATATGTCAGGTGCCGTCTCTACACTCCAAATGTGAAATATTTCTTTTGGGTGAAATTTTCTTTTTGTTTTCGTACTCCCTCTGTCTCTCCCTATCTCTATAGCCATCTCGATTTTGCGTGTGCAGCATGCGAAATGCGTAGAATGAAGGAAAGTGCCGATAAGGCGTTAACATTTCCAGTTAACGGAGCTGTGACCAAAAAATAAAAGCCACTCGTGAATTTGGAACTTGTCGGCTTTTAGTATTTGGGCGTAGTCGACGCAACGCACTGAAAACTCTTTTTGAATCATGTTTTGGCAGCTGCCTATGCGGGCAACTCAATTTGCTTGAGCTGTTGGTCATAGGCGCGGAAACAGGTAGCTGACAACTTTTATTGAACCATAGATTTTTACGGCATTTTGAAGAGAGTTATAAATAGTAAAGAATAGTAAGCAGAATGCTATGATAATAAAATATTGAAAATATTTTAATAATACATAATATATTGTAAATAGTTCAAGATAAAGCTAAAATATGCAAAGAAAATAAGCACTAAGAGAAAGACATTAAAATGCTGCTATAAATGCAGGTTCAATAAAAAATATATTACAAATATTATTTTCAAAATAAATATTAAAAAAAAATACTATATTCAAAATTAAAATTATTTAAAATATTATTTTTAATATATATTTTAAAAATATATTTTAAGTATATATTTATAATATGTATATTACAATTTTTTAAAATTAAAAAATATTATTTGAAATAATTAAATATATATTTGTGATGTATTTATAAAATACTTTAGAAATATTCTTAAACAAATTTAATTAAATTAACAATACAGTTAAACATAATTTATTAAAAATATTATTTAAAATAATTTAAAATATTTTTTTAAAATAACTAAAAATATTTTTTAAAATGATTCAATAATATTTTTAAAAATATTCAATATTATTTATAATATATATTTTTAAAATATTAAAAGCGGATTTAAAGTTTATTTTAAAAACAAACATATATGCTTAAATAAATATTTAAAAAATATTTTATAAATATATTCCATTCAAGTAATATGTATAAAAATCAAAATGTTTTAGAAACTTGTATATATTTAGCAAATGTTAATTTATATTTGTGCTCCGCTCGTACATATCATTATGTGGTTCCACGCATGGGACTTGAGTAAATTTTCAAATGTTTAACACGATGGTGGTGAAAATAAGCAAGTACAGACGTGCAAATAATACCAGACAACAAAATTGTTAAGTGAACAGTCGAACATGGCAAACAACGCATTCCGCTGGCATGCACACAAAGACACACTTACTCAAATATGTATTCAGCCAGGTCTTCAGTTTTCACTTGGTATTAGGTGTACAATTGCCTGTTATGTATACTCGGAGGCGGGGCGTGGCGTGGCGTGGCGGGATGCAGTGAGTGCAACATGCATAATTTTTGGCATGCAAGCAGCCAAGCAGCTGCAGCGTGTGACACAGGCGTTGCGCACAGCTGTCAGTCGTCGTGCGCCCCACGCTGCGTATGTGTAATATGCGAGCTTTGAATGCAGAGCTAAGCCCATGAGTCAAGCAGATTTGTGCTTCGAAACTGGTTTTTGCTTTTCTTCTTGGCCTGCAGCTGCCGTAGAACCCACGAACTCGAACTCTGGACTCTATTTTTAAGAGTTTTGCGATTGGAAACGAAAGTTTTCCGTTGTTTTTTTTTTTTTTTTTTTTTTGGTAGCAGCATAATTAAGGCAGCGGCAGAGAAATAGAAATAGAAAGTAAAGCGCATTAGAAAACTGCAGCTGCATAAGTGAAGTTGCGTTAAGTATGCAGCGGAAGCATGAGACAGCTAATTAGAGATTCGAGACTCACTCAGACACTCCACTAATCACTGATATCCTCCTCGCTTGCTCTCTCCCTTGGCAGATATGGCGCCGAGCTGGTGGCCATCGATAGCTATGCGGAAAACAATGAGACACTGGCGATAGCACGTGCCAGCGATCCCAATCAGCGGGCCTCCGACAAGTACTGGTTGGGCCTGGCCTCCCTCGATGATCTGCGCACGAATACCCTGGAGTCGGCGTCGGGCGCCTTGATCTCGCAGTACTCGGGCTTTTGGTCGCTGCAGCAGCCGAATGCGGAGTCGGGCGAGTGCGTGGCGGCCAGCTTTGCCGGCAAGTCGCAGAGCTGGGATCTGGGCACCTGCGAGTCGCTGCTGCCCTTCATGTGCCGCGCCCCAGCCTGTCCCCAGGGCGCGCTCCACTGCGCCAACGGACTGTGCATCAATCAGGCCTTCAAGTGCGACGGCAGCGACGACTGCGGCGACGGCACCGACGAACTGGACTGCCCCGCCCAATGCCACTTCCACATGCAGTCCGGCGGCGATGTCATCGAGACACCCAACTACCCGCACAAGTACGGCGCTCTGAGCAAGTGCAAGTGGACGCTGGAGGGTCCTTTGGGCAGCAACATCATCCTCCAGTTCCAGGACTTTGAGACTGAGAAGACCTTTGACACCGTCCAAGTGCTGGTTGGCGGACGCACCGAGGACAAGTCCGTGTCGCTGGCCACGCTCAGCGGCAAGCAGGATCTGGCCACGCAGCCATTTGTCTCCGCCTCCAACTTCATGATTGTCAAGTTCACGACCGACGGCAGCGTGGAGCGCAAGGGCTTCAGGGCCACCTGGAAGACGGAGGCCAAGAACTGTGGCGGCACTCTGAAGGCGACGCTGCAGAGGCAAATACTGACCAGCCCCAACTACCCCAAGCAGTATCCTGGTGGCCTGGAGTGCCTGTATGTGATCAAGGCGCAGCCCGGTCGCATCATCTCCATCGAAGTCGACGACTTGGACATTGCCGAGGGCCGCGACCAGCTGCTCATACGCGATGGGGACTCGCCCATGAGTCGCACCATTGCCAAGCTGACGGGCAAGTCGACGCAAAACGAACGCGTGATCATCTCAACCGGCAACACGCTCTACCTTTACTTCAAGTCCAGCCTGGGTGAGGCGGGCAAGGGCTTCAGCTTGCGCTACATTCAGGGCTGCAAGGCCACGATTACGGCACGCAACGGCACGGTGACCTCGCCCGCCTTCGGCTTGGCTGACTATCCGAAGAACCAGGAGTGCTACTTCACCATCCGCAACGATGCACGTGCCCCGCTCTCGCTGAAGTTCGACAAGTTCACGGTGCACAAGACCGACAACGTGCAGGTCTTCGACGGCTCCTCTACGTCCGGACTGCGTCTGCACTCGGGCAATGGCTTCACGGGCACTGCAGCACCCAAACTCACGCTGACCGCCTCATCGGGCGAGATGCTGATTAAGTTTACATCGGATGCGCTACACAATGCAGCGGGGTAAGAGAACTGAATAAGACTATAACTAACTAATCCGATCTATAAATACTTCTGTCCCTACCATTCTCTGGCTTTCATATGGCAGACAGAGTATATTGCAGTCATGCACTCCCGACTATACTCCTAGTTATTAATTTTTATCTATTTTTCCACCTTCAGCTGGTCGGCCACCTTCTCAGCCGATTGCCCCGAGCTACAGCCTGGCATTGGCGCTTTGGCCTCCAGTCGCGACACGGCCTTCGGCACGCTGGTCAGCTTCACATGTCCCATTGGACAGGAGTTTGCCACCGGCAAGACGCGTCTGGTAACGGAATGTTTGCCTGGTGGCAACTGGAGTGTCTCCTACATACCCAAGTGTCAGGGTAAGTCCAGCCATCACTCTCTCCTTACAGTCTATCTGTATATTCAAAACTTCTCTCCACAGAGGTCTACTGCGGTCCCGTGCCACAAATCGACAACGGCTTCTCCATTGGCTCCTCGAATGTCACCTACCGCGGCATCGCCATGTACCAGTGCTATGCGGGCTTTGCCTTTGCCTCGAACGAACCCATTGAAAAGATTTCCTGCCTGCCCGATGGCCGCTGGGAGCGCCAGCCCCACTGCATGGCCTCCCAGTGCGCCGCCCTGTCCGAGGTGCCGCATGCCAATATGACCCTGCTCAATGGCGGCGGTCGCAGCTACGGCACCATTGTCCAATACGAATGCGAGCCTGGCTACGAGCGCAACGGACATCCCGTGCTCACCTGCATGTCCAATGGCACCTGGAGCGGCGATGTGCCGCGCTGCACCCGCAAGCGCTGCTTCGAGTTTCCCGAAATCGAAAACGGTTTCGTCGTAGACTCTGCCCGTCCCTATCACTTCGGCGACGAGGCCAGAGTGCAGTGCTACAAGGGCTACAAGCTGATCGGCAGCAACATCATGCGCTGCAGCGAGGCCCAGCGCTTCGAGCAGCCACCGACTTGTGAGGACATCAACGAGTGCAGCTCGTCCCAGTGCGACCTGACCACCACCGAGTGCATGAACACCAACGGCTCCTTCCACTGCCAATGCCGAGCTGGCTTCACCGCCACCACTGAGTGCCGTCCCGTCGGAGACTTGGGCCTGGGCAATGGCGGCATACCCGATGACAGCATCAGCACCTCCGCCAGCGAGCTGGGCTACAACAAGGGCCTGCTCCGTCTCAATACGAACGGCTGGTGCGGCGCCTCTCTGGAGCCCGGCGCAAACTGGATTTTGATCGATCTGAAGGCACCCACCATACTGCGTGGCTTCCGCACCATGTCCGTGCAGCGTCCCGACGGCAACGTGGCCTTCAGCTCTGCTGTGCGCCTGCAATACTCCAACGATTTGACGGATGTATTCAAGGACTACGCTAATCCAGATGGGACCGCCGTGGAGTTCAGAATCCTGGAGCCCACGCTGTCTATACTGAATCTGCCCTTGCCCATTGAGGCGCGCTACATACGCTTCCGCATACAGGACTACGTGGGCGCTCCGTGCCTGCGCATGGAGCTGATGGGCTGCACGCGCCTGGACTGCGTGGACATCAACGAGTGCAGCAAAGGCAACGGCGGCTGCGACCAGAAGTGCATCAACTCGCCCGGCAGCTTCGCCTGCGCCTGCAACACGGGCTACCAGCTCTACACCTCCAATGGCACCGCTGGCTACCACGTCGAGCGCTCCGAGTCCGGCGAACGCGACGGCGACACCTACCAGCGCAACAAGACCTGCGTGCCCCTGATGTGCCCAGAGCTGCAAGCACCTGAAAACGGACAACTCCTCAGCGAGCGAAAGGACTATCACTTCGGCGACATCGTGCGGTTCCAGTGCCACTTCGGCTACATCATGAGCGGCAGCTCCGTGGCTTTATGCCTCTCCAGCGGTCAGTGGAACGCCAGCGTGCCAGAATGCAACTGTAAGTCGAGGACTCCCAAGGATCTCTCCTAACTCTCTAGACTAACCCAATTTTATACCCACAGATGCGAAGTGCGTTTCTTTGCCCGATGACAAGCTGGAGGGTCTGACTGTGGCCCGTCCCGATCCCGAGTCCGTGCTGGTGCCCTTCCGTGACAATGTGACCATCACTTGTGGATCGTCTGGTCGCCAACTGCGCTCAACTGCCTCTGCAGGGTTCAGGCAGTGCGTCTACGACCCGAAACCGGGTCTGCCCGACTACTGGCTATCGGGCATGCAGCCTTCGTGCCCCCGCGTGGACTGCTATTCGCCCATGCCCACGCCTGGAGCGGAGTACGGCCAGTTCGTGGACACGCGCTTCCAGAGCAGCTTCTTCTTCGGCTGCCAGAACACCTTCAAGCTGGCTGGACAGACGAATCGTCACGACAATGTGGTGCGCTGTGGTGCCGATGGCATTTGGGACTTCGGAGACCTGCGCTGCGAGGGACCCGTGTGCGAGGACCCAGGGCGTCCGGCTGACGGTCGTCAGCTGGCGCGCAGCTACGAGCAGAGCTCTGAGGTTTACTTCGGCTGCAACCGGCCCGGCTACATTCTGATCAACCCACGGCCCATTACGTGCATCCGTGAGCCGGAGTGCAAGGTGATCAAGCCCTTGGGTCTCAGCTCCGGCAAGATACCCGACTCGGCCATCAATGCCACCTCGGAGCGACCGAACTACGAGGCGCGGAACATACGCCTGAACTCGGCTACGGGCTGGTGCGGCAAGCAGGAAGCCTTTACCTATGTCAGCGTGGACCTGGGACAGATCTACCGCGTCAAGGCCATACTAGTCAAGGGAGTTGTGACCAACGACATTGTCGGACGCCCCACGGAGATACGCTTCTTCTACAAGCAGGCGGAGGGCGAGAACTACGTGGTCTACTTCCCCAACTTCAATCTGACGATGCGCGATCCGGGCAACTACGGCGAACTGGCCATGATCACCCTGCCCAAGTACGTGCAGGCGCGATTTGTGATCCTGGGCATCGTCAGCTACATGGACAATGCCTGCCTCAAGTTCGAGCTGATGGGCTGCGAAGAGCCCAAGACGGAGCCTCTGCTGGGCTACGACTACGGCTACTCGCCCTGCGTGGACAACGAGCCTCCCATCTTCCAGAACTGCCCGCAGCAGCCAATTGTGGTGCGACGCGACGAGAACGGCGGCGTGCTGCCCGTCAACTTTACCGAGCCGACGGCCGTGGACAACTCCGGCTCGATAGCCCGGCTGGAAATCAAGCCACAGAACTTCCGCACGCCCAGCCACATCTTCAAGGATACGGTGGTCAAGTACGTGGCCTTCGACTACGACGGCAACGTGGCCATCTGCGAGATCAACATAACCGTGCCGGATGTGACCCCGCCACTGTTGCAATGCCCGCAGAGCTATGTGATTGAGCTGGTGGATCGCCAGGACAGCTACAACGTGAACTTCAACGACACGCGCAAGCGCATCAAGACGTCGGACGATACGGGCGAAGTCCGGCTGCAGTTCACCCCGGAGCGTGCGACCATCAAGATTGGCCACTTCGAGAATGTCACGGTCACCGCCACGGATAAGTTCAACAACCGCGCCAGCTGCCACTTCCAGGTCTCGGTCCAGGCCTCGCCCTGCGTCGACTGGGAGCTGCAGCCACCGGCCAATGGAGCCATCAACTGCCTGCCCGGAGACCGTGGCATCGAGTGCATTGCCACCTGCAAGCCCGGCTTCCGCTTCACCGACGGCGAGCCCCTGAAGACCTTCTCCTGCGAGACGTCGCGCCTGTGGCGACCCACCTCCGTGGTGCCCGACTGCGTCTCGGAGAACACGGAGCAGGCTGCCTACCACGTGACGGCCACCATTACGTACCGCGCCAACGGTGCCGTGGCCCAATCCTGCCTGGGCCAGTACCAGGAGCTGCTCTCCCAGCACTACGCGGGCCTCAACCAGCTGCTCTCGCAGCGCTGCTCCGCCGTGAACGTGAACATGAACGTGACCTTCATCAAGTCGGTGCCGTCGCTGCTCGAGGAGAACGTCGTCAAAATGGACTTCATACTCTCCATCCTGCCAGCCGTGCGCCAGCCCCAGCTGTACGACCTCTGCGGCTCCACGCTGAACCTCATCTTTGACCTGAGCGTGCCGTACGCCAGCGCCGTGATCGACTCGCTGCTCAACATCTCCAACATTGGCAACCAGTGCCCGCCGCTGCGCGCCCTCAAGTCGCAGATCTCCCGTGGCTTCAACTGCAACATGGGCGAGGTCCTCAACATGGACACGAGCGACGTGCCGCGCTGCCTGCACTGCCCGGCGGGCACCTACGTGTCGGAGGGCCAGAACAGCTGCACCTACTGCCCGCGTGGCTACTACCAGAACCGCGATCGCCAGGGCACCTGTCTGCGCTGCCCCGCCGGCACCTACACCAAGGAGGAGGGCTCCAAGGCTCTCACCGACTGCATTCCGGTCTGCGGCTACGGCACCTACTCGCCGACTGGTCTGGTGCCCTGCCTGGAGTGTCCGCGCAACTCGTTCAGCGCGGAGCCACCCACCGGCGGCTTCAAGGACTGCCAGGCCTGTCCGGCCCAGTCGTTCACCTACCAGCCCGCCGCCTCCAACAAGGCGCTGTGCCGCGCCAAGTGCGCGCCAGGCACCTACTCCGCCACGGGCCTTGCTCCGTGCTCGCCCTGCCCGCTGCACCACTACCAGAGCGCTGCGGGCTCGCAGAGCTGCAACGAGTGCCCCAGCAACATGCGCACGGACAGCGCCGGCGCGAAGGGACGCGAGCAGTGCAAGCCAGTGGTGTGCGGCGAGGGCGCCTGCCAGCACGGCGGACTGTGCGTGCCCATGGGCCACGACATCCAGTGCTTCTGCCCGGCGGGCTTCTCCGGGCGTCGCTGTGAGCAGGACATCGACGAGTGCGCCTCGCAGCCCTGCTTCAATGGCGGCCAGTGCAAGGACCTGCCCCAGGGCTACCGCTGCGAGTGCCCCGCCGGCTACGCGGGCATCAACTGCCAGGAGGAGGCCAGCGACTGCGGCAACGACACCTGCCCCGCCCGCGCCATGTGCAAGAACGAGCCGGGCTACAAGAACGTGACCTGCCTCTGCCGCAGCGGCTACACCGGCGACCAGTGCGACGTGACCATCGACCCCTGCACGGCCAACGGCAATCCCTGCACCAACGGCGCCAGCTGCCTCGCCCTGCAGCAGGGCCGCTACAAGTGCGAGTGCCTCCCCGGCTGGGAGGGCATGCACTGCGAGCAGAACATCAACGACTGCGAGGAGAGCCCCTGCCTGCTGGGCGCCGCCTGCACGGACCTCGTCAACGACTTCCAGTGCACGTGCCCGCCCGGCTTCACCGGCAAGCGCTGCGAGCAGAAGATCGACCTCTGCCTGTCGGAGCCCTGCAAGCACGGCGCCTGCGTGGACCGCCTGTTCGACCACGAGTGCGTCTGCCAGCCCGGCTGGACGGGACCCGCCTGCGACGTCAACATCGACGACTGCGAGAACCGACCCTGCTCCAATGATGGCGTCTGCGTGGACCTGGTGGATGGCTACAGCTGCAACTGCGAGCCAGGCTACACGGGCAAGAACTGCCAGCACACGATCGACGACTGCGCCTCGAATCCCTGCCAGCACGGCGCCACCTGTGTGGACCAGCTCGATGGCTTCAGCTGCAAGTGCCGTCCGGGCTTCGTGGGTCTCAGCTGCGAGGCTGAGATCGATGAGTGCCTGAGCGACCCCTGTCATCCCGTGGGCACCGAGCGCTGCCTGGACCTGGACAACAAGTACGAGTGCGTCTGCCGCGACGGCTTCAAGGGCACCCTCTGCGAGACGGACATCGACGACTGCGAGCCGCAGCCCTGCTTGAATAACGGCATTTGCCGTGATCGCGTCGGCGGCTTCGAGTGCGGCTGCGCGCCCGGCTGGAGCGGCATGCGCTGCGAGCAGCAGGTGACCACGTGCAACGTGCAGGCTCCATGCCAGAACGACGCCAAGTGCATTGACCTCTTCCAGGACTACTTCTGCGTGTGCCCCAGCGGCACCGACGGCAAGAACTGCGAGACGGCGCCCGAGCGCTGCATCGGCAATCCCTGCATGCACGGCGGCAAGTGCCAGGACTTTGGCTCCGGCCTCAACTGCAGCTGCCCGGCGGACTACGCCGGCATCGGCTGCCAGTACGAGTACGACGCCTGCGAGGAGCACGTCTGCCAGAACGGCGCCCTCTGCCTGGACAACGGCGCCGGCTACAGCTGCCAGTGCCCGCCTGGGTTCACCGGCAAGAACTGCGAGCTGGACATCGTGGACTGCAAGGACAACAGCTGCCCGCCCGGCGCCAGCTGCGTGGATCTGACCAACGGCTTCTACTGCCAGTGCCCGTTCAACATGACGGGCGACGACTGCCGCAAGGCCATTCAGGTGGACTACGATCTGTACTTCAGCGACGCCGCGCGCTCCACCGCCGCCCAGGTGGTGCCCTTCCCCACGGGCGAGGCGAGCAGCCTGACTGTGGCCATGTGGGTGCAGTTCGCCCAGAAGGACGACACGGGCATCTTCTTCACGCTCTACGGCGTCGACTCCGCTCGCATGACCCAGCGTCGTCGGCTCCTGCTCCAGGCGCACTCGAGCGGCGTGCAGATCTCCCTCTTCGAGGAGCTGCCCGATGTCTTCCTCAGCTTCGGCGAATACACCTCCGTCAACGACGGCCAGTGGCACCACGTGGCCGTTGTCTGGGACGGCCTCAGCGGCCAGCTGCAGCTGATCACGGAGGGTCTGATAGCCAGCAAAGTGGAGTACGGCAACGGCGGCACCCTGCCCGCCTATCTCTGGTCCGTGCTGGGTCGCCCGCAGCCGGATAGCGTCAAGCACGAGCTGGGCTATACCGAGGCGGGCTTCCAGGGCACAGTCACCAAGGCGCAGGTCTGGGCACGCGCTCTGGACATTACCTCCGAGATCCAGAAGCAAGTGCGCGACTGCCGCTCCGAGCCGGTGCTCTACTCCGGCCTCATCCTCAACTGGGGCGGCTACGAGATGACCGCAGGCGGAGTAGAGCGCAACGTGCCCTCCATGTGCGGGCAGCGCAAGTGCCAGGTGGGCTACACGGGCGCCAACTGCCAGCAGCTGGTGGTGGACAAGGAGCCGCCTGTGGTGGAGCACTGCCCCGGCGACTTGTGGGTGATTGCCAAGAACGGCTCCGCCGTGGTCACCTGGGACGAGCCGCACTTCAGCGACAACATTGGCGTCACCAAGATCTACGAACGCAACGGCCATCGCTCGGGCACCACTCTGCTCTGGGGCACCTACGACATCACCTACATCGCCGCCGATGCAGCCGGCAATACGGCAGCGTGCAGCTTCAAGGTTTCGCTATTGAGTGAGTTCACGGAAGGCTCTACTTTGAATTGTCCTCTAATCTTTGCTTCCCATTCCTTCCTTCAGCTGAATTCTGTCCACTCCTGGCCGATCCCGTCGGCGGCTCTCAGGTCTGCAAGGACTGGGGCGCAGGCGGTCAGTTCAAGGTCTGCGAGATTGCCTGCAACACGGGCCTGCGCTTCTCGGAGCAGGTGCCCGAGTTCTACACTTGCGGCGCCGAGGGCTTCTGGCGTCCAACTCGCGAGGCCTCCATGCCACTGGTCTATCCGTCCTGCTCCCCGGCCAAACCCGCCCAGCGCGTGTTCCGCATCAAGATGCTCTTCCCCTCGGACGTGCTCTGCAACAAGGCCGGCCAGGCGGTGCTGCGCCAGAAGGTGACCAACTCCGTGAACGCTTTGAACAGGGACTGGAACTTCTGCTCCTACTCCATTGAGGGCACCAGGTAAATGGGGAGGAATAGGACTAAAGAAGGACTCTCTCGCTAATGCCTTTTTGCTTACAGGGAGTGCAAGGACATTCAGATCGACGTCAAGTGCGATCACTATCGCGCGGCCCAAAACAACCGCGTGCGTCGTCAGGCCAAGGATGGCGGAGTCTACGTCATGGAGGCCGAGCTGCCTGTGGTCAAGTAAGTAGCCTGGAATGTACGGACCTGGGTCCAGCATGACTTTGTCTCGATGTATATATATATGTATATGTGTGTGTGTGTACGCTCTCTATCTGTGTTATATGTATGTATATGTGTTCGTTAACCCTAACTTTTAGCGATGACGACGATTTGGCACTGAGCGGTCGCCAGGGACGCCAACAGACTGGCGGCGACACATACACGCTGGAAATAGCCTTCCCGGCTGTTAAGTATGTCGTTCAATTTCGCACCCGATCTCCGCTCATTCTCTGCACTCAGTACTAGCAACTGTCAATCAGACTAATCGAAGCACCCAATCAACCACCCAACCCATCTCAAGCTCAATCACCATGCCACCCCATGCCACTCTGTCTAATGCTTCATGCTAACCCTCACGTCTCACATGTGTCTTGCGTGCTAACCCCACTGATAATATCCGAAACTGAATCTTCGATAATACCGTAAGCCTAATCTCCTATTGTTCTCTGCTGACTCTAGCGATCCTGTGGTGCACACCTCGACGGGCGAGCGCTCCAACGTGAAGCAGCTGCTGGAGAAACTTATCCTGGAGGACGATCAGTTCGCCGTTCAGGACATTCTGCCCAACACCGTGCCAGATCCAGCCTCGCTGGAGCTTGGCTCCGAGTACGCCTGCCCCGCCGGCCAGGTGGTCATGATACCCGACTGTGTGCCGTGTGCCATCGGCACGTTCTACGACAACGCCAACAAGACGTGCATTCCTTGCGCTCGAGGCACCTACCAGTCCGAGGCGGGCCAGCAGCAGTGCAGCAAGTGCCCGACGATAGCGGGACGTCCTGGCGTCACGGCTGGTCCCGGAGCGCGCTCGGCCGCCGACTGCAAGGAGCGCTGTCCGGCCGGCAAGTACTTCGATGCGGAGACGGGTCTGTGCCGCTCTTGCGGCCACGGCTTCTACCAGGCCAATGAGGGCGCCTTCAGCTGCGAGCTGTGCGGTCTGGGTCAGACCACGCGCTCCACGGAGGCGACCTCGCGCAAGGAGTGCCGCGACGAGTGCAGCTCTGGCCAGCAGCTGGGCGCCGACGGACGCTGTGAGCCTTGTCCGCGTGGCACCTATCGCTTGCAGGGCGTGCAGCCCTCGTGCGCTGCCTGTCCACTGGGTCGCACCACGCCCAAGGTGGGCGCCAGCTCCGTGGAGGAGTGCACCTTGCCCGTCTGCTCGCCCGGAACCTATCTGAATGCCACGCTCAACATGTGCATCGAGTGCCGCAAGGGCTTCTACCAGTCCGAGTCGCAGCAGACCACCTGCATTCAGTGTCCGCCCAACCACAGCACCAAGATCACTGGCGCCACCTCCAAGAGCGAGTGCACCAATCCCTGCGAGCACATTGCCGAGGGCAAGCCCCACTGCGATGTCAACGCCTACTGCATCATGGAGCCGGAGACATCAGACTTCAAATGCGAGTGCAAGCCGGGCTTCAACGGCACCGGCATGGCCTGCACGGATGTCTGTGACAACTACTGCGAGAACTCTGGCACCTGCGTCAAGGATCTGAAGGGCACGCCGTCCTGCCGCTGCGTCGGCTCCTTCACCGGACCCCACTGTGCCGAGCGCTCTGAATTCGCTTACATTGCCGGCGGCATTGCGGGCGCTGTGATCTTCATCATCATCATCGTGCTGCTGATTTGGATGATCTGTGTGCGCTCCACGAAGCGCAGGGATCCCAAGAAGATGCTCACGCCAGCGATTGACCAGACTGGCTCGCAGGTGAACTTCTACTACGGCGCCCATACGCCATACGCGGAGTCCATTGCGCCCTCGCACCACAGCACCTATGCGCACTACTACGACGACGAGGAGGACGGCTGGGAGATGCCCAACTTTTACAACGAAACCTACATGAAAGACGGTAAGCAGTAGGCTAAGATGTGTAACAGAATAGAAGGAGTGAATAAACATAGGAAAAGCATAGGAGTTTCTATAGAACTCTTTCTAACTCCTCTCTCTCGTCTCTCTCTAGGTCTACATGGTGGAAAAATGAGCACATTGGCACGATCCAATGCCTCGCTCTATGGAACTAAAGAAGACTTATACGATCGACTGAAACGTCACGCTTACACAGGCAAGAAAGGTAGCATCCGAGATATATAATAAACCTCCTATTCGACCCATAACTAAATCCCTTTTCCTTTCGCAGAAAAGAGTGACAGTGATAGCGAAGTGCAGTAAACCATCAACGAAATATACAAAACATATATTATATAAAAAGGAATAATCTTACAAAAACAAATAGCTGCTTTAATGTAAATCGTGGTCATAGAGATGATGTTCAGCACTGCAACGAGGCAAAGTTCTAACACTGCCCCCAAGGAAAAAATAAATAAATAAAATACTCACTGAGAGCGTTACTCAAAAGCTTTGCATTGAATCGCCGTAATCGCAGTCCGCGCAACTTTAGATATTTTTTTGTAACCTTTCGAAAACGAGCTGCAATTACGCGGCTTAATGCAAAGCTTACGATGCAAGAAAAAAAACATAAATATATAAAAGAAAGATAAAGAAAAAGCTGCTTTATGAAGAATTAGTTAACTCCAACAACCATGTGCTCTTGATAAAAGGAAAAAAGAAAAGAAAACTAAAAACAGAAATTAAGTCGAACTTATGAGTAAATTTGTTTTAATTTTAAGTATTATTTACCTATACGAAAGAAACAAAAATGAATACTTTATAAATACCTATGATTACCTTGCTTCAGAAAGGTATGCAGATTAAGAGCGTTAAATTGCAATATATATTTTCCAAACTTGTTGAAAAATTCGCGAGTGCTGTAAAAAGCAAATCAAATATAGTCGTTATTTTGTAATTTAAATAAATAAAATTAATAATAATACGAATATGTTTATTTCAAATGTACAACTTGAAGGATTACGTTTCATTTTGGAAATATCTAACCCACTGGGCACTATGGGCGTTGGCTGCATCCGAATTATATGCGTTCAGGAGCTCCCTGAATCTGGAGTCCTTGTAGCGGCTGGAGCGTTTTAGGAATTTAATCGTATTATCCAACTGTAGGTGGACATGCATTCGTCGACCCATGTAACGACCGCAGAGCTTGGGCACGCGCTTGGTGAAGCTGACCGTGCTGGCCAGAATGATCAGGGACACCGGCAACGTGAAGGCGCCGACCAAAAGCGTTTCATTCTCATAGTAAAATTTGGTGCTGACGAGCTTCATGCCCAGCAGCACGGTGGTGGCCAGCATGTGAACAATGTGCTCCAGCGTCTGCCAGAATACCAGCACGCCCACCTCCAGTATGAAGATCGCCACCAGACACTCGACTATGTATTTGAGCACCGCGGACCTCCTCTTAAGGTTCAGTGGCACAATGCTGCTGTCGTAGACGACATCCAGTATGGCCACACAGACAATGATTGTGGGCAGAGTGGAACCGGGCGTATTATAGTTCGCTGGTGGCGTTATGTACAAGGCAAAACGGAAGAAGAGGTGCACCATGCCGGCTGTAAGAACTGATTCTATCGAAGCCATGTCTGCAGAGCAAAGCATTTTTGGTGAGTAAAAGTGCCTCGAGCTGTGGTCCAGCTATCACTTACCTTACGAGTAAATCTACTAACTACAACTAAAAATTTTTAAAAATTTTATAAAACGGCCTGAAGCCTGAGACAATCTATACAATAATAATAGCTGGCATTATTTTTGGCATTCAGCCGAGCTTGAGAGCTTTAGGCAAGGCCAAGCTGATTTGAAAATGCTCTAAAGATATGAGAGATAGCTATATATATTTGCAACATTTTTTTATTTATATATTATTTCATATATCACTTATATATATTTTTTTAAATTTATTTATGAGTGAAATTTGTTCTATTGAGTAACTATTTCCATGGCCCCTTATCCATAGCCGTCCATATATTCCAAGAAGCTTGAGTTTAGCTTTGTTTTTCTCTCTTCCTGTAAATATTCTCCCAGCACTTCGCGTTGCCTTCGCTCGAGCATCATGATAATTACCTGTTGGTACATGAGTGCGAACAATACTTGGATGATACCTACTAGGAGTTTCCAGGACTACAACTAGTTAAAGTGCTTTGCCTTTAATTTAGCGCTTTCCGTATTTTTCTACTGGTACATATTGTAAGACTGTGCAACTGCAGCGAATATGGCCAGAGATAGCGGCAGAGTGAAGGCCCCGATTACCACGTGCTCCTGCATGCAGTAGGTTGGCTTTGAGAGCACTTTCATGTGGAGCAGTGATCCTTTGACGACTAGATAAATCGTGTGTTCAATCGACTCCCAGAATATCATCGCCAGCTCGAATATGAAGATGACCATCAGAGCTTCAAAAATATATTTGAACGTCAGCGGCATCTGCTGGAAGCGTTGCGGTATTATGCGCGTATGATAGATGATATCCATGAGCGCCAGGCAGACGATGAACGTGGGCGTTGCCGGGCCGGGCGTTTTTAACACTGTCTGGGGTGTTATATACAGAGCAAATCGAATGATGAGATGCACAAAGCCGGCCAACACAACAGATTCGATAGCGGCCATCTCTGTCGCTGGATATATACAGAAAACAGAACAAACAATTTAAAATATGCTTAGAAATTTCTTAAAATTTAATGACATTTTCCCCCATATTGACTTTCTTTTTGTTCATACATATATACATATATGTACTATATGTATATGTATTGCTTAGCTCTATAATTCATTGTCTTATGCGAACTCTAAGGCTTGATTAGATACCATGATTATAGTTACAATTATTGATTTTCAGCTGATCAGCAAAGAGTTTTTCTCAGTAAGACTTAAAACAGAAGTACGACTTGATCTGGATATAAAATCCATTTATATGGGCATTCATACATCCGTGTGTATGCATGTCTCTATACGTCCGCTCACCTGTCTGTTCGTTTATTTGTATGTCCGTTCGCCTGTCCGTCCGTGCATGTGCTTTTCGTTTGTTCTTTCATTTATCAGACAGCTCATCGTTAGTTTATGCTCAAGTGCGACCGTCCGTATGTCTCGTTCTGTACATCTGCTCGTCTGTATGTTTGTCCATCTATGCACCACTATTAAATCATTCTAAAAATTTCGGAGATATGAGATCTTTACGTACGTACGCCAGTGCATGCCACCATGCTTAATTCTGTCCGACTGTATGCAAAATAAAATGTACATATACCATAAATATATCTAGATATATTCATTACATTAGCCATAGCCGAGAGCTAAATATATTTTATGTTTAGTTATAGGAGCTATAAATTGTAAGGGACAAGATTTCGTTTCAGCATTTCAGATAGGATATTTATTTATTAGATATTAACAGGAAGATAGGAAAGGGTATATTTTATGGCTGTCTCACTCTTGATCATATAAGACAAAAAACGAATGATATTCCCTAATGTAAGTCTCAGCTACATATACAAAAGATTTATTCACATTTACTTTTTGAATAATTCTTAAACTTAACTGCAAAAATTATAACTATAAAAATTATATAAATATATATTATATTAAAATATATATTATACATATCTACCATACATATATACACATAAATAAATAAATATATATATTAATTTATTTAGCTTGCTGGGAGTTGGGAGCTTTATGGAGTCGTGGGATATTGTCGTTTGTTTTCTCAATTTTTTTCATATTTTTTTTATTAATTTTTTGTAAAAATAAATGTAATTTTGAGAAGTCAAGTTGAATTCGATTTAGTTGCGTTTAGTCGCGCATTACAAGGCTCAGAAATTTGTTTTGAATAATTTAAAATTGTATACGATTCCTACGATTCCCTATTTCTTACGAAAGTAATAAATCAAACCGACAGCCATGCCACAGAATAGTATGGGATAGGTCAGTTTGCGGATGCGTTTTCCGAAGAACATCTGCAGCAGCGAGTGGAAGAGGCCCGCTCGCTTCCGGTGCCATTCGGGCTCGTTGTCAGTGGTGTGGCCATCCAGGCCAACTACCAGCATTTCCCTACCAGCATTCAAGTCGGGCAGACACTGGAGCTCGTGGGCCTGCGCCAGAACACCCATATGGCCAGTGTACTGCTGATCGTTGTCAATCTGGAGCAGCCTGTGCAACATTTCAATATCATGTTCCGCCTCGAGCAGCTGCTCCACTCGCACGTGTTTTCGCTCGCGCGAGCCACCAGCGGCGGACAGATGGCTCCTCGGTTCGTCGTCATTGTGAGCCAACTGCTGGCTCGTCGCCTCCGGCTTCAGCCCCAGCTCGATCTCCAACTCCTGAAAGAACTTATCTTCTTGTGCCTCTCGCAGCTCTTGCTGTTCTTGCTGCAGTTGCTGCTGCAGTTTCCGCTGCTGCTTCTGCTTGTCCACTGTCTGTTCGAACAGCGTTTTTTCACTCTCCTCTTGGGCTCCGGGCTCTGTTGGGTCCTCTAGCTCGAGCTTTATCTGTTCTTCGAGCATTTCAGCATGCAGTGCGACGTCGGCCTCCATTTCGGCCACGGCACGCTGCAGCACTCTCAGCGTCTGCTGCTCGGCGACCTCCAGATCGTCCAGACTTGCAGAGGTCACAATCGTCTCCGTGCTGCGCTCTGGGCGCGGCGTCGAGCTGTCCGCTTGGGATGCAGCTTCAGTATCGTCGTCGACAGAGAGCAAAGAATCCAATTGGATGCCAGAGTCATCAGTCGTGTTCACCAGGGTGCTGGTGCTGCTGAAGGTCTCATCCATGTCGCGCTTCGAGTGCAGCGACTTCATCAAGGTGGTGTACTTGCGCGTACTTGTGTGGATGTAGCTCCCGTTGTCGTCCAAGCGCACGGGACCCGGAATCTTGGTTGGCTGAGGGACGCCTTTCGAGTTCGCAGTTCGAGCTTCGAATTTGTCAGCTTCTTCCTCTTTGCTCTTCGTTCCGTCTTTCGCAGTGTCCTCTTCTATATTCTCATCCGATGGAGTGCCTGGCACATCGCAACTGGCCATTATAACTATCTAACCGAACAGTTCCCATGTCTACAAGTTAGCCACGTCAACTATATTTACTAATAACTTACCCTGAACTATTTGTTGCAAGACTGCCAGAATTTCAGACTGTTTGGGGTAGCAAGACTATTTTTATTGATATTTTGTCGAAAATAATTGTTGGTAAAATGTTTAAAATTTAGGCCTGCACAGCTGATATGTCGAGCTAGAATAAAATGTCAAACTGACACAAGTCCAACCCAGGTTCAATAGCCATCTGGGAGGCAAGTGTTCCAAAACGCCTAAAAACTGGGAAACTTTGACTTGAAGGATATGAAATAAGAATCTATGCTATAAAAGTTGTTGGAAAAAATAGAATTTAAGCAGCAATTATTTACGAGTTTCAGAGATATCAGGGCAATGGACTTTCTGTTAATTACTGACCATCTAACGGCATGACAAAGGTATGTGCTGCTGATAATAGTTATTTTTGTCCGCTATTGATTGTCTTTCTAAATTATATTAGATCTTTTCAGATTATCTTCACTCTTCAGGCTGCTGCCATATTTATATTGCCCTAGATCGGATCGATTACATATACAAAGATTGTATATAAATATTTGCAAAATTAAATATATTATATATTATATAAATCCATATATTATAACTAGATATGCTGTTATATAAATATAAGCAGTAAAAAGTACTTAAATAAATAGAATAGGCCGAGCAATGCCGGGTAAATTCATCCAGCATACTCATATAAATATGTGTACATACATACATACATATATCATCCACATTCAATAAAGAGGAACTCTAAGCTCACTCCTCTAAATCTTGCTCAGAGTCCACAAAAGCTCATTACGAGGTGTTGCTCAGAGTTGCTGAGAGGATCCACATATGCACATGCACACTCACACACACGCCAATCATAGGCATCAGCAGTGTGGACAATGAGAGCGTGGGAATAAAAGCTTCTTGAGTTGTCTTTCGAGCGCTTTCTTCGTCTGCTTCTACTAGTTGTTCGCGAGCTATCAAGCTGAGCAAAGGCAGCAAGCGTTTATTTATTATCACTTGTACTTATACTCTATGTCAATTTATATGTATGTAAAAACTATTAATGAAACAATTGCTGCATTATAAGTATAAACTAACTTTGTGACTAATTAATTGTTGTTTAGTAAATGTTAATTGTTTGCTATAAATTTATAACATAATCGTTATATTCATACTTATAAATATGTCTACGAATATATGTACATACGTCAAAAGAGAGGAAGAGCAGAACGAGAGAATGCACTTTGCATAGTTAAGAATTGTTCTGTTAGCTGAACACCCACACACACTCACACATGTATGTGTAGCTCCACGCTCAACTCCTCTCACACAATCCACAAATGAGCGAGCAGAAAGTGCAGAGCGCAGCTTGGATCGAAGCTCAGTGGAATGTAAAGTGAAGTTGCTGGGAGAATCCACAAGCACACGCACTCACGCACACACTTCTACACCAATTAACGGATCAGTAGAGTGGATAACAAGAAGAATGTGGATAACAAGAGCGTGGGAACTTATTCTAGTTGAGTGATTCTTGAGGATGATTTACTTGAGTCAGCTTAGGCGCTCAATTAGTTGTTTCCGGACTTTCAGACAGGTCGCAGCTGATACGCATGAGTTTTTTTCTCTTGATTCAAATACAGATTAAATTTTTATTGTATAATTGTTATTAATAGTTATTTACTAGAAGTGTTATTTAAAATTAAATGATTGTCATATTTCTTTTATTTATAATTACTTATTATATTATTATTTATTATAGTTGTTAAAAATTAAATTATTGACATATTTCTTTTATCTATAATTATTCATTAATAAATAAATAAATTTATTAATTTATAAATATACAAATTTTATTTTTAGTTGCCGCCGTTGCATTCCAAGTTGACTTTTATACCACCATTGATATTGTCCTCGTGAACCTACATATATTTTAAACTCCTTCCGAAATGCCCTCTTACATGCACCGGATTTATTAGAATTTAATACAGCCTAAATAACGTCACTCAATTTGCCTGAGCTGAATTGAAGTAGTCGCAGTTGATATTGAGTAACCGACTTAAAATCACTCTAACTGTAATAGCGAGTGCGAGCCCTTACAGTTCTCAGTTAATATGAGCTGAAGTTTAACAGATAGCGTTACTCTTGAGTGAGAATATTAACTCTCACTCAAGTAACATGAGTCGAAGTTTAACAGTGAACTTACGTTCCACTCTGTTAATTAAGAAAGCCATGTTAAATTAACATTTTCATTGTGCTGCTCATTTCTGTTCGCCTGGTATTTCAGCCGGATTTTCGTTAAAAATCTGCTACGCCGTGAGGAGGTACGAAATTTTTATTTCGCCAATTTTTCGAATTTAAATGTAAAATAAAATAAATAAAAAAATACAATAAATTAAAATTTAAAATCCTTATTTTTATATAAAATTTCGTTTTTTAAATTTAATAAATAAATAATAAAAAGAAAAAATCATTAAATTTATTTTAATACATACTTTATTTATATATATTTTTATATTTTTATATAAAATAATATAATATATTTTATATTATTATATTACATAAATGCATATATTTTTTATTTGAAATTTGAAAATGTAATAAAGATATTTATTTTATACAGTTTATTATTATATATTCGAATTTCAATGTGAAATAAAATGAAATAAATAAAAAATAAATAAAAATTTGTTTTATTTTGCTTAAATATTATAAATAACATTTAATAACAAAAAATTGCCAATAAAATCTTTAAAAATCTTTAAAAACTTGTAAATTTATATTTGATTTGAAATTAAAATATCTAGTAGAAATTTTTGTATTTCATATAACTTATACTTATAATTATATATATATATATATATATATATATATATATATATACAATTATGATCATTAAAATATTAGTGCTGTACATAAGAAGCTTAAAAAATAAAACATAATAGTCTAATGATTATAATAACAATTTTTATAACTTTTATTTGTGACCTATTACAGTTATCTTTGCTGCATTTAAGAGGTCTCGTAGGAGCAGGGGCATTTGCACCACTTTGTAGGTGTACTCCCAGCCCAGCCCAGCCAGTGAGTGGTTCCAAAACATGCCTTTGCCTTTCAATTTCGTATGTTATTTACCACCCAAATAGAGCCCGAATAGATTGCTAGGGAACAGATTAGTTAATATATGCATTATAATAGATCAATCTTAAGAGATCAGACTTACCAGTCGGCATACCACCAGGCGCCCATACGCTCCATGCTGAATTTCTTGTTGGCGTGGCGCTTTAGAGAGTCGCCCACGTCTCCGGAGTAACTTTCCAGTTTTGACATGACGTATATCTCGGATTCCGTGGCAATCAATAATTCATCGGAAAGTCCTCGAAGTAGATTTACAGTTCGTGTGCCTGTGCGGCCGTAACCGCGTGCAGCTTATTTAATCCGATGAAAAGCTCAGTAGACAGGCTGCCAAATCCGCCCTTATACTTCTGCCAGCTGATAAAGACGTTCAGATCGCCGACTGTACGAGACGCAATCACCGTAGAGCCTGTACCAGCGATATTCGAAATAAATCTGATCGATAAATAAACTACTTTATTTGAATTTTAATATCATGCTATATTATATTATGTTATAATATTGTCTAATTAAAACTTACCTATGAAGTCCAAACTGCTTTATTTAAGTGATCTTACAAAGAAAATAAGTCTATAAGAGGCAATGCGAGCTGCTGCGAGCTGTGTGAAAGTACACAAGCAACTAAGTGGAACTTCCTATTTGGAAGCCTAATCATATAACATCATAACTCAACGGGAAAAAGTTCCCACGCTCTTATTATCCACATTACTCGCGAGCTGCAATCCACACATACTACTCTGCTGTGTACGTGTGGATCCTCTCAGCAACTCCACTTCACCTTCCACTGAGTTTCGGTCCAAGCTGCGCCCATCAATTTCTGCTCGCCAAATTGTGGATTGTGTGAGCGGAGTTGAGCTCTTAAAGGACGGAATTACACACATGTGTGTGTGTGTGTTCAGCTAACAGAACACTTCTTGTTGCTAAGACTGTCCGACTCGAACTGCGTCTGGTCCAGGTCGCTGGTCTTGATGGCATTGCTGGTATTATGTTAAGTCTCTGTTAATAACGGAGGGTTAACATGATGCTGTTAACTTAAAAATGCACTGTCAATGATCTGTTTACTAACATTTTTCACCCTACTGCTCATTTTTGTTCGCCTGGTACTTCGGTCAAATTCTGGATTAAAATTTAACGGTGAGTGGCCGTAGCGGCTGCCCCCCAGGTTATGCCACCAAATTTTACTTACTAGGACTATATGCATGGCATGACTGAGCCAAGGATATAGGAGTCAACTAGGTGCCATTTAGAGAAATGTGGAGCTGATGGGGTTTGAGTGGAGCTGAAAAAAAATGCATACATATTTGGTCATTTTAGATCACCAGGACTACATCTTTGGTGTGGTATGAACAAGGATGCTTAAGTCAACTGTAATTCATCGAACTGAAATACCTCGGGTATTTGAACAAAAGACATTTGAGTTTCTATTGGCAATTATTTGTAGACTTTAAAGAGCCGTTAAAGTTATTGCTTGGGTAATAAAATATAAAGAACTCTTATTTACTTAAATAATCTTATTTATTAATATTTATGTATTTCTCTTAAAAGTCAACAGATAAGGTAAGAACTTTTAATTTATTTTGATTTGTTTTAATTTATTTTAAACGGCGTTACTTCAGGCTAAACTGTCTGATCCTGGAGAAAGGTGCCTTTTTGGATTCATGGCAGTCTGAACCATCGAAACAATCTAGAAATATGAAATATGTATTAGAATACATATATAGTAATTCACAAATATGATAACTCAGTTGATTTGGCAGTCACCTTTAGCTGGCTGAGAAGCCTGTGCCAAAAACCAGATAAGCAACGGCGACTGGGCTGTGCTTAGTTCTCCAATTCCACTTTGAGCTTCAGATGTGTGGGCAGTTCGTTGTAGACGAGGGGCGGCACGCGAGCTGTGTCGAGAGAGACAGAGTTGATGAGCCGATGTGTGATGGCAAGACAAAAGCGCCAGAGGGCTACTCACTGTTGCATTTGTAAACCAGGTCCGACCATATAATCATTTCCTGGGAAAAACAAAAAACGCCCAGTCGTCCGCCCTTCAGGGTGAGCGTGGCATCGTAGACATTGTGCGAGTCCAGAATCAAACGCTCGCCCTCAAATATACTGAAAGCAAATTAGATGTATTCATGAGCTGGGCTTTCTGGAAGTACTGTGTTTAGCCAAATTACCGCAATCTGATGAGCCCAATGGTGGGACGATGCACCAGGGACCAGCGATACGAGGTCTTCTCCTTCCAGCCGGCATTCAGCGGATCCTTCCAGAGTAACCTCGCCTGTCCAGGCGTATCCCCAGCATGCCACAAACTGTTGCGCAACATGGACCCAGGTCCCGTATTGCTATCGATTAGCTTTATCTGAACGCCTGGCTCAGCGGACGCCCGGAAGGGCGATGAGTGCCAATAGGTCTGGGTGCCCTTCTTCCACTGCACCACGTAGAACTTGCGATTGCTCTGGTAGCTGAATATGAAGCCAACATAGTCGTCGTCCGTGTCGTCGTTCACATAGAAAGTGCCCTCAAAGTCAACGCCTCCAAAGGAATCGCTGCCTACAACCAGCCCCGGATCGGAGTTCAGAGTTTGGATAATCTCAGAGCCATTCGCATGCACCTCCCAGTTGGGGTCGAGCTGTGCATCACCTTCCGGGTCAAGAATAACTGAACGTATCGTGCGGAAGTCGGTGCGATGTATCATGGAGTTGTTTGGGCAGTTATCGATTATGTTGGGCGTGCCGTCCTCGTCTTCGTCGTCCTCGCACACATCCCCTTTGCCGTTGTGGTCGGCATCCAACTGGTCGGGGTTTCTGGCCAATGGGCAGTTGTCTCTGTAGTTGGGCACGCCGTCGCCGTCCACGTCGTCGTCACAGGCATCGCCCTTGCCGTCAAAGTCCGTGTCCAGTTGATCCGAGTTGCTGACCATCGGGCAGTTGTCCTCGGAGTCCTGTATGCCATCGTCATCGCCGTCGATATCGCTATCGCAGGCATCGCCCACCAGGTCCATGTCGCGATCCTCCTGCGTCGGATTCGGAATTGTGGGGCAATTGTCACACACATCGCCCACTCCATCGTTGTCCACATCGGACTGATTAGGGTTACGCAGCGCAGGACAATTGTCATACTGATTAAGCACCGCATCGTTGTCGATGTCATCGTCACACTCATTGCCCATGCCATCCTCATCGGTGTCCAGTTGCCGCCGGTTGGGAATGAACACACAGTTGTCACAGGCATCGCCCACGCCATCGTGATCCGTGTCCATCTGATCGCTGTTATACGCAAACGGACAGTTGTCCTTGCCGTTGAGCACCTGGTCGCTGTCGGCATCATCGTCGCAGCCATCGCCAATGCCATCCAGGTCGGCATCCTCTTGGCCAGAGTTCGGCAAGTCGGGGCAATTATCGCGTCGGCAGTGTGGCTCCGCGCAATTGAGCGACTCATCCGGCCAGCCGTCCAAGTCGCGATCCCTCCCGCAGACCTTGCCATTGCCCGCCCAGCCAACGTTGCAGCGGCACTGATAGTTATAATTGTCGAGGGTCAGGCATTCTGCATTCCTGGCACAGATGCTGCCATCGGGACACAGCTCAGACGCGGACAGGCAACTAAAGGTGCCATTGGCCACAAAGCCCTCATGGCACTGACATCTGTAGGAGCCCTGGAAGGAGGAGGATGGATATTAGCTGACAGCTGAGTTGCTTCCTCCGAGAGTATACGTACAATGCTATTTTGACACGTCGCATGCTCCGGGCATCTAAAGAAGCCCAACTTGCACTCATCTATGTCCAAGCAGGTTTGCTTCTGAAAGCCCACGGCCAAGTAATCCGCTGAATAACCTGAGAAGTGAATAAATAATTATTAGCTTTAGATAGAGCGAGAATCTTCAATAGTACAAGATTACCATGTGCATGGATGCCGTCAAAGCCAGGCGGACAGGGGCCACAGCGAAAGCCCGGATTGAGATTGTTGCAAACGGCCAGGCCATCGCAGGGCTCATAGAGGCCGCACTCGTCCACATCGTGGCAGATGGTGCCATTGATTTTGTGGCCACGTGGACAGGAGATGCACTGAAAGTAAGGATCAAAGCCCAACTGAATGCACTCGACACCTAGACAAAAGGACAAGTTTTTAATATATATATTTGATTTTAATGAAAGTGAGAGTAAGAGCTATAAGATTAGTATACAATTTAATGGATGCTGTTAGTGAGTTTAGCCTTAACCAAATTATGATCTAAACAAAATGCATATCCTTAGGCATCCTTAGCTATAAGCTACATATTCTTATAAGGCATGACCAGAAAATGATAGTGAATAATCATGAAGCGCAATGGAGTTCAATAAGAGGAAAGATATAGGCGTATGGGAGGTGAATTTCGAGAGATACAACATTAATAAGAGAAATGAGGAATAAAATTTTATTTACCGAAAGAATTGTGTCCAAATCGCCCGATCGCTGAGCTATTAGAAATTTGTTGATTGCTCAAATAAAACAACCGCAATTTGATTTGTTTTTGACCAAAAATATTTGATAATTTTATTCACATTTCATTCAAGGCATTACAACCGAGAGGGGAAAACAAATTTCGTTTCACGCTTATCAACTCCACTTTCTGGTTGAGTCTGTGAGGAGAGCATTTACTATTTCAACTTGATTTCGATAATTTTATGTGATTTTTAGTTTATTTGTTACAGAGCGAAACGTTGCTAATACTTTTAATTATTATCCGCAGAGCTTACAACTTATGACTATTTATAAAGTGATTAATTAAATGTGCTCTCTCTCTCTGTGGCACTCTCTGTCTATAGTTAAGCGAATTTATAGTTAAATTCTACTGCTGTGCTCTGATTCAGTTCGTTACGACCGAGTATTTGCGCGCCGTGTACTGGCTCTGCCTCTGATAGTGCTGCACATTATGTGTGGGCATTAGAATGTTGCCTAGTAATGAGAATTGTTTATGCATTAATATCGTATAGTAAGTGATCTGTTATTTGTGTCATTCCACCCACTGCCAAAGCACTTTGTACTTTAGCCGAATTCAATTAGCCAACTTGACGTATAAGGCACAGCATTCCAGCACGCCTTCACTATGAATCAGTTCCTGTCCTTCAATGCTCACTCTCTCTCTCTCTCTCTCTCTCTCTCTCTCTCTCTCTCTCTCTCTCTCTGTGTGTCTGCTCCTCTAATTAGCAACCTCGTTTCACACACATTCATTGAAAATTGCTCGAGTACCCTATAATTTAGAGGGTATTTCAATCAAAAGGGTTCCGCGCTGCTCTCGGCTCTCCTAAATTTTGTCCGAGCTGCGCATTAATAAATCAAACAGTCGTGTGAATTGTGTGCGCTACAATCGAATTTGTAGGGCATTTCAATTTTTATATAGCTTTTGTAACTAAATTAAAATTTGGGTCTAATATGAAAGACTTTTTTGTAGGTTTAACAGGGAACATTTTAGGGCACTTTAAGAGAGAGAGAGAGAGAGAGAGAGAGAGAGAGAGAGAGTAAATATAAACTCTTAATCTGTAGAAGGTTTCTGAAATATTATCTATATGTGGTACATTAGTTTATATAGTCTTACTAAGCATCAAAATGATTTGTAAGGCTTAAATATTTAGGAAAATAATCTAAAAATTATTTATGCAATTTTCTATAGCTCCCTTTTTAGCACTATACCCATTTAGTACTTTTTGCAATACTTGATCTAAAAATTAAATACAAAACCAAACTATTTCAATAAGAAATAAGAAGATCCGCCTTATATATATCTTTCCTTCTTCAACACTTAAAAGTTTTCTAATGAATTTGACTTTGTTTACTTGTTTCCCTTTCAAAAATTAGCTCTGCATTTTTATATAGAAAATCTTCCGCATGATCTTTGATCTATTGTTGACTCACGCCGAGGCAAACTTCTAAGCTATCTAAGGCAGCCTACACACACATCATATACAGTTAGCTTCGGTTCAGGGCACGACATACTTAAATTAGCCATAAAAGAGCTGAAAACAAAACGTGGCCCCAAATCTCAACTTGAAACTTAAACTAATCAAAAAGTCAAACAGACCGCAAAGAGGGAAAACACAACAGTTTTGTTGTTTTCGTTCTCGTTGTTGTTATGTGTGTGTTGACTTACCTGAGGGGCATGGTGTGTCCAGGCAAGGATTACGTAGCGTACATGTGCGTCCATCACCTTCGTAGCCAGCCGGACAGGAGTCACACTGAGCACCGTTCACCGTATCGTGACACTGAACGCCTCTGCAAAACAGACAGAGAAAGAGAGAGTGAGTGAGAGAGAGAGAGAGAGGGCGTTATAGATAGAGGGCTATTGAGGTGCCTGTGTTTTGTTTGCGGCCACATATTGTTTATTATTATTAATACTGACAAGCAGGAACAAATATACAACAAAAGATTGTCGAGAACCGAAAACAGCATACAAAGTTAAATTTATTAATGATGTGCGCTCCACGGGCAGACACAAAAGGCAGCCAGACCGAGGCGCAGAGAGCGAGATAGAGCAAAGGAAGAGAAAAGGTTATAGCTATGGGGGGACCCCTCACAAAAGCGCACCGACAAAGCGCTCATGTGAGCATGTTCAGGGTCTTGGATTTTGGAATATGCACAGGAAGACGAGGAAGACGATGCAAGTCAACCCGACCCGAGCCCGAAAAGAAAACAAATTACAATTACAAGAAAATGTTATTAAAACGCCGTCGAGGCAAAATAAATAAAAGAAGGCACACTCTGTGCATGTCTTTTCGACGTAGGCTGATGTCCAAGTCCACGTCCAAATGGCCCATGGCCAAAAAAAGTCCAGTTACATACATGCTGGGATGGCATGTAAATTTCTCTTTATGTTTTGGGCGAGTGTGGGATTTGCTTATGGCTACTACCATATAGCATTTACATATCATGACACGGACATTAGTTATTATCCAGGTTACGGTTAAGCCCCAAACTTTAACAGCTGCGTAACGCCGACTTTGCAGAGTTTCAAACTCTCCCAGGACATAACTCATTGCAATCGCCGCGCCACGCATTTCCAAAGAAAGTCCATCACTCCAGCGGACGGCCAACAGCCAACTACTGTGCCCAACTGACCCACAAGCCATCCGTTGCCATATTTTATGGCAAAATCTACAAAGCGTTAAGCTTAAAAGCAAAAGAAACAAAAGAACTACTCCACGATCATGTGGGCAGCGTCGAAGTGCCAGTCGAAGACGAAGACGAAGGCGAACCCAAACTCAAACTCGAAGCCCTTGCTAGTCAAATTCTGTTCGAAATTTAATGCAGCAGCAGGAAATCGTTAAAAGAAAGTCAAAGGTTTTGGCTCTAAGTTTAGAGAATATTCAAATACTCTACTCAGAAATGCTGCGAAATGGCAAATGATAAAAGATTATAGTAAAAAAAGATCTATAGGGGAATCTATATTGTTTTCATTGTTTTTAAAAGAGTTAATTTAGGCAGAAAGAGAAAAATTGGTTGGGAAATAAAACATAACAAATTAAGAGGAATTAATTTACTATATTTTATTAGGACTAATTAATTTATTATTTTTTAAACAGGTCAAAAATATTAAAATATTTAAAAGAAAAAATGTTTATTTCCAGAATAAGTAGAAATAGATAAACAAAATTAAATTTTTGGTATTTAGAAATTAAATTAATGAAAATATTAAGATTACTTCTTGCGTGAATTTTGGGACACCCTTTCTAATAATATTTCTGTATTGTCAGAAATCGGGGTTCAATAAAAATTCTGTATTAGAATTTAAATTAAATAAATAAAAATAAAAAAAATATTATCTCTAAAAATTTTTAAATTTATTAAAATAAAAAATTTATTTAAAAATATGCATATATGGATGTATCCATAAAGTAAATAACAATACTTTGAGAGTTTCGTAAATCAAATAAAATCTAGATTCATGAATTCTTAATGAAAATATTAACAGAATTCAGAACCGAAATAGCCCTGACCAAAGCACTCTTTAGATTCGCTAAGCACTAAGAATTCCTAAAAGCTATAATTACAGTCAGGAATTCGCTTTAGTAATTAACAAATAGAGCAGCCCACAGCACGCAGAGATTATGACATGTGGGCAAGTTGGCAGAGAGATGATTTCGCCCTATATGGCAGATAGTTAGAAGAATGCCAGCTTGTCAGATCCCACGTCAAAATCTTGATGCCCGTTGTGGAAGCCAAAGCTGGCTGGAATTGAGGCGCAAAAAGTATGTACTCGAGTGTTGTTGTTGTTGTTGTTTTAGTGCGGCTGAGAGTTGGCGCTGTCAGTTTTTTGGTGGATTCATCAGCGGCGATGGTGGGCAACAGCACTTGTCGGAAGCGAGTGTGTGTGTGTGCGATAGTCAATATTTTGGTAGAAGCATTTGGCGGCAGCGCGCAATTAGCAAAAAGTGTTAAGTACTTAAGTGGCCAGGGGTTCAAGACGAGGCGGCGCTGCTGCTGTCCA